>MU226783.1:770368-788978 GCA_018584345.1 Thuja plicata
ATGAAACTGTATATTTCATATTGTATTAGCAATAGTATAGTATGATAATGTAGTATGTTGCCATCAATGCCAAAGGGAGAGATTGATGACATGTAATTGATTGAATGTTTGAAGATGTTAAGTTGATTATCATGCAAGGCATTAAATTAGTCAATGTATTGTATTGTCATTGATGTCAACTTGATATAATCTGTATGGTCATGGAAATACTGCCAAAGACTTCAAAGAACTGATGAATCAAGACTATTCTATCAATAATGCATACAAGTCAAGTATTCACTAAGTGACTACATACACCAACGGAGTGCACATCGACGGTCAGAGTAAAAGAGAAGAGTCACAGTGTTACTCGATGAGCTAATGCACAGCATTACCGACAAGCAGAGTTACAGTGTTGCTCGACGAGCAAAACACAGAGTAAACCGACAAAAATAATTTCAGTGTTGCCCAATGAAGAAGAAAAGGATGGAGATCCCAATGACAACTAAAGTCACACCGATGGAATAGTTAGTCATCACCCATGACTAATTGAAGTGTTGACTGACAGAACAGAGAGTTCAGAAAATGACAAAATACTTAGCTGACAAGAAGCTAAAGATAGAATTAACGAATATTTATCATTGTTTTAATCATCCAAATAAAACCAGAGATAAGTAAGTGATTTAAAGTTAATTTATCTATTTGGCAAGAAGATCTCTATGAGATAAATCAAGAGTTTTCTTTAAATCTATTGGCGATAATTGTGGAACACGCCAAGAATCAAGAAAGCCAAGAAAAGGGGAAATCATGTCTATATAGAGACAAACTCAATTCATTACAAAGTGTGGGGTGAACAAGAGAATAGAGGAAAGATGCTAAAGAAAATCTAAAGGAGAAGATAGTCTTCATTCAGTCCTGATCAACAAGCTGAGGAAAGAGCTAGATTTTGCAGACACCGACGAATAGTGAGACAAGCATCATAGAGAAGAACATTGTGGAGCAAAGGTATAAGTGATTATATTGATCAGAGAGGTAATGGACTTACAATAGATCTAAAAATATGCAATTGAGTTGTATGTATGAATAGATCATTAGTGTTTCAGTTTAACCATTGAAGCATAAAAGCCTCTTAACTGAGTAGGACTTAAAAGTCTTTTTCAATTGAGATACATCCCAAGGAGTATCAAAAAGTTTGATCACAAAAGTAGCATTGGATATGGCCGGTACCTATTGACAGGCCAAGTGAGTGTTTGATCAAGGATGGTAGCATTAGATGTTAGATACTAGTTGACAAACTATTTCTAAATCCTCTAACAAGGTCACACCTAACAGTGTGTTTGTAACCTTTAACAGGGTTGGCTCCTCATAGAGCTCACTTCAGAAGAGTGAAAATTTGGGGTACTGATCCTAGTGGTTTTTCCCTTAACAGGGTTTTCAAGTTAAAATCCTTGTGTTATGTGTTTATGGTTTATTACTTTACTGTTTTATATTTCGCATATGCATTTCTGGATTGATTGGTATACTCTACATATTTACTGTGTTTCGGTAAATAGTTAACTGCTTATCGGTAATCATATAGAAGAGAGTTTAATAAAGCAATCCGACAAGTAGAAAATTAATATAAGTATTTTAAGGCATACATCTTGTAGGACAGAAGATAACTTGAGACATAATTAGTGGTTATAAGTTTTTTGGGTTGATTTAAGGATTAATTTTGAGGTCATTGATTCACCCCCCCCCCCNCATTGATTCCCCCCCCCCCCCCCCCACCCCCCTCTCAGTTATTACTAACACCCCCAGGATTTCTCAAGATCAATATTGATGACTCATCTTGAGGTGATCTGGGGCATGCAAGAATAGGAGGTATTGGAAAAGATAGTTTTTGAAATGTTTTTTCTTATTTTCTTTTCGAGGGGAATCGCACTAACAATCTTATGGAGGCTTTAGCAGTCCTTCATGTTCTTGAGAAAGGATGTGCCCTTGGCTAGAAAAAGGTTATTTATGAATCTGACTCCCACGTTGTTATGGATATGCTAAACAAAAATAAATTGGAAGATGTGGATTGGCGGTTAGGGGCGATTGCTAGACAAATTATGAGCTTGAGGGACTCTTTGGAGTCAGTTTCCTTTTGTTACATTCCTAGGGAATGTAATAAGGTTGTTGATTTCTTAGAAAAGTGGGCTTAAAAGAGAATGGATGGCTGGAATATCAAGTGAGAGGGGTATTTTCCCCAAGATTGTACCCTATCCCTAGATAAAATTGTTAAGGATGGCATGATGAATAAGTTGGGGCCCTTTCTAGGTCACTTGGTAGTTTTTTCTTTGTTTTGTTAAACTCTTTGTAATTCAATAAACTCTTACCCCTTTTCAAAAAACCCTCAATAATGAATGAGAGAGGATACAACATAAAGCACTCCCTCAATGTCAAATCTTTTGCAAAGATGGTCCAATGATCTTGAACAACATTCCTCCCCTTGGAAAGAAATAGAGCCAAGGTTACACCAAGAATGTCAAAGTGTGACAAAACTAGGCACCATTGTCAATGAAAATTGATGATGAAACTCTCACTACAATATGATGAAGATCGGACATGGAGACACCTATATGAGCATCATATAGATTCTCACAAATGGCATATTGGTACTTTCTAATCTCGACTGGAGACATGCACCAAGTCTCACAAGATAGGTCCTAACCTACTAAATACAAGTTAATTACATCTAATGAAGCCTCAATGACAAATACATGGAGGATATGGCACTTTATTTTAGTGCATTGACAACATGGCTCATAAGAGAGATTACAATACGACATGACAATGATGCAAATTTGAAAATATGAATATGACGCCACTAAAGAATTTCTCTATAGAAAACTATTGATGATGGCCTTTGATTGAAATGATGCAAGGAAAAAGAGAACAACTATCCTCCCCCTTTGTTCCCGGTTGGAGGAATGTTGCATTATAAGTATGATAGGATGACATAAAAATCGTGTTCCGAATTTTCTTATTAAAATGAATTTTGTTTTTAAAAACATTTTAAAAGTTTAAAAAATATTACTAAAAACTTTAATAGAAAATAATGAAAATTGATTTAAAAAATTGAAATTTATTATGATAAACAAAACTTTATTAAAAAATAATAAAGAAAAGCAAATTCTTTTTATTTTTAAGAGCGATATTAATAAAATAATATACAAAAAATGAAAAAAATTATTAAAAACATTAATAAAGAAAATATATATTTTAATTTTATTAATAATATTAATAAAATTTTGAATATTAAATTATTATTTTTAACCCTAAAAATCGTGCACATATTGGTCAACTCCTTGGCCAAGGATTATCCTAAGATATTATTATGATTTGGTTTTGTGTCAAGTGGACTCTACATATTCAACTTGCAAAAATTTAAAACATGATAACACTAACAATGTTGTGCTTTCTTATTCATTTTACTACATTGAGTTGGTTTGAATTTGAAAATTATTTTAGTTGTTTCGATTTAGTAAAATATCAGTATAGTTAAAAGAGTGATTATTGTTGACTATAAGGGTATGTGTTGGTTATTAAAAAAAAAATTTAAGTCTAAACATTATCTTTGTGTAACTCGAGAAATAAGGACATTTTTATATGCATAAAAGTTGGATTGTAATTGGATGCATTTTGGGTAGAAATTAACATCACTCAAAAGATGGAGAAAATAATCAACCACGGGTATTGGTTGATACATCTCTAGAATAAGGTACTTCACAACTTATTAGCATTAAGGAAGGGAATGTTAGGAATTAGTCATCACATGTGGGCGTGTGTTAGTACTCCACATGATTATTTCTTATTTGGTATGAAAATAATATAGAAATAATAAATAATAACAAATTAACATGTTAACATCAATTTACTAAATAGGTGCTAGTAATTGATAATCTTAGTTGTTGAGTGGTTTGGGTAGTTGGTAAGTTGAAAGGATTTGTAAATCTATTGAAATGTAATAATAAAGACAAATATTTAAGTCAAAGAAGTTGAGGTGTTCCAAAGAAAAAGACTGGGTAGAGGTAAATTAGGAGAAAACTAGATTAAGGAAAGAGGCATTGAGATAGGGAATAGAAATAAGAGTAACCATAGTTTAACACTAGGAATTAGTATAATTCTAGTATACTCACACCAATTGGAAGTAGAAGTGTAAGTCAAACAAATTTGCCAAACTACAAAAACAAATCGTGAACTTGCTTGTTAATTATGTATAATTGAATTAGATCATATAAATGACATTTAAAGTGTATAATGAGACCTAACTAGATCAAGTATTTGCAAGGTCTGAGAAATCAAAGGCTAGAGACCTTGGAAACAAGAAATGAAGTAAACAATTGAAAATATGATTAAGCTACAAAGAATAGATAGAAAGTATGTTCAAATGTGCCTATGGAAAGATATACATGTTGGAAAGTTGACACTACAGAGATTATATGACTAATTTTGTGTTTTCATTATGGCAACAAAGTCATATAGGAGTTTTGACAGTCAGTTCACAAACCTTGAAGACCAAAAATAGACTAAGTATAGAAGCCAATGCAGTTAGAGATATATCTGCTGATCAGAGAACTAGCGCATGTGCGTATGATCGAGTCATGGTCTGCATCTTTGGATATAATCTTATGGATACAGTATTATGCTAAGTCTACACACGCAGGTTCAGATATATCAATATGGTGAAGTTACAGCAAGTCCAAGTGCCCTAGCAGCTCGGCAGAACAGAGCATGGAGCCGACTCCAGTTTTTTATTAGCGCATATTAATTTGTTTTCCATTGGAAATGCACCCATTGTAATATGTTTTTAATCATGTTATTAGTACTCATGTAAACACACTTAAGCCAACTCATTTGGAAGCATTGTGCATGTTGTTTTTGGGTCGACTAAGTCCTAGTTTTCGGTTGCGTCTATTGAGTATGTATATATACTTCACATGTATTTTGTATTAGAGTGTCAAATGGTTGAAAGAGAATGATTATAAGTAAGATAGCAGAGAAAGAAGAATAATTAGTATGAGATAAATCTCTACCAGTGATTAGAGTTTCAGTGCACAAAAGGAACTGATCAGACAAGCAGTGTCATAACAATAGTTTAATTGATAGATATAGTGTGTATCTCTCATCAGGAGGTTGTAGCCTTCTTCTTATTGAGAAGTGAGCTCTGGCAGTGATCCATCCACCTTTAATAGGGTTTTTTAAAGACTCCTAATAGGGTCATTATACTTGCATTGTAAAGACTGCTCCTAATAGGGAAAAGGAACTCTAACAAGTTCATAAGATTAGTACAACTATTTGTGGGTACTAATTCCCACCGGGCGGGTTTCCTCTGATCAAGGTTTCCCCATAAACATATCTTGTGTTATGTGTTAATGTGTTATGCTTAATCTATTATCTATTTTGGTTTAATTTTTAAGTTGTTGAATTATACTAAACATTGATTCACCCCCCCTCTCAGTGTTTCTAACAATTGGTATCAAAGCTTTGGTCCTCTAAGAGAAGTTTAACCACTTGAGGAGATCATGGACTCAGCAGAAGTAAAACATCTAAAAAACAATCTTGAAGCAGCTCTTGAAGATCTTGATAGATCTGAAAAAGAAAATGAAGAACTGAAATTGAAAGTTGATGGCTCACAAATGCTCATCAAAAAATTAAAAAAATATTTGAAAGTGCTCTACGAATGATTTGGGAAAAAAGGTCAAAAAGTTGAATGAAGAAAACATGTCTCTAAAAGATAAGATTGAAGATTTGAATGAACAGCTAATAGATAGCCTAATGGATATTGAAGAAAATACCAAAGAAAGTAAACAATTAGATGAAGAACTTATGCAAGAAAATATGAAGATCTTGGAGTTGGAGAACATCAAGAAAAAGATAGAATCCAAATTGACAGAAGCCAAGAATCATATTGAGAAATTACACACAAGTTGTGATCTATTACAATCACAAATTTATGCACAAAAGTTAAGAGGTGATACCACTGGTGTTGGATACAATGAAGCACAAATACAAATCAATACAATGCAAGAAAGAAAGAAAGAAAGCACAAGAAGAAACTACAGAAGCAAAGGCAACTGAGAATCTTGTAGAGGCTAAAGCAGAACCACCTAAAGATGAACACAAACCAGTTAACCATACTTGTTATGCCTGTAACAAACAAGGACATATGGAAAGGGATTGTAAAGAGGTAAGACCTTTCAATGGTTATTGTTATTCATGCAACAAATTTGGACATAGAGCCATACACTATAGATCAAATCTAAGAAATCAGACACAACAAAATCAAAGAAGTCAGACTCAGTACAATAAGAACATTATATGTCAGATATGCAACTACAAGGGACACACAGCTAAACAGTGCAACATTGTTAATCATATCAACAAGCCTCCAGTAATATTTCATTCTTGTAACAAAGTTGGACACGTCTCAAGGTTTTGCAGATCTAGAACGCAAAGACAAGAAAGACCTAATAAGTCTCAAGGATCTCTATTTTAAGAATCTGGAGACGTCAAGTTTGTGAAAGCCACAGAAGATTCAGGCAAAATATGGGTTGAAGTAAAGAAAGATGATGGTGTTGACAAAGTAGTAGATGCATCCATAGTGGACGCAACTTCTACTTCTAGTTAGATGACCCTCATGGTCATAGGAGGAGCTAATCTAGCTCTAAACCCCTGCACGACAGGTATACTCACCTCTGAGTATGCGCCTATGAATTCATGTATTTGGTCATGAATTGAAGAAGTATGCATGAACGCATAGCTTGTACTTACATAGGAACAAAGATTGAAATTCACAGTTGGAATCCGTGTTACGGAAGCTATCATTAATTGTAGTAATTTGATTTATAGGTCACAATAAGGTCTCATATCTTCACTTCTACTTTTGAGATCGAGCATTTGGAGAGCACAGGAGAATTAAGCATCTAAGTGTTGAAGGGTAACCATTGGTTAGTTAGCAAAGCAAATTGAATTTGAAATGGAACCCTAGCGTAGACGCGTCATTTTAGAATTTTAGTGAACCTTACTTAAGCAATCAACAAGTAAGTATGGAAAATCCTATAGTCTTTGACATCACTAAAAGGAAGAGATTTGTGTTTAAAAAGCATCCTTTCAAGTCAGTATTAGATTATGTAGAAGGGGCATTTTCCAAGACTTCATTAGGAGTCATGCATGTTGAAGATATTCACACTTACATCTACTATAAGAAGGAGTTTGTAGGTGAAGACAACATAACGTCACTCATGGAATTTATGACAAACCCTTATTTTTCATTCAAAGATGAGTTCTCTCATCTCACAGGGAACCCTATTATTGAGTATATGAATGCGCATGAGTTCTATGAATCGGAATGGACTAAGATTTTACTTAGCAGGATTCATCATGACTTATTCTAAATTGGTGAAGTCCCAGTTCGTATTATAACTGACCTCATTCATGAAATGATTAGACTCTCTAAATTTGGTCTTGTTCTTCCCACTAGCAAAGATGTAAAGAAGAAGGTTGAGCAGGCTTGCTTGTCTAGGAGTGATAGGCATGGAATGACAGTTGATCCTATTGTGGAGAAAGATATCAAACTCATCACTATGATCCTTGGATACAAGTTTCAGCATGCAAGAAGAGTTAACAGTGTATCTACAGCTATAGTTATGGAAGCTATAAGGTCAGTGAAAGACAACACTCAATTCAATCTATGTGAGATCTTGTGTGCACAGTTATTGGAGAACATCAAGGCTATAAAACATGACAAGAGAAAAATATTCAGATTTGGGTCTCTAATCATATACATGTACTTCCACATTGTTGGTAAGGTTTATAACCTCTACCTAGACAAGAAAAAACCTACTCTACCTCAAATTTCATTTAAAGCAACATTTGAAAGTAGTATAAGGGATTCCATGAATATGGAAATAAAGACATTTAGAATTAAGATGCAGAAAAGGTTCAGGATACCTGAGAACATAGTCAAAAAATACAAGGGCATAATATGCTTCATGGTGGAAACAGACTGTACATGCATGGAAGCAGTTGAGCCAAGAACCAAATGGATTCACCCACTTGGTTGTGAAGTAGAAAAACATGTTTTGG
This sequence comes from Thuja plicata, assembly GCA_018584345.1. NCBI lineage: Eukaryota > Viridiplantae > Streptophyta > Pinopsida > Cupressales > Cupressaceae > Thuja > Thuja plicata. The sequence goes on from MU226783.1 coordinate 778,460, forward strand.
AAGGATATGCACAAGTCCTTCTATCTGCGCCTAAAGATCCAAATGAGCCTCGATCAGGCACATATAGAGAAAAGACAAATCAAGTTGATTATGTCTTATACAGTGCAGACAATAAGAGGAAAGCATCAAGGATTACCTCTAACATTCTAAAAGTTCATGGTGTCACCCAAGAAGACCTAGATAAAGCTAGGGAAGCTAAAATTGCAAGAGAACTTAAGCAAACACCTGCAGAAGTCAAATAGAAAAATCTGATGATATCCACAAGAAGAAAAAGAAGAAGTCTGATGAGAGCACATATGCACCCTCTACTACTATTGACCTAGAATACTCTCCACCTTCTGTGCCAAGAAAGATGACTAGAAGAAGGAAGCAAGTTCGCACAAGTCACCCATCCTCAAGGACAACACGAAGGAAAGTAAAGAATACTCAAGCCCCTCCTGAGGTAGGATTCAGACCTAGTCTTGAAATCTTAAGGAATAGAATCATTAATGAAGGATGAATAGATTCAATTACAAATGTCTATGACAAGTATCAAGAGATAGATAAATTAGAAATACATTCTATGATTATCTCACATATGATCAAGTTTAAAAGGTTAGTTTTGGAACTTAAGACAGTCATTCCAGACAGATTATGGAACATACTTGACTTATTAAAAAGACAAACAATAGAAGAAGATATGAGGATTAGAAAAGAAACACTAGATAACCTTCTCCCTATTTTCTCACATGATGAGAAGGCAATACTGTTAGATCTGGTAAAATCTCATCTAAGAACCAAGACAAGAACTCTTCACATTATGAATAAAGAGTATGAGTTGGTTGGAAAAGAGACTGAAAAAGCATTCAAACAAGTGTTTTTGGATAGACATATGTATCCATCAATGACGCCTATAACTAAAGTGACTCCAATTCCTTCCAAACAAGAAAAAGAACCAGAGATTCTTAATGTGCCTATGACAGGTCCACGGGATTCTACGCCCAAAGTTCCATCACCCTTTGATACAGTCAAGGATTCAGATGAAACCATTATGATTAATGATGTTAAGATAACAATGACAGCTTCAGATAATGACTTGAACAAATTTAAAAAAGCATTTTTCAGCACTGAAGAAACTGAGAAGTTATGCACTGATAATACCTCCTTGCAGCAAGATGAAGTTCTTACTGAAGACTCAATAGGTTTGAATAATGAGGAAGGAAATCAATCTAATGAACCACCCTCTGTGGAGATCCCAGTGAAAAAGGAAAGTATGAATGTAAGTCAAAATTCTATATTCACTCCATCTATCAAACCATCTATATAATTATTGTCAAGTTTGACCCCTGACTCAGTAAACCTAGATGCATGGGGAGAAGAAGACTTGATCAAAATAAGTGTATTAGCCATGGAGAAAGAAAAAGAGAAACAAGTTATGAGAAATCCTCTCTTTCTTGAGTTAGTAAACATTTTGAACAACCTAGTGCCAACAGAGAAGAAATTGGCAAATATTCAATTAGTTGATGATGTCTCTAGCATCTTGACAAGCTTTAAAGAAAATTTCTCAAGTCTAGTAGACTCAGATAAAAAAATTATAGAAGACAAGTACAAAAAGGAAAGGTTGGATGAACTAATAAAGAACATCTCATTAGATCTCAACTCATTGAAGATTGGTCAAGCAATTTTGAAAGAGTTAGCAGCAAAAGGCAGAAATGTGATAGCTAACTGTATGGTCAGAGACAAATTTGTTTCTGAACACATCAAGAAGATTGAGGAAGAAGATATCTTGGTTGAAAATATAAGGAAATTAGTCAAAATTTCTTCTCAAGACATCAATATCTATAACAACATCTATCAAGGGCAGATAGATAAAATTGAGAAAGCTAAGATAGAGATCAACAAGATAAGGACCAAACAAACACAATTGAGATATGCACTTGCGCCCTCCTTAGTTGTACTAAATGATAACATCAAACAAATTGATGAAACTATTGTCACATATGATCAAGGCCCCTACATGGATCTGGTAAAGATGGAGAAGATCACATATTCATTATGCGCCCATCTTTAGACTATTGATGCACTCAAGGCATTTTGGCAACAAGAAATCAAGAATCTGCAGATTGCATATCCAGATGTGTACTCCAAGTACTTGGAGACTTTCAATTTTTGACACCTTTGTCATTAATGTCAAAGGGGGAGTATAGTATATAAATGAGAGTAGTGTATATAAAGGAGATTGGTTTATATAGATAAAAATATGATGTATAATTTGAAAAGATATAGCAGTTTTGTGTTAAGTCAAAGTTCAGTAACTTAGCCACATTCCTTTGTTGCCATTAATGACAAAGGGGGAGATTTTTGGCAAGTTGACACTACAGATATTATGTGACTAATTGTGTATTGTCATTATGGAAACAAATTCATATAGGAGTTTTGACAGTCAGTTCACAAACCTTGAAGACCAAAAATAGACTAAGTATAGAAGGAAGTACAGTTAGAGATATATTCGTTGATCAGAGCACCAGCGCACATGCGTATGATCAAGTGATGGTCTGCGTCTTTGGATATAATCTTATGGATATATTATTATGCTAATTCTACACACGCGAGTTTAGATATATCAGTATCGTGAAGTTACAGCAAGTCCAAGTGCCCTAGCAGCTCGACAGAACAGAGCATGGAGCCGACTCCAGTTTTTTATTAGCGCATATTAATTTGTTTTCCATTGGAAATGTGCCTATTTTAATATGTTTTTAATCATTTTATTATCACTCATGTAAACACGCTTAGGCCAATTCATTTGGAAGCATTGTGCATGTTGTTTTTGGGTTGACTAAGTCCTAGTTTTTGATTGCGTCTATTGAGTATGTATATATACTTAACATGTATTTTGTATTAGAGTGTCACATGGTTGAAAGAGAATGATTATAAGTAAGATAGTAGAGAAAGAAGAATAATGAGTATGAGATAAATCTCTACCAGTGATTAGAGTTTCAGTGCACAAAAGGAACTGATAAGACAAGCAGTGTCATAAAAGCAGTTCAATTGACAGATATAGTGTGTATCTCTCATCAAGAGGTTGTAGCCTTCTTCTTATTGAGAAGTGAGCTTTGGTAGTGAGACATCCACCTTTAAAATGGTTTTGTAAAGAATCCTAACAGGGTCATTGTAATTGCATTGTAAAGACTGCTCCTAACAGGGCAAAGGAACTCTAACAAGTTCAGAAGATTAGTACAATTATTTGTGGGTACTAATTCCCACCAAGGTTTTCCTCTGATCAAGGTTTCCTCGTAAACATATCATGTGTTATGTGTTAATGTGTTATGCTTAATCTATTATGTATTTTGGTTTAAGTTTCAAGTTGCTGAATTATACTAAACACTGATTCACCCCCCCACCCCCCTCTCAGTGTTTCTAACAATACCAATTGTGTAAAATTATCATAATGGAAAATTGAAGGTTCTTGCAAATTTTCAGCCTATTTTTGACAAAAATAATGTCATGACATAATTCACTCGAGGAGATGGTCTAGTTTGCTTCAAACACCCAAACATGCATCTTGGTCTACTCCTTACACCTAGGAGGAAGCCTTTGTCTTTTTCATCCAAAAGCTTAAAACTTTTTGGAGACTTTTGTGAAAGTCTAGTAACTAGTTCTCAATATGAATACTTGTCAAAGATCAAAAGATAGAGTAAATTGACAAGTTACATTGGTACTAGACCTAAAAGGAAGGGGAAAAAATAAAATAGAATGATTTCAACTTATTTTGACAAAAGGAAATAATGGATTGGTGATTTTAACTTGCAAGATGTTATCATAGGATTTTGGAGTATACCATGAAATGATGTTGTAAATTATTGTACACTTAGGGAGTGGTCTATTTTGTACCTTATATCCAAGGGAAAATCTAATCCTTAGTGACGAAGAGCTTTAAATTTTTCAAACCTTTCGATGATTCCTGACACTTATGTTCTACCACCTACAAATTCTTCATGGTTTCCCTTTATAATACTTGTAAACACAAATTCCATGTGGAAATCCTATATAATAAAACTGTTAAGAGGGAATCTACCTAGTTAATCTCCTTGTGATAAGCTTAGAAACATGAATCCAATTAGCATAAAACATGACAAGCACATGAAAAATGAAACCTATACTAGGAAATCAACCTAATTAAAAGCATACAAAAAGGAAAGTTAATCGACAAGGGAAATGACTACAAGAAAACTAGGACATGCAGAAGGGTGGTGAGATAAATTAGAGAGACAAAATGAAAATAGAACAAAGACAAAATAGAATTAAATTGTTGAGGGATGAGAGGAGACGAGAAACAAAAAATTTGGATTTTTTTGTGGAACCTAAAAAGATATTGGGAAACACAAAGAAAACCAAGAAACTAAATAAAAGAAGATACATAGGGTGGGGGATAGGAAGGATTTCAAAGCGACACAAAAAGGATGAGAGGTAGAGTAAAAGTGAAAAGAGATTGTGTGTGTTCATTTGTGTGTGTGTGGGGGGGGGGGCGGGGGGAATTAGGCCAAACCCTAATGGAATTGAAAGGAATGGAGGACTACNGGGGGGGGAATTAGGCCAAACCCTAATGGAATTGAAAGGAATGGAGGACTACCATAGTGATAACACTAAAGAAAATAGCTATCTAGTAATGAAAAATAATTAATAAATTGTTGCAAAGATTGATAAATTTCCATGCTAATGCTTCAGTGCAAAATAGACTCAAAACACACTCAATCCTTTAGATCCAATAGATTTAACATAGTTATCAAGTGAGAATTTGGCAATTTATTTCTTAATAATGAGGAAAGATTATACTTATTTATAAATTTTAAAGGAAGCCAAAAAAATATACTATGGAGGGCTAACAACCATCATCAAGTGTACCTATCATTTAATTTAGAGAGAAAGAGAATTCAAAAACTTAGTTGTCACTCTTTTTGGGGGGAGGGCATAGTCCCTTCAATTAGAAAATCCTATGTTTTGAAGTTGAAGGAAGAAGGGAGTTATCTATAAAGGTTGTGATCATTAGTTAAGATTAGTTGGAAGATGCAAGATATAAAGAGGAAAGAAGAGGAGAAAAAACACATGAGAGAGGTAGGAATTCCTTTATATTTTGATCAAGTGGATAAGAATAGGTCTTGATGATTGGAAGAAAGGATAAGAGGAACATGAAGAGGGCCAAAATTACATTGATTGAAAAATGGAAGTGTGATGTCCCCATCTTATGCATGCAAATAGTCTAGCATCAAACACATGTGTGGTCCAAGTGTGGCAGACCTTGGACACTTCCAAGTAGCTATAAAATAGAAGTAAGAGTTGTACATAGTAATTAGTTGTTCAAATAGCTAGATTCATATATTCTTGATGGTAGACCCAATTGCATTATGTAGAATATAAAAATGAAAGATGAAGCAATAATCCTATCAAGGAAAATCATCTTATATATAAGACTTCATAATTTTCTATCAAGCATCTTCATAGGACATTAATTGAAGCATTAACAATGATAAGAAGGATTTAAAATACATGAAGAGCACATTTAGAGAACCAAGCTGATCAAATATGTTTGACATACTATAGCTATTAATTTATTCATGAGTTCAAAACTTAGTTAAGTTGATTAAGTCCTAAATACAATTAGTTATGAGATAACAACTTGAAGTTGAACAATAAACTCTAACGGACTTCTTTCCCTCTCTGCAAGTTTGAATGGCCATGGGCATGCTTCTACACCTGGGTCCTCCCTTCCGCTCCTCACGACAGCTGCTGGAGGGTCTGCGAGTGCCCTTGGGATTCCCCTTTTGCTGGTTTCCTCATTTGTTGTTTCTGCAGTGGGTGGGATGTGTGCTTCTGGGGCATCGGTGACTTCTTTGGTGGTGGCCCCTTTACCTCTATTGGTTGGTGTGTCTTGGAGCTTTATTCTATCAATGGATCTTATGGGTTCTCATCCTGGTAATTCTTCCTTGGGTGATGAATTTGTTCTTGGTGCCCCATCTGCTTCTCTTTTGACTTTTGGCGTTGGTGTTTCTAAAGCTGGCAATGCAGGGGCTCCCCCTCTTACTACTGCTTCTGGTGGAAGAAGCTACGCTTTTGTAGTTAAATCTACTGATCTCATCTCGGCTAAGGTGAAAGCTCATCACATTTCTTGTGCTAAGATGTCACCAGTGGTCGTTTGTGGCCCTGAAGTGGTGGAAAATGTGGATTTCTACCAGAATAGTGGGTTGGTTGGTAGATTTTCAGCCCTTTGGCCCTCTCTCTCAGATCTACACAGTTGGGTTTCCAACTCCTGGCGACCTCTTGTCTCAGGTGATATTGAGTTCTACCCCATTACTAAGGGGTTTTTCATTGCATCCTTTTCTTCTTCTGAAGATCGTGACTTTTCAAAACAAGGTGTGGGTTTGAGGGAATCATTCCCTTTCCACCAAACCATGGATAGTCTCTTTCAACCCTCTCACTGAACCACTCAATGTGTGTTTGGTGTAGGTTCGACTTCCTAATCTCCCACTCCATTTCTGGGAGATGTCTTTCTTTGAGGCTATTGGGAACTCCCTTAGTCAGTTCATAAAGATAGATGAGGCTATGGCGACCTCGGGACACTCTACTATCGCCCATATTTTGGTGGATTTGGTTGTTTATTTTCCACTCCCTGGGGATGTGGTGCTTTTGGTTGGGGATAGACACTGGACTCAAGCGTTGGATTATGAGGGTCTTCCCTTCCATTGTTGGCGTTGCTTCTCTACTAGTCACATGGCCTCTAATTATGCTCTTATGCATCACAAGGGTGTTGCTTCTTGGTGGAAGACTGCAAGTGATGCTCAATTGATAGTCTATGCTATTGACTCTCTTTCTGAGTCCTCCTTTGAGGATTCACAGACTAGTGACGAAGAAGAAGCTCCTATGAGAAATCTTGATGATACCTCTACTATTGTTCGGAGCCAAGATTCCAAGGTTGTTCCTTGCCTTGATTCTGCTGTGATTCTTGTTATTGCTCCTTTTTCTATGGGTGTTGTGTCCTCTGGCCTAGAGGATACTTTTAGACCCTCTTCTTTTGTAGATGCTCTGCGCCATGTTTCTCCTTATGATGCTCATCTTCTTCAGTACTTTGACTATTGTGTTGTTGGCTGCCCTAATGGAGTCTCTTTTGTTGGGGAGCCCAAGGATAGTATTGCATGGACAATTGTTCGATGGCGTAAGATGAACTCTCGCCCTTCCTCTCTTGCGATGTGAGTTTGGCCCGCTCTATTTGGGAAAAAGACTTTGTGCTTTGTTTGGTAAGTTTGGATGTAATTATAGGCAGCACCTTTTTGGTTGCCTATGTGTTGTTGATGGCATCATAATCTTTTGTCGGGCCTTGCTTTTGTAATGGGACAGCCCCCTTGGTTTTTGGCTGCTTATAAGTGGTCCATATAGTTAATCAAGAATGATAGAATATTATGATAATCCATAAAGCAAAGGAAAATTATAATCCATATTCATACAAGTGAAAATTATGATATCAAACTATAAGTGGTCCATAGAGTTAATCAAGTATGATAGAATATTACATCAAATAATTCATTGATGTTTCTATCAAGAGATTAGGAACATATAGAGAAATCATTATGTGTGTGTTTTAGAGCATGCATATTTGTTGCATTAGGCATATTTGCATATGTTGCATAAATTAATTGTGCACATTCTCAAGAATATTCTTATGCTATTTGAGCACATGTTTGCACATGCATGCTTAGATAAAGTTCACTTAGGTGAGCTTGTATAGTTTAGTTTAGTCTACTTGGGCTCAAATTTACTTTTTAGCTCTAGTTTGCATATCATGCACTAGTTTGCATATCTCGTCTATTTAGATTTTTTTCTCTATTTCTAGAGACATGATTTTCTATAAAAGCATACCATTGTATTCATTGTAATTAATCCTGCAATCATAATCTGACAATTGTGTAATATTTGCTTCATGAGAAATGTAGCAATTAATTTCTTATTTTCCTACTTGTGGAAGGTTTTCTTCTTTTTCTGTTTGATCCTAGAGGTGCTTATGTTGAAAATTTCAATATGGCTAGCGATAACTCCAACATGGAATCAAAGCATAGATTTAGTAAACCCCTTCTCAAGATTTGAGGGTTTCTTTTTTCAAGGGTCTTGCATGGTCTCCAAATTTTTATTTTTGTGTGAATTTGAATTTGAGCACTTTTTATTTTTCTTGGATCTTCACAGACCATGTGATCATGTTTGCAACATCCCGAGACCCCAAAGTTTGCTTGTCATTTCATCAACTTTTGAGCACTTGAGGATTTGGGTGGTCTTTTCTCTGGGCATGCAATTCAAGGAAAGAAAACTATTTTTAAGACTTAGGATTGAAACAGACATCACCAAAGAGTTTTCAGCATGCCAAAACCCAAAGACCAATTGTCTTTTCCTCAAAATCTGAGCAGTTGAAATTTTGAGTCATTTTGACTGGGGGTACACAAAAAAAGGGCACAATCTAGGGGTCAACAAAAAATGCACACTTTGGAGCAAAACATAGGTCGCCATCACACTCAGAAGGCCTAAAAACTATACGATCACCTATCAAATCACCAAAATCAAAGATTAGCAAAGAAAATTGATAATTTGTTTAGCACACAATTTATGAGGCATAAAAATATGTACATTTGTACCATTGAATCGTTGCCTGCATCAGCACTATGTAAGATTTCTTGGAGTCCTAAAAATTCTTCACATAGGTTATTTTGAAAAAAAATTGCTAAGATTTGTTAAAGTTTCCACTTTTAAATTTGATATGGAAATTTAAAAGGGGGCTTATTTTTTAATTGCAAAAAAGTTAAACAAAGGAGGAAAAAAGTGTGCAGGCAATAAAATATAGGTACAAGTGCTAACATCAATACCCTAAAGTTAGAAACCCACTAAATTTAGAAAAAAACCCTAAATTTAGCATGGAATCTCCTGAAATTCTAATGGAATATTCTGAGGGAATCTTTTGAGAATACTCTAACAGCAAAAATAATATTTTAATAAGTGGGTACTTTTTTCGCAGAAAGAATATTCCATGTATATTTTGTTGATATTAGCATGACATGATGCGAATGTCTTCATACAAACACCACCTCATCAAGCCATCTCAAGCCTTCAAATTGTATTTTTTGACCTACCTTAGATTTTTTAGTCATAACTTGATAAAATTACAAACTTGAAATCGTGCAAACAAGATATCATCGAAAAGCTAGTTCCAACATCAAGTTGAATCTACAAGTGGTTTTATCATATTGTTCACAAATTTTTCATACCATGCCTATGAAGTTAGATCATTTTGTTTGCACTTCCAAGACCATATCTTGCACATTTGGACTTTGTTTTTTGACTCTCGCATATCGTCAAAAAGCTCCCAGTCTTCTATCCATATCAATAGTCACTTTTTCCATTTTATGATCTAGGTATATTTTATTCATTTTTTTGTGTGTTTTAAGTATCTGTTGAATTACTTAGACGTTTTAGCACCTTGAATGGATCTGTATTTATGCTGGATGACATTTCTTGGGTTGTTCTACATGTATTGCCAACACTTTGCCCTATTTGGGCATTTTGAGCATCTTTTTCATACATTTCTTTTTTTGTAGATATCCTAAGATAAAATGTCACTCTTGTGTGTGTGTGTAAATGGGTACCTGATGAAAAAGACACAAACACTCAATAAGTCATTGCATTATCTGGAAAGGTTAGATAAAACATTCAAAACTACTAATATTGACCTATTGCCTGCTAACTAGGAGGAGTGTAATTAGTAACATATCAGCCCTCATAATATGCTACAAATCAGTGACGAATACAACCTAGCATGAAGGATTTTAGATTAAAACAAACTAAAAGATGATAAAGCATGCAAGCTAGCTCTAAACGTTGAAATGAAAACAATGCAAAAGCATGAAATGAAAGATGAACTATGATTCTAATGTTAATTCAACAGCATAACAATGTATTTTTGATCTAATGTGAAGGCTTCTTTGCTCTCAAAACTCGCTTCTATTTATAGAAGAATGGGAGAGAGAGAGAGAGGGGGGGGACAAGGTTCATTTATGAATTAGGAGACTCATAAATGAAGGTGTAAGAGCCATTAATACCCAAGGCATTAATAAGGCATGGGAGAGACATAGGCTTAAGGCATCTTCCATTAATAAGGCATTAATGAAGGCTTTAAAAAAGCAAGGTAGAGTGTAAGAGGATGGCTTGAGAAAGTGGACCTTAAGGAAGTCAAGCTTGAGAAAGTGGACCTTAAGGAAGTCAAGCTTGAGAAAGTGGACTTTCTCAAGTGGGTTGAGTTGCTAATCATTCCTTAATGGAATGTTACAACATTAGGAGATGGGTTAGGACTAGAATTAGAATTAGGATTAGATTAGCAAGGGTGAATGGGTTGAGAAGGGTTAGAACCCAGGATAGAAGTGGTTGAGATAGGTTAGGTTGGGGTTTGAGGGAATATTAATAAATGAAATAAACTTATTTAATTCATTTAGAAATATAGGAATTAATTATT
>MU226783.1:811362-845537 GCA_018584345.1 Thuja plicata
TACATTTTTTATTCTTGAGGATATTGGCATTCTTTCCCTTGTCTTCATTGAATCTCTCGTTGTATGGTTTATTGGCAAGGTCATGAGTTTATAGCTCTAGCTGAGAGCAATTTTACAAATCTTGCAAATCCATGCATAGAGAGCTATGGATTGATTTGTGAGGGCTCATTCTTGAGTTTCCTTGCATGTAAGGATTCATAGAAGTGCACTACTATGTTTTACTTTCTCTTTTGTTTTGTTAGGCACATTTTTGTTTTCATTTTGTCTCTTGTGCCACATGGACAAATCAAAGAAACGGTGGGCAGTTAAGGGAGTTTGTTTTGTCTTCCAAAAGGGTCAACAGTTGTAAAAATGAGGCATCAAATTTCATTTGGGAGTGATCAATTTTGAATGGACGGAGGGGGGAAATGAGGGGAAGGCCAAGCCACTTTGGAAGGGAGTCTTGGGCATCGTTTACTATCAATGCCCAATGCAGAAAAAAATGTTCCGTTGGGGAATTGTGAGATTGGGGAAGTCTGTAGAATAAGAGAGTAGAAATAAAAGTTGAGGAGGCACATGAGAAATGGATCGTCCTGGAAGAGAATAAGCAGGGAAATACAATTTGTGACTGGAAAAATAGAAAGGCATAGAGAGAAGGAATTTGAACCGGTAGGACATTGGGTAGCAAAGGATAGAGAAAGTAGAAATAGCCCAAGAAGAAGAGACCTAGGTGATAGCATGCGAAGATACAAAGAATAAAGCGTGGAGATGTGTTGAAGAGGAGAGAGTGGGGTTTTACCAAGGGAGAAGTTCAAGCCCTCAAAAAAAGTTCTATGGTAATGTAATTATGTTTTACAGTAGTAAAATAATGTTCAAATTTTTATTTGCAGAATGGTGAAATGCCATATTTTTATTAAAGTAATGAAATGAGTGTTGATTGATTGTGAATTCTTTCTTTTTTAATTACTTTTAAGTGCCTCTATCACCTTGATTGTAGAACAATCTTTGTCAAGTTCTGGTGTTTTTGGCCAATGACCATCCAATTAGAAAAATCAATGTTGAAGAGATTTCTTTGATTAGTTTGTAAGCTTGGTGTGAACTATTGCCACTGCCATGAGGAAATTGGCCTTTGTTTTAAGGAGGCTTCCATCCCTTAGTATCTGAGTATAGGAGTATGTGGGGAATAATCACATCAATATCATAGAGTATAATTAAACATATATCCAAAAACTCCCACTACATGAGTAATGTCAAATCTGAAATTAGATCAAAGAATTTGAATTTTGTCTATATTCCTTCACATAGAGGATGTGGCTAACTCATCTATTATATAGTGTCAAGGAAACATATGCTGATCTACAAATCCTACAACCAAAAAAGTCACAATGCCTCTATCACCATCAATCTCCATAGCTCTCCCAAGTTCTTCACACTCAACCATGTGAATAAAAACATCCAAGAAGAAGAACAAAACCAAAGAGAGAACCTACAAAATAAACCATGTCCTTGTCTCACACTAACATGAACCAAGTTGTGTAATGTAAGATCTCCTTCACCATTCCAATAATAAAAGGATATCAACATCTAACATTCAAATTAATTGAAACATGGAAGCAATAGATGTAGGCCTTGTTGGTTCTTTTTCTTGCTAAACCTTTTACACTTGTGAAGTGAAACAAGTATAATTCTCTAAATGCCCAAACACTGACCAAGAAAGGGAAATAACAACATTAAGAAGATATTTCAACCCTCTACACTTTGAGCTCCACAAACTCAGGTGGGTATACCTATTCTCTGCTTCCAAAGATTTTATACAAAACATAACTAAGAAGATTCACAGTGGATTTCTTACAAAAACACTTGTTTTGTAACCTTCTGACTTACTAAGCATAACCTTTAAAATGAAACAAGATGTTTATGAATGATGAGTACCACACACTCTATCACAAAAGACCAGTGCTCTATCCTAGGTTATGGAGTCACCTTGAATGCAAGAAACCCTCAACAGTAACACCTATTTAAATACACTTCCAAACCACCTATGGAGACAAACATGCCTTACATATCACTCCACACTCTTAAATTAGGCATAATCATCAAATTTGTTAACAATTTTGGATTAACTGGAATTCTTCTAAGGACTTTAATTCTCTCCTTGAAAGAAACCCTAAAACAATTTGGCAATATGTCTTAGAGATCGATGAATTGAACAGTCCTTAACAGCTCAACTCAAATGAATACCAAACCATAGACAAAGATAATTAACATAAGGATCATGAAATTTGCAAATGAATTCAGATGTATTGTTGTTAAAACATTTAATACACACAAGATGCGAACCAAAACACTATTCAAATCCTTGGTCTAATATCGAGAGCATACAAAACTTTTGTGGCCAAAAATTCCCATCCTTTTTCAGATTTAGAAAAAACCCTTTATACTACCAGGATGCCATGAGCTTTGGACCACCTTAGGGCAAAATGAAAACCCTAATGCACAATCACCAAATCTCGGGAAGAATGCCAGCCACTTCCACATTTAAGAGAGTTGACAGAAAGCCAACTAGGGTTACAAAATATCTGCAACTCAGAGGAAAATCCTAACCCAACTACCCAAATCATCAATGCGATCCAAACCACCTGAAAGGTCTAAATCTCAACAACACAAGACGGCTACATTATGTCGACCCAAAGATCAATCCGATCCATATACCCCTCTGCAACCTGGAAAACAGAGCCACATTCATAAAACCCTGGGAAGTAAGAAAAATCAAAACAAACCTTCCCAACTTGTAGATCCAAATCCAATGAAACATGCAAACTCCTCATCACATCAGTAGTCAATAAGCCAAGGTATCTAATGCAGGGCATCATTTACTATTAATTTTAGTTTATTTATTGACTATGTTTTACTTTCTATTTTGTTTTGTTAGGCACATTTTTGTTTTCCTTTTGTCTCTTGTGCCACATGGACAAATCAAGGAAACGGTGGGCAGTTAAGGGAGTTTGTTTTGTCTTCCAAAAGGGTCAACAGTTGTAACAATGAGGCATCGACTTTTATTTGGGAGTGATCAGTTTTGAATGGACGGAGGGGGGGAACGAGGGGAAGGCCAAGCCGCTTTGGAAGGGAGTCTTGGGCATCGTTTACTATCAATGCCCAATGCAGAAAAAAATGTTCCATTGGGGAATTGTGAGATTGGGGAAGTCTGTAGAATAAGAGAGTAGCAATAAAAGTTGAGGAGGCCCATGAGAAATGGATCATCCTAGAAGAGAATAAGCAGGGAAATACAATTTGTGACTGGAAAAATAGAAAGGCATAGAGAGAAGGAATTTGAACCGGTAGGACATTGGGTAGCAGAGGATAGAGAAAGTAGAATTAGCCCAAGAAGAAGAGACCTAGGTGATAGCATGCAAAGATACAAAGAATAAAGTGTGGAGATGTATTGAAGAGGAAAGAGGGGTTTTACCAAGGGAGAAGTTCAAGCCCTCCCTCAAAAAAAGTTCTATGGTAATGTAATTATGTTTTACAGTAGTAAAATAATGTTCAAATTGTTATTTGCAGAATGGTGAAATGCCATATTTTTATTAAAGTAATGAGATGAGTGTTGATTGATTGTGAATGCTTTCTTTTTTCATTACTTTTAAGTGCCTCTATCACCTTGATTGTAGAATGATCTTTGTCAAGTTCTAGTGTTTTTGGCCAATGACCATCCAATTTTCAAATCAATGTTGAAGAGATTTCTTTGATTAGTTTGTAAGCTTGGTGTGAACTATTGCCACTGCCATGAGGAAATTGGCCTTTGTTTTAAGGAGGCTTCCATCCCTTAGTATCTGAGTATAGGAGTATGTGGGGAATAATCACATCAATATCATAGAGTATAATTAAACATATATCCAAAAACTCCCACTACATGAGTAATGTCAAATCTGAAATTAGATCAAAGAATTTGAATTTTGTCTATATTCCTTCACATAGAGGATGTGGCTAACTCATCTATTATATAGTGTCAAGGAAACATATGCTGATCTACAAATCCTACAACCAAAAAAGTCACAATGCCTCTATCACCATCAATCTCCATAGCTCTCCCAAGTTCTTCACACTCAACCATGTGAATAAAAACATCCAAGAAGAAGAACAAAACCAAAGAGAGAACCTACAAAATAAACCATGTCCTTGTCTCACACTAACATGAACCAAGTTGTGTAATGTAAGATCTCCTTCACCATTCCAATAATAAAAGGATATCAACATCTAACATTCAAATTAATTGAAACATGGAAGCAATAGATGTAGGCCTTGTTGGTTCTTTTTCTTGCTAAACCTTTTACACTTGTGAAGTGAAACAAGTATAATTCTCTAAATGCCCAAACACTGACCAAGAAAGGGAAATAACAACATTAAGAAGATATTTCAACCCTCTACACTTTGAGCTCCACAAACTCAGGTGGGTATACCTATTCTCTGCTTCCAAAGATTTTATACAAAACATAACTAAGAAGATTCACAGTGGATTTCTTACAAAAACACTTGTTTTGTAACCTTCTGACTTACTAAGCATAACCTTTAAAATGAAACAAGATGTTTATGAATGATGAGTACCACACACTCTATCACAAAAGACCAGTGCTCTATCCTAGGTTATGGAGTCACCTTGAATGCAAGAAACCCTCAACAGTAACACCTATTTAAATACACTTCCAAACCACCTATGGAGACAAACATGCCTTACATATCACTCCACACTCTTAAATTAGGCATAATCATCAAATTTGTTAACAATTTTGGATTAACTGGAATTCTTCTAAGGACTTTAATTCTCTCCTTGAAAGAAACCCTAAAACAATTTGGCAATATGTCTTAGAGATCGATGAATTGAACAGTCCTTAACAGCTCAACTCAAATGAATACCAAACCATAGACAAAGATAATTAACATAAGGATCATGAAATTTGCAAATGAATTCAGATGTATTGTTGTTAAAACATTTAATACACACAAGATGCGAACCAAAACACTATTCAAATCCTTGGTCTAATATCGAGAGCATACAAAACTTTTGTGGCCAAAAATTCCCATCCTTTTTCAGATTTAGAAAAAACCCTTTATACTACCAGGATGCCATGAGCTTTGGACCGCCTTAGGGAAAAAAGAAAACCCTAATGCACAATCACCAAAGCTCAGGAAGAATGCCAGCCACTTGCACATTTAAGAGAGTTGACAGAAAGCCAACTAGGGTTACAAAATATCTGCAACTCAGAGGAAAAACCTAACCCAACTACCCAAATCATCAATGCGATCCAAACCACCTGAAAGATCTGAATCTCAACAGCACAAGATGGCCACATTATGTTGACTTAAACATCAAGCCGATCCATCTACCCCTCTGCAACCTAGAAAATAGAGCCACATTCATAAAACCCTGGGAAGTAAGAAAAATCAAAACAAACCTTCCCCAATGGTCATACTGGCATGCGAACAACATCAATGACCCAAATTCAAACACTTCAACTTTTAAATACGGTCGTAGATGCTCATTTAAAATACCTAGGCATCAAGTAGAAAGGTAACTTGAACCTAGTCAATCCTACAATGACCTCCACATGGCAGGCCCTAAATTGCCTTTGAAACCACCTATTTATCACCCTGGTTATGTCGGCCCCACCAACCCTACCGTCGACCTCAGACGCATGGCGAGATCACGTGATCCCGCGCTCCATATCCATCGTGCACCTTTCTTGGCGGGATCATGACAACCATTGGATCTGGACTCCTTTTAATCTCCCTTAGCCTCACCTTCCTTGCCACGCATCACCATCTCGCGATCTTGAGGAGTTCCTCTCTCTACCTCCATCTAATCGCAGGATCACGACAACCTGCCATCTATCCCCTCTACCACACTATCAGCCTTTTCTTCTCTACCTTGGCCCGAACATGCATTACACCCTCTCTATCTCATGATCTTTCTCTTTCCTTGTCATCCTCTTCGCTAGATAGCAACGTTGCGCCACCTATGCACCTGGTCCCATCGTCTGCCACATGGCACCACCTGATTCATTGTGACCTTTGCCACCTCACCAACCTACCTGAACGGCCTTGCCACATGTCACAACCTCGCTATCCTGCGCTCTTTCTCTTTCCTCATCATTTCCCTCGCGGGATAGCGACGTCGCACCACCTGTCACCTTCCGGGAACCCCTCAATATTTCCACTTGCTCTTCCTTGCAGCATCCCAGAATCGGCCACCTGTCCTCTGATCTGGTCATGGGCCCACAAAATTTACCTTCGCTAACCACCAGCTGGCTGCAACTAACCGCCATCCACTTAACTGCCGATTGGCCAAAAAGCCACGTGCCTTTCAGCACTAAACCATTGTGCGCTAGGGGTTAAAAACATGAAATAACTCCCCGACAGGATGAATGTGGGATATATGGCTTGAAGCGTTTCTTTTTAAAACAAAGGCGCAGACAGAGCGTCATGGAACCACAACTATTTCCTTCAATCTGAACATGCATGGTCGACCTCTGGGCAACCAAAAGACTTCATTCCATGGCCCTGCTGACCTCCCACGCAGAAAAGAGACCAAACAACTCTCTGCAACTTTGGTTTTCCGCCATGAAAGAGCTTAAAGCTCTGCAAAATTTATTAGTGGTACTCAGTACCAACAAGCCTTTTATACCAAAGGTAGATGAAACAAATCATCCATTCCCACAACAAAAGGAATAATGCCCAAAGACACAAAACTATTTCTTATGCCTCTCTAAATAATTCCTCAAAACTAAATCCATAGCTTAAGACCAACAAGGAGAACAATGAAAAACCATAAATCCATGTATCTTCTTCTCAACAAGTCCTCAAAACTTCAATACTCAACACTAGTTCACATGAGTAAACAAGAATCAAAATAAAGAATGCATCTGATAACCAAGCGAGCAATACCTCTCAGATCATTCACTTGCTAAGTAGACCAAGAGCAAAATAAGATTATCGTGCTCAATATGCCAAGCAATAAAACTTATAATAAATGAAAATCTTCTCTTCATGTCCATAATGGATTCACATCCATAACCAGGTGTAGGCTCCTTGGTCTTTCTATTAAAATGCTCATAAAAAACAACCATCTTCAAACACAATCTCAAAAAATATGAGATATCATAGCCTCACCCTAATCTCTCTAGTCTTCAGGAGCATACATGTAAAGAGCCTGCTTGGCTCTAACCCTCAATTAACACCAAATTCTGATTTCTCACAAGAAATTTGTGTTCTTTTACAATTTAATGTTGATTTTGAAATACAAGACTTTTAATTTTCAATTTTCAATTCAAATTGATGAAAAGAACATTGTAATATGAATTGCAAGGGAAAGTAAAAAACTGAATTACTAAACCCCTTATTCGAATTTCACTTATTACAAAATTATGATGCATAGACAAATTTCAAATAACCTGATTATTTTTTCCAACAGCTTAATGCTGGCCACGGCTAATATGAAAAGACGGCTGCGGATAACTCCGGTTCATATCTTCTTCCCTTGGCATCAAACCCCAAACGGTTATCTTCTGAATCCTCAATGCTGACCAAATACTTAACACCATTCGCAATAAGAAGTATAGGATGACGTTGATGAATGTATGTTGTGGCTGGAAAGAATTGACAGTTGATACTAGAAAGCTCACGCAAATCATCACTAACTGCAGACTCCTTTCGAAAAAACACTCAATCTTCAGCTTGTGGCTAAGGTTTTGAATCCCACTTTCTCACAATTCAAACTTTGTTTGAAACACAATATGATCTCTAAGATGAGACCATCATAGGCACAATTCATCAGCCCCAAATCGTTGATTCAAAGTGCAACAACATCTGAAAGAATTTACATTCTTCAGATCAAAAACTGAAACCCTTGGTTCCATACTTCACACCAAAACATGAATAACATAATCAATCAATCAATCAATGAATTCAATTTCTTCTCCATGCCTTAAATAATTTCTCCACAAGAATTCGAACCCTAAGCTTCATGAAGACACCTTGCATAACTTGAATGACTATGCCAATAAAACATTGGACTTACATACTTTTCCAACAAAATATAATACTTCATTATATTTCCCTTCAATAAACGGCAGCATTTAATTATAAAGTCATTATAATTAAGTAATGACTTGAATTTATAAAATAAGCTCATAATATAATTAATTAAGTGAACCTAATTAATTACGAACTCCCCAACAATAAAAATCCCCGAGTCAACACAACTTCTCTGCCACGTCTATCACCAAGACACCCTGCCCCAGATAGACACTACCAAAAATAGACTTACTATAAATAGTAAGTCCCTCAAACTGGAAACTCTGCAAATGAATCCACAACTCCACTGATACCAATGCATATGTGCCCTGCTATAAATAACAATCATGACGACCACCCAAAATAAACACTTACTATAAATAGGAAGTCTGTCAATCTGACCCAAACAAAGAGCAATCCTGGCATCACAGACCTCTAGAGTGGAAACTGACCACTGGCTCTACCAAACGACCCCCTCCAACATCTCGATTAGCTTACGAGGGTCACAGAAATAAGCTAATCCCACGTGCCTAGAAACAAGGACATTACAATACACCAATCAATTCATGCTAAATTCAAATGCAAACCTGCAAAATAAAAAAGCTTCAAGAAAATTATTAATACTCAAAACCAAAGAGAAACAATAACACCTCACCAAAGACTCAAGTGTCTATCATGACAACAAGATGTCACAATCTCCAAACCACGTGAAGATAATCATCCATCACCAAGTGATGAATCAACATCACTACCTAAGCTCCAACTAAACCGTTTAACCAAGCTTTCCAAGCATCATGACAACCATTTCCTAATTGAAGATCGTTTGTGGCCCCAACATGATCAAAGTACTCAACCAACATGATCAAAGAGTGCCTACACAAAACTCAAAAAGACACTGGTTTAGCATCCAATACATTTCCTCCAACATTGACACCAATACTTGCAAGATAAAGGTTACATTAAATGTGATAAATGATTGAAAACCAAGAGATGCATGTCGCCGCTTCCATGTTCCCACTTGGAGAAGCTCATAGGTCACTCTTTTTACACTTTCTTAAGTCAATAAATATATTATTCTAAACATCCATAAGGGCGGCAAACAATATTAAATAATTGTGTTCACAACTTACATTTATTGTTGCTAGTGGAACCCATCATCCCTTATGAATGTATTACAAATAGTGGTGAGAAATAAATATTACAAATTATTTTTCCAATGTATCCTAAGTGCCTTAGGACACTTTCTAAGGATATTGGAACCATGTCATCCAATATACAAGGTATATGGCACCTTAATCCTAACATAAATCAGAGATAGTGACCAAATATTGCATAAGGAATAATCAACACATCTAAAATAGTGGTAACCTGTTATCAGTCATCATTGGATCATCGCCATTACAAGTACTATATCAGGCAAGCAATCAAATAAGGTTGATCAAAACTAGTATAATTTGCATATACTTTAAAGAAGATATCAAGGACAGCATATATTCTCATAATAGTAGTTACATCATTTGCATATTCAGTAATATTAAAAACAGCAATACAATTTACACTTGATCAATATATCATATTGATAACTTTCATTGCTATATTGCTTAATATTTAGATAAGGATCATAACATCTATAAGTCAGATAAGACATTATATACTTCATAGCGATATATATACATACTTGATTGATATACTTGATATAATACATTCCTTTGTTCTTGCATATTGAAAGATACCTAGATCGATATAATCTACACAACAATTGAATAAGATTTCTTATCAGATATTTAGATCGATCTAAATATCTAAGAAATTTAGCTATAAGGGTGATCATTGTAGACCAAAGATAATTTCAATCATTTGTTACCATTGCATTAATAACTAGGAAGTGGATATTTGCAATAAGCATATTGTGTTTATTCAAATTCATTGAGTATAAGTTTGTATAGAAAGAAGTCTTGTGATTAGAATTTTAGGAAATTAGTCAAAATCTTAAGAGATTCCATAAGGGGACATTACAAGTGGTATCAGAGCAAGCCACACTGCCAACCTATGAAGGTTTATTAGTGAAAATGAAATAAAGACGTATTGTTGAAAGAGATCCAACCAAAACACAAAAGATAAGATAAACAAGCAAGCAAGGACTAGCATGGGTGAAGGTAGAGAATTCGGTAAGAGAATGGATCGTCTTGGCAGAGCAAAGTGACACCTAGCAGAGAATGGCACAATTACTTGACATGTTAACCCAGATAGTAATCAATGTTACCACCAATCATAACAATAAAAATGGAAAAGGATTTGAACGACCGCCGCTCCTAACCAGCCATGTCGTCATCAACTACCTACTCCAACCCTATTTTTCCCACTGCAACTGTGCTCAAGCCTATAGGGTCTGGGACTCTTGTGGATGTGATTCCACTAGAGACTATGGATAGTGTTTGACTCTTCCTCTAATGATTCTTCAAAGGCTTATGACAACTCCCCTCGAGATGATGCTCCTACTAATGTTTTAGCCTGCTTAGACCCTGTTGATCCCACTCCACCTCTTGTTGCTAGTGTAGCCGCCTCTAGTCACGTGGACCCTTCATTGTCTATTGCTCTTGTTTTGCTACATCCTTTGGCTGACAATGTACAACCTTGTCAATACTCTACCCCTTGTGCTGACAAACTCACAAAGAGGATTTCCTCACTTGCTCCCCTTTGTGATGGGGATCATAGTGATAGTATTGCCTGAACAGTTGTCTGTCAGTGTAGGAAAGATCATTCTTCAATTTCTCATTCTCCTTCCCACATTGTGGCTAAGTTGTCTACCCACTCTTGATGTGGGTTACTAGTTGTTCTGCTAGTGTGTTATTAATGGTCTATCCTTGACCTTATTGTAAATGGTCGTTTTGATCTTTCTTTGTAAGGACCAACACCCTTGTTTTGTTGTTTTTTATTATCAAATACAATAACAATTGAAACAATGGAGGGAATAAGGGATACACTTTATCAATAGAAGTCCTAACCATGGAACTCTTACTAAAATTTCTAGACCAATGACACCAACATTCACTCCAAGGGTTAAGAAACAAGAAGATAATGAACCCACCTTGATGGAACTTCAAGATCAACTATGACAAGATTGAACAGATGAAGGCCTACAAACTAAAATATTACTAAAAGATTACATGCACTTGAGAATGAGGCATATGCCCAAAAGAGGGAATCGTGACCATCACTTCAATTTCAAACAAAAGATTGGCAAACTCAACACACCCTACTTTGATGGTTCAATTAAACCACAACACATGCATGGCTACAAAAGGATGACACTTACTCTCAACTCAATCTTATGTTAGAAGAAGCTATAAAATATGCCACCCTACACCTAGACAGAATAGCACATGAATGATGGTAACATGGCACGATCACCATGGGTCATACACAAATTACTTCGTATGTGGAATTCACAAAGCGACAGACAGAAAGGTTTCACAAGGACCCAAAGCTTCACTTTAAGGAATTGGAAAAATTGAATCAAAGAGGAACAATCAATGATTACATCATGAAATTCCAATGAATGTCAGACAATGGCACCAAATGTAAAGATCGTCATATAATGAGTTGAGTTGGTTATTTTTCCCAAGAGATGCATTTATTTAGGAGACTGCTACCACCTTAGTTAAGGATCTCACAGGAGGTTGTTAAACCATGTTACAAATCTCGAAGGGATATGTTGGACACGTACCAACAATCTTCCCCTTAGCATTACCTGAGGAGATTTGAACCTACAACCCCACTCTACTACCACTTATGGAGAGTTGAGTTAGTCATTTTCCCAAAAGATGCATCTATTCAGGAAACCGCTACCATATTTGTTTAGGATCTCACTTGAGGTTGTTAAACCATGTCACGAATCTTGAGGGGATATGTTGGACACTTACCAACACACCATTGGAGATTATACAATCAATAATGACTTTCATGTTGTAGCATTGGATAGTGTTGATATGGTACTGCCTATCCAGTGGATGATGTCCATTGGCAAGTATACACAAGATTTTACAACAATGAGCTTCAAATTTAAGAAGGCTTCCTTAAGGGAATGTGTGATGAGACTCCTCAAGCCATCTCATTTAAGCAGATACAAAGTTCACATGAAGATATTGATAAGGACATACAATGCCTTGACGCACCAAGCAATAAAACCCAACTCCATCATGGATATCTACAAACCCTTTCAGAAAGGTTACCGAAAGGCATCGTCAAGTTATAAGAAGGTGCAACTTCCATCATCACAACGCCATCCAAACACATTAAGAGATTTAAGGAAGGTCTCCAGGAATTTTGCAAAGGATTCTTTGACAAGATCCATAGAAGACACAAACCTACGTCATTCATTGTAGAGTCGATAAGAAATAATGGAACTATATGAAGGTGCTTCAATTATCAAGCATATGGGTAAAGGAAAAGATATTTAAAATTGCTTGTGGGAAAGCATCTTCAAGGAGGGGAGATTGTGATGTCCCCATCTTATGCATGAAAATAGTCTAGCATCAAACATGTGTGATCCAGGTGTGGCAAACCTTAGATGCTTTCATGTATTTAGCAAATAGAAGTAAGAGTTGTACATAGCAATTAGTGGTTCAAATAGTTAGATTTGTATATTCTTGATGGTAGAGCCAGTTGCATTATGGAGAACATAAAGATGAAAGCTGAAACAATAAACATATCAAGTAAAATTGTCTTATTTATAAAACTTCACAATTTTGCATCAAGCATCTTCATAGGACATTAATTGAAGGATTGACAATAATAAGAAGTATTGTTAATATGTGAAAAGCACATTGGAGAACCAAGGTGATTAACTATGTTTGAGATACAACATGTACTCATCTATTCATGAGTTCAAGACTTAAGTCGACGAAGTCCTAAATACAATTAGTTATGAGATAACCACAAAGGCAGATTACAACCCATATTCATCCAAGAGAGAATTATGATATCAAACTATAATCCATGATGTTTCAAACAGACAAACAAACATGATATTATCCTTAGCACCTACAAGGAAGTATGTCATCAATCGTGGAGTAGCAAGGGCAAAACAAACATCAATATCGCCACCCATAAAAGGAGTTGTCAAATATTGTTAACTAATCACCGATTAGTTAAATACATTAGGTAAGATCACTAAAGTATTATGCCAAGGGACGCGATTAACATGAAGAATCAAATATAAAATGATACGATGAACAGTTGCAATCCTTCATCTTCCCATCCCTTCATATGATATTAAAGAGGCATCGATAACCATTCAAAAGTGATATTCAATTCATCATTCAATCATAATTCTGTCAGTTTATTCTAGAGTCCTTTGAATTCATGTGGAGGTAATCCACTGTTGGATTGAAGAATAGATCACATAGGTCTAGAGCTTATCTGAAACAGAGATAACTTATTATCAATCATCATTAGTTCATCGCCATTACAAGTACTATATCAGGCAAGTGATCAGATCAGGTCGATCAGCAGCAGTATAATTCACATATACTTTAAAGAAGATATCAGGGACATCATATACTCTCAGAACAGTAGTAATATCATTTGCATATTCATAAAGTAATATCAGAAACAGCAATGTTGTGTACACTTGATCGATATATCATATCGATAACTTTCGTTCCTATAATGTTCGATATTTAGATAAGAATCATAACATCCGTAAGTCAGATAAGATATTATATACTTCATAGCGATTTATATACATACTTGATCGATATACTTATATTGATATAATACATTCCTTTGTTCGTTCTTGCATATTAAAAGATATCTAGATCCATATAATCTCCACAACAATTAAATAAGATTTCTTATAAGATATTCAGATTGATCTTATCGTCTAAGGCATTTAGATCATTTCAGACCAAAGATTATTTCCATAACTGTTACCACTGCATTAATAACCAGGAAGTTGATATTTGTAATAAGCATATTGTTACTATCCAAATTCATTTAGAGTATAAGTTTTGATAAAAAGAAATCACTTGCAATCGGAATGTTAAGAAATTAGTCTCAAAATCCTAAGAGATTCCATAAGGGGACATTACGGAAGGGGGATTTGACAAGGCTGTAAAAATATTAAATGAGACGGAAACAATGGAAAAAGAGAAATAAGGCTTAGGAAAGGAATAAAGAAATGAGCCAAAATAAAGTTAAAAACATTCAAAATCAAAAAAGGGTTCAAATGAGTGCAAAACACAATGATAATGATTGCAGAGTATGCAATTTCCATTATTACAGGTGGTAATCATTGTATTAATGTTACTTCTAATGGAGAGATTAAGGAATCACAAAGTATGTACTTGAGAATTCTTAGTGTAATTGATGACTTCTGAAGTCCCCAGACACCATCAATGGTTAATGTTGTTTTGACAAACAATATTAGAATAGTCACAACATGCAACTCTTTGCAAGAGTAAAAGTTGTGATTGATGTTGAATTTGACACATTTGGAATTTCATGATATAGGGAAACCATCCACAACAATACTAAATTAAAATTTATCACCTTCTCCTCTACTCAAACGTAAGACCAAAGAAACGCTTTTTGTGATACCCATTAAAAACCTTGATCTGTATTGAAAACATTAAGAGGCTTGCGACAACAATGCAATCTTGTGCTAGCCTGGTATGATTAGCTTCAGCTTCAGAATGGTAGAGGGATGCTCACTAGTCAAGTGCAGACTCCCAACACATTGTTAAGCCTCTAAGCATGAAGTCATATATGGCATAGTGCCCTCGGACCTTTCTAATGTCTTCCTCAAAAAATCAATGTCAAATGCCCATCCAATACTCATTTCAAATTGCTCAAAAATTGTAAAACACGAAACCCAACAATCAAGGTTTCCTTCCAAACCTCTTGGCTATTCATATTTCAGATAATGCTTGTTTATAAAAGAATGTTGTTGCTGCATTGTATGTATTTGAAAACTGTTGATAATAAAAGATTGTCTGCTTGAAAGTGGATGTAGCCTTTCTGGTAAACCACTATAAATTTGTGTCACCTTCTGTTTGAATCTCTATTTTTGATAGTTGTTTTCATTAATCTACTGTTGTTTAAATTAACAATTGGTATCAGAGCTGGTTGTGATCAGCAGAAGAGAAGAGGTCGCTCATAACATTAGCTATGGACTGGAAGAATAGAGAGAAGGGGCTTGAGAAGAGATCGCTCATAACATTAGCTATGGACTGGAAGAATAGAGAGAGGGGCTTCTGTTTTGTTGTCCGCTTGCTATATAGAGGTTGGAGATTTTAGGCTGCCACAATTTGAAAATGACATGGACAAGAATAAGCTATTTGGAGATGACAGTAATGCAGAAGTGGTGGACAAAGGTGAAGTTGGAATTCTTAACTTACCTTATCCAAAGAGGGTATTAGAGAATATGTCAAATAAAGAAGATGACAAGAAAAGGTTCAGGGGTTTTGGATTTATTGGTTTTGATATTAAAATAGTCGTAATTTTTGTTAAATCTGATTTGACCTGTAAAAGATTGATTCGAAGTGTCTAAGAACGGGTTTTTGCAAAACTAAAGTCATGTATATTTTTTAATGTTGATTTGATGTTATGCAAGGTTGTTGGTTTGGTGGTTGTGTTTCAAGTGGGAGATTGTAAAATGTGAAACCCAGTAGTCAAGTTTTCCCTCCAAATCTCTTGGCTGTTCATATTTCAGATAATGTTTGTTTATAAAAGAATGATGTTGCTGCATTGTATGTATTCTAAAACAGTTGATAATAAAAGATTGCCCTACTTGAGAATGGATGTAGCCTTTGTGGTAAACCACTATAAATCTGTGTCACCTTCTGTTTGAATCTCTATTTTGTTATTTGTTTTCATTACTCTACTGTTGTTTAAATTAAAAAAAATGACCAATTGCACAAGTTATAGATCGCTTAAAAACTGACATTAGTTGTGTAATGCTCTTATGATGTCCTCATCAACATCAATGAGCCTTTATTTTATGAAAATTTCCATTTTTTTTTTCTAAACAATCAATGTTCATTGTATTCCTTGCTAGTTTCGGGTTACACTCAGCACTATAAATAAGCATCAATATGTTTCCAGTGTCCATTTAGAATCCAAGTCCAGGAATATTGATTGTGTAAGCTAGAAATTTTTTAAAAATAGTATATTGCTATATACAATCCTCATCCATATCCAACTTGTGCAATTTGGGATCTTGCAAATGATTTTGTGAAATTTACTGACGCAAATCCAGATTATGAAAAAGAATAAGAATTAATGGCACATTGCACGTGACAGGGTAAACGATAACATATTGGTGACGATCTCTTGCTAAGAGGTAAAGACTGGATAGATTGCAGAACAAGAGTATAAAGATGAAGATTACGATAACATATTGGTGATGATCTCTTGCTAAGAGGTAAAGACTGGATAGATTGCAGAACAAGAGTATAAAGATGGAGATTAATTAGGGTAATAGAGGAACTAAATTAAGAAAAGACCAATCCAATAATAACGCCTTGCTTTGAAGTAAAATCTCAAACAAATCTGAAAACATAAATAATTATTACGAGGTTATGCCAACGAAGTATTTAAGCTTTATAGAAGCACTTCCTTATTATTTACAATTGTCCCTGTTTCACTTGAAGTCTTTGACATAATAGTATTCACGTCATATCATCCTCCCGATTTTAAGTTCAACACAGAGAAAATATCAGACCCGGGAGGAAATGCCATAAAAATCACTGTTCAATGATAATTATTATTATATTATATCTACAATCATAACATTTAGAAACTGCATCAAGTACATTGACATAATTTCTTATGTAATGTCAAGGACTAAGAACTTCTGGACCTTGGAATAGGAAAATGAAATATCTTCATTTATTTCAGTTGCATAAACAATCCTGATGTATGGATCACTGGAATACTAACAAGCAGCCTTCATCAGGAGTTTCTCACCTCTTCAAAGGACATAACTTCGCAATGGAAATATATAGACCAACCTATTCAAGGCAAAGCCTTTGAAAGAGCTAGTTTTTCTTGAAGTTTTTTAATTTGGACCTGTAAAAGAGGGATCACTTTATCAATAGAATTCCATAATCTGGAAGTTTCTGGATTACTGGTAGTGTCAGTTCCTTGGAAACAAACATCTTGGAAAAAATAAAATTCCCACTAATAATCAACTTAAACTGGCAATCCCAATATTACCTCCATGCTTGTGATATTTTCTCATATTTGTTTTCTATCAGATAAATTGCATCAAAGAATAATCTTAGTAATCAAATATTCTTGTTCTTTTCACAGATTGATATGGTATTACCTTGAATGGTTTCGAGCTACGAATTGATGGTTCAATGGCTAAAGCACATGAATATGCATGTTTTGCAGCTTCATATTCTCCTAAGGCATAGTATGCATCACCCTGACGTGTGTGAGCCTGCGAAGACATACAGAAAAAAATCAGGTGCACAGGAACAACATATAATAATTAATAACTAACAAGGAAGCAGGAAAATACATTACTTCTAGTATGGTCTTGATCTGTTGGCCACAGCTTGTATACAAGGTAGGAACATCGATATAATCTCTAGAAGCAATATCTCTTCTAAGCTCAAAAAGACCTATATGATTACATCAGAGAGATACTTCTCACAAATGTGACTGTTTATGTGTGATTCAATATATTTCAAATCTCAGAAGCAGGGTGGATTGCTAACATGGTCCTACGAGTCTATTAATAATGGCTAACAAAAACAATCAACAATCTGAAGTTCTCTGCTTTCAAATATAAGGCTGGATATGATTAGGAATTGTCATAAACAAAATTGGAATTATTGTGCCACCAAGAAAGTATTTTCCAAATGTCATTGTATCAAAGAAACAATTTTTATGGGCCAGATTTTCAATAATAAGAAAACGTGACAAATGATGCATTGATTGGCATTATAATTCAAATAAACAGAACATTGCAATGATTGAGAACTCAACTCAATGTTGTATTTGTTTGTATTGATAGACAACCAAGTTACCAACACAATCTACTCATATCAGAAGGTCAATTGTTGAAGTGCATGTGATTTTAATTCTTGGTTTTATGGGGTTTGAGAAGTGTTATTACAGAAAATTATCCCTCTATTCTAAGAACCAATAACAGGAACTATCTTATACCCCCTTGTTACTTTTACCTCGATAAAAAACCTGTCTTAGTCTATTCCGTAAGTCAATATATAGAGATGCTTTTAAATTATGGATTAAATAGTGATGCATAAGGATTCGTAAGAAATTTCACTCCCTCAAACAATCAAAAATCTATCAGATATAAAGCTGACTCAGAGAGCAGATTTCACAATGAAAAAACCACCATATACAATAGGGCTGCAATTTCGCTAATTTCAGGGCACTTGCAAAGGTGTCATGGTGATTGCTTTCGTGATATGTACGTTTCGTACTGACAAGTGACAACTGCAGTTGTTTTGCTTGATTTGAACAAGAAGTGAGACTAACACCAGTTAATGATGTAGATTTCAGTTCCATGACTTGGAAGTCCTTCAGTGCATGAAAAACACCTCCACAGTTTCTGTGAGTATGAGGCATAAGCTCAATTAAAAGGTACAAGTAAATGAATTGATTCAAAAATACACATTACAAAGTTCAGATAGTTGCAAGACTTGTGGTGCAAAGAGTAGTTTGAATGGGCATTAAAATATGGAGATTGTTGTAACATGCTATATCTGAAATCTGTCACGGTTTAGTCCAAACAAAGTAAAGGAAGCTGAGTAATCATTACTTCCAGCTAGTTTTGTGATGTCCCATTTCTGAAAGAGAATTTAAAAATAAATAATAATATTAAATATAAAAATAAATAAACTAATAATAATACAATATAATTAACCCTTATACTTCAATTATATATAAAAGGAATACATACAATTGAAAGAGAGAACAAAGAACAACGATCACAATTGAAAAGGTACGATTAAGTAACTACTCATAATTGTTAATGATGCGTCTATTCATTGTAATGACGTGCCTAAAAACTACATCTGTTCATGAAAGGACGTGAGAAATGATATAAAACCACTATGGAACTATAAATTGTGTTACTAGATTTGTACCGTAGACCTCGGATCTGGGTCCGGGTTCGGATTCTCTACCTGGTTTGTGCTGGATCAAGGCAGGGTCCGCATTTTGACCTGTGGGTCCGGATGGATCCGTGGCCCGCGGATCCAGACGGACCCACAAGTCAAAATGTGGACCTTGCCCGGATCCAGCACTAACCGGGAGGAGAAAACGAGGATCCTCGAGGATCGCACGCGGATCCGCGCGAATCCACAGGGACCCGCGGCCTGCCAAGATGTAAAGTGGTAAAATTAAGACGTTTTTTTGCCTTGAAAAATAACTCTCGGAGCCTTTATAAAATGATTAAAGTCGGTTGAGCTTTCGGGGGCGCTGCCCCTCGACTCCGCCCTGTACTGCGACAGGGAGTGCACAAGGGGTAGCGCCCCTTGACCCCATCTTGGGGACTTCGCCCACAAACCCCCATTTAATAATTTGGGGTGGAAACTACGCCAATAAAAGTGGGGAAAAATTAACCTTCGAGCCTTATTAGGCTCCATATAGAAGATGATGATGATGAAGAAGAGAATATCAATAAATTATTAATCCATTAGTTAAACTTCAAACAATGATACTTGAACTGATGTTCTGATTTAATTTTAATGTTTTGAATCTTTGAGATTTGGCATTGATCAATGATCAACCATCATAGATTCATACTATGAAATGATTTAGTTTTAGAATTATGTATATTTCTCTTATTTTTTGTGTATAGATATATATATATATATATATACACTCGCGAATCCCTACGAACCCAAACGGCAAATTTTTGTTTTCACGAATCCACGAACCCGATTCGCGAGCCCGAATCCGTCCCTGAATCCGAATCGGTAACTTAGACTATAAATTGAGGATCATCTAAGTTGTTTTATTTATTTTGTTGTCATATTCAACACTCAAGAGAGCCTTTAAACTTTCGTGTGAGAGGGTGGTATCAACCCGTCCTACTGCAAGGATAAATATGCATAAGTAGAAGGCAGATTTCAGGCACAATGCCATAGAGTATAGCAAAGACACAAAGATAAATCAGGCACAACTACTTGATCGAGGCCTAGCCTCTCTTATTCTCATGAAATGAACACAGTATAATCTGAAATAGTGATTTCTTATTCAAGATACTTATTACCTCGGATTTAATTGAAAATAATTCAATATATACAATTGATCACCATAACCATTATTAAGATAGAATTGTGTCCTTAAGCAAATCGAAGATAACATCTTAGTATTGTTTTCAAGCTGTAGTTATCTTAATCTAGAGGCAAATTCTAAGTATCTCTGTAATGGGACATAACAAGAATACAATGACGAAATATTGAAGCCAACAACAGAATTACGAGCTGCAAACCAATATATCAAATCGATATCTTTGAAAGATTATGAAGACATCAATATCGATCTACTTAGCCAGCAATTAATGAATTGAGTATATGAAGAAAGGCATGTTTCAGGATAGTGACTGCATCCCATCGATGATTAGGTGGAGAACGTCAGAATAATAGATGATGTTCATCAAGGAACAACATGATAATAACTAAGTCCCAATGGAACAATCATACACTATCAAGACAATAAGCAGAAACATTAATATCGTTAATCACTATTAAGGATTGACTAGCGATCCTCACAAAAGACTTATCGGATTGTTATAAGGAATGATTAGAAAGCATTTAAGTAAATAGTGGTTACTAATGAAGGAATGCAATTAGATTATCATAGGGAGATACAATGACAAAGGGTCATGACACGTGTCCGTTGGTGACATATCTCCTCATTCTTATCTTGAGATATAAGAAGGCATTCGCTTCAATCATTTCAGCATCTAGAAATTAATACCAAGTAACAGAATATTATATTTTATTAAGGATAAAGAATCCTTATATATATATATATATATTATTCAATATATATGAATTATAAAAATGATCACAACATTGTTAATTAGTATGGTTATCTTTAATATATTTCAGAATTATGCCAATGTTTAATCTCATCATGGATAGAAGGAGGAGGTGTAGGAAAGAGGGTATAAGGCTGCCAACTAGTTAAAACGCCTTGGTGGATGTAAAAGTCTTGCCACCAAGGCCAAGAGGGTCAAAGTCCCTGTTCATAGGCTTAGATTGGACAAGTTGAGGACCCCACTACAATCTTCCTACCGTTCTTACTAGGATGAGCTTACTAACTATACGAGGTGAAGGTAAGAGGGTATAAGGCTACCAACTAGGTAGACCACCTTGGTGGATGTCAAAGTGCTTCCACCAAGGCCAAGAGGGTCAAAGTCCCACTTTTGGGCTTAGATTGGACGAGTTGAGGACCCCACTATGATCTTCCTATCATTCTTGCTATGATGAGTTAATTAACTACAAGATATGTAGGTAAGAGGGTATGAGGCTTCCATCTAAGTAGGCCACCTTGGTGGATGTCGAAGTCCTACCACCAAGGCCAAGAGGGTGAAAGTCCCACTCTTGGGCTTAGATTGGACGAGCTGAGGACCCCACTACAATCTTCCTATTGTTCCCACTAAATTGAGCTAATCAACTATAATGGATGAACAATAGATAGGAAGTAAGGCAAGTAGCCCACTAAGTAGGCCTCGTGTGGATGTCAAACCCTACCATTGAGGCCAAGTGGGCCAAAGTTCCACTCTTGGGCTTAGTATGGGGCTAGCTCGGCCAAACCTACTATGACTCAATCCCTATGGACAAGATTTGTTCAATAGCATAGAGAGATTGCATTTAAGTTCATATATATTAAGCTAACTAATATTATTAGCCTATATATATATATGTATGCAATTGTGTTTCCTATGTGATTGGGTTTATAATCAAAAGCATAATGAAGAAAAATAATTTTTTGGCTTAATCTAGAAGGGGACATTACAAGTTTTCCCCACACTAATGTTTCCAAGTTACAACCTTTGTGTCAATTTATTGTGGTTTCTATACTCTACTGTTCTTTTAATTGTTTCCACTTGGTTTATGCAATTATTGTACTTGTTTCTTCCAATGCTTTCAAGAACATTAATGCTAGCACAATCTGCATCCTAAATATATTAATTTGAAATAAATTCAAGAAGGAAAGCATAATAAACGTTAATTCACATAATGCACATAGAAGTTGAAAAATTACAGATCAACTATAAGTACGAAGAAGTAACTATTAAAAAGAGCCCTGTGCATCTTATTCGACTAACAATAGTTATTTTATAACTATCAAGACTAGATGTTTGAACTAACAGCGCTATTATTTTTTCATTCTACTGTGACTAACAAATAATGTCACCAACATTGTTCTTATTGTAACACTCGTCTACAATACATAGAACAATTCCATGCAAATAAATCATTATTTGAAAAGAACATCAATTAGACACTTACCACGTGCCAATTTGATGCTATTCTTGAAGCTTCCTTGGCATCTGAAAGAGAACCAACATTATCACCAATCGCTAATCTTGCAGCTGACCTGAAAAAGAAAGCATACAAAGTATATTAGATAATACAATTAGGCCACAGTCATACTCTCTTTTGATGAACCATAAAAACAATACCTGTTTGCATATAGGGAGTGCTGACCACCCGATGGCTTCAAGTCAATTGCCTGTGAATACAAAGGCACAATAAGTTACATCTCTGATTTTTAATCTAGCATTATATGACCTCCATTTTATTTGAATTACAAGCTTAATAGAATAACTGTAAAATGTATGTAGACTCTTATTAGTTTCATTTACAGATCTAGGCAATTGTCATTTTACTTAAACACGCAGACTATTAATATAAAGGAGCTTCATAAAGCCATTCATGTTAACCAAAATCTGATCCATTGTAAGATTTAGCAATTAATAGCAAGCAAATTGATTTTCGCCAAGAAAAACATTGTGAATCAAGAAACAAAAGGCAAAGCCTAAAAAAAATTTCATTAGCAACTGTGTTTTTATTCTGTGTTACTTCTTGTTTAACAACATTGAACATGATGCTGCATCTGTCCTTTCAGCAGCTCATAGATTGTTATCCAGTGATCAGTTGTTCTTCTCTAGGTAGTAGTTATCGAGATAGAAAAAGAGACAGTAGGCGAAGCAAATAAAAACTTGAATATGAAGAAAATGTGACCTACAGGCATAGCATAAATGCAAAAAAGGGCTTGCAAAGAACCAAAAGTTGATTCTATTGCAGGAAAGCTGGGATTCCTAATGAAAAACAGAAACTGTTTGCAACTATGCTCCACGGGGACGCATCCCCTGTCATTTTTCCCCCGCGCCCATCCCGGGGATGGGACGGGGACGCGTTTCCGAAATTCTGCTTTGAGAGCAGCGGGGTATGGGAGTACGGCTAGAAGTCCCCGGGACAGATAGGGGACCTCTAGAAGTTCCCTATCCGTCCTGGGGACTTCTAGCCATCCCCTATGACCCAAGCCATTTTTGGACTGTCAGTGTTAAAAATAAGGCATTTTTAAATTTGAAAAAGAAGCTGGTTGGCCCACAGAGACACCCAAACCACATTTAACAATACCAAAACCTAATCTAAGCATAAAATAACCAAAAAGAAGAGAAAGAAATTCATTTTCCATTTGCAAAGGAGAAAAGCAACAAGAGAAGGAGCAGCTGGTCAAGGAGTGAACAACAGTTGAAAAGGGAGGTTAGGGCATCAAATCTACTTGATTTAAACTCTTAGACCTACCATCTACTGATTATGGACAGTTATATATTATTGCGGACTTCTATGTTTACTGTTTAGTAGTTTAGTTATAGTATTCACATTTTAACATTTTATGTCATTTCATGGTTGAAATTTGGAGCCTTTGGGCATTTTTGCTACATGTATGCCATATATTGACAATGAAAGTATTTGAATTTTTTTTTATTTTGCTTATCGATTCACATGTGAAATCTCAATTCAAGTCTAATGCTATGTATTATGGTTCTAAAATGTCTATGTTGAATGCTTTATCAATGCTATGAAAATTCTCTATATATATAAAAATTCCCCTATTTTAATAGCCATGCATCCCCTACTGTCACCTAAAAATTAGCCCTAAACCGTACCCGTACCGGAAATACGTCCCTGTCCCCTAAACCATCCCCGTCCCCAAAACTCCGTGGAACATAGGTTTGCAAAGAAACTTTGAAACAAATAAGAATGAACATTGCAGGGCTAAGATGAAATATCTTGAGAATGAATTGAAAGATGTAAAGAAAAAGGATAAATTACTTTGTTTCCTATCAATCTCAAAATTGCACACCAAAAGGTATTCGGTACTTATGCTATGATGTACTATGAAGCAAATGACTGGTACAAAGGTGTGATTTCCAGTTTGGATAAACTAACTGCAAGAATGAACTAAAAATAAATAAAAACTGTCTCATTCCTTTGGAAATGTCCAGTAAAAGAATTCAAAGCACGTGGGAATGTTTTACGTTCCTGAACTGGAGAGAAAGAGATTCTTGTAGACTCTGAAACCAGAATTTGAAAACAGAAGTGTTTAATTAGAAATATTTCTAACAAACTAAGACGTCGTTGTTAAAGGCCTAAAAGAGTGTCCAAGGTAGATTTTAGCCTCAATATGAAACCAACATTTTTTTGGCGAATGCTAGAAAATTGAAGATATTCTTGTGCATGAAAGGTATGGCTACTTTAGTTTTTATTTCATTGATAAACATTTAATTTGCATGCTTTGCCTCCAGTAATGAATGAAAAGGGATCCTATGAAGATTTCACTATTGACAAGTATTTTATAGAAAATTTTGATAGAGAAGTAAATTCTAGTTGAGTGTTAAGAGATTGTTTAGATTCTAGGATCACTTGTATGCTACAATTTGAAACAGTTTTTCTAGGTGGCTCAAAACATTTTCCCACTTAAGGTTTTTATAGTCAAAGTTGGTTTCATTTTCTAAATAAAGACAGTGATCTTGTGCATCTTTCAAAAATTAGTAAGCTTGCTGAAAATCGGTATGTAAAATTTACCATGGTTCTTACTGATTGTGGTGAAGAATTCATGTCTAAGGGCCTGGAAGAATGGGGTAACCATTGAAATGACATGAAGTATGTTGAATGGAGGAAACTTGACAGCTGCTTCTAGATATAGTGTACGGACTGTATATAAAGCTAGGTATCCATTGACAAACAGGTGACAGAAATGGTCTGCTGTCCTGATCCCCCACTCTTCATCAATTCCATGTTTCATGAAGGGGTCTTTCCTTCACACTGCTAATATTTACGTTTGATGTATCAATTTGAGTTGTGTACTTTTCTTTACTACTTTGTGATCAGATACAAAAAATAGTAGAAGAATTGTGCAAACTGGAATGCAAAGAAGAGGGATCAAGCTCTGAAAATGAAGTAGTAAACTACAACCATCAATAAGAGAAACCCAAAATGGAATTGTGAAATGATGAAAGCTTTAAGGATTGTGTTATAGACCCCTTCTTTGGACCTGAATACATATATCACACAGAGCAACTAATGCAAGAGCAGATATGCATACAAGCATGTACATTTTAATGATCTAAGATATATGTTGTCTATAGATGTGCACCTAATTCACTAATGTTAAGTGAAACTTGCTTTCTCTACTGATGGTAAGACTTTTGCATACTTCAGGAACACAACATTGCTATATCAGATAAACAAAGAATAAGTTATGACTATTTTTCAATCTGTTAAGTTCAAATAATTTGGGAAATTATTTGTCACCAAAATCTGAAAAATGTAACAGGTGACTAAAAAAGTTTGTTTCTATGTTTCAGTCATAGTGCTCTTAAAAGTTTGAATAAAAATAGTTTCAAGTATCACAATATCCTTGATAACAAGAGGCCCATGTTCTTCAATTTTACTTCTACCGACATGCTCATCGCTACAGTCTACTATTTATTGTTGTAATCATTTCCTTTCACAAATCCTCAGAAGCAACAGACAAAACCTAACCCTCCTAAAAAGAAATTACTATGCTATAAGGTGGCAAAATGGTATTTGACTAAACCTGTGAATACAAGAGCTCTGCTTGAACCACATTCCCACATTCAAATGCTTTGTTGCCTTGCTCCTTGAGTGAAAGTGCAATCAAATTGTTTTCAGGATCTGAAGCCCCACACTGAGCAGCTAGCAAACGGGCAGCATGTGCAGCTGTTGTGCAATGGCTAATGAAAATCTCTGCTGGAAGCACCACTAAATTTGGACCAAGACCGCAACGACCTGTTTGAAGAATCAGCTTTGACAAGGTTTATCAGTGAATTTTAGCACTTAGAAATATTAACTACTGCTTAAATTATGTGTATATGATGCATTGTGACTACATAGTACATACCATATAATATGGAGATATTTTAAAATTTGTATTTTAGTGGGATTCTTAACTACATAGAGTTAATTCAGGTAAATGTGTCCAAGTTCACAAGCTTAGCATCCACCTTCTAGCACTAACATCACATGAGGTGCTGTGTTCTTGGTAGGTCCCCTATACATGAATCAAAAGGCCATAGAAGAAATGGCTATTCATGGCAAATAAGTCATCATGGGATGGCTTGTGAATTTAATACTACAGACGAGTAAAAATCCCAATAACATGGATACACAAATGATATTCCACTACAAAGGTCCAATTACTTGAAAATACAAAAATATTTTGTTCATTATCAATGAAATATTTGAATGATGCCAATCTTC
The DNA here is from genome assembly GCA_018584345.1 of Thuja plicata. Classification (NCBI taxonomy): domain Eukaryota; kingdom Viridiplantae; phylum Streptophyta; class Pinopsida; order Cupressales; family Cupressaceae; genus Thuja; species Thuja plicata. Next base: position 838,200 of record MU226783.1, read on the forward strand.
ATGTTGCTTTATGAACATTTTATATTCCAGTCACTTATGCCATCAAGTTAAATGCCCGGTGCCCTATGTGGCAAAGGTAGTTCCTAATTATGTCTTCCATTTCAAAATAGGCCTTTTGCAGATCCTAGACAACAGCTTCATATCCCATGTATTCCGAGAACAACTTTAGTGCACATTTAACTAGGTTGCAGTCACCAATTCTTCTATCCTATGCCCCGTCCGACTAACACAAACTTCTAATGTTTCTTGCTATTCAACACACTACACTTACAATCGCAAAGGAAGACAGCCTTGTCATCCCCTTGGCCTTGCCATGTATTTCCTCCCCACACCTATGACCTTGCTACCAACTATTCACTAAACTCATGGTTCCACCAATTACCAAGTCCATCTTGACAATCCTTATGGCTCTGTGGCATTGTCCTGCCTCATGACCATACCATTTATTTCATCAAATCCACAACCTCGCTGCTAAATCCTACACCTTGTACTCATTTTTCCGCCAATCACCAAGCCCTTTTTCTCATAATCCAACTCACCACACATTGATGTGTAATGTCCCCATATTTTGGTGCCTATTTCAATATTATTCAACTTAGTGTCATATTTTACTTGTGGTGTATCTTCTAGAGATCATTCAGGACACTTTGATTCACACTTACTATTTTTAGTAAGTCGCTTGGATGTTTTGCTCATACTTACTATGTAGCGTAAGTCATTGAGGTCATCAGTTGGCATCATATCTATAGCTGGAAAGTGGATGGATTATTCCCATGAGTTGATATTGGCAATTATCAATGGTTTAATGATTTAAGTTAAATTATTAAAGTTAAATCAAGTTTAACTTTAATAATATTAATTATATTAAGTGACTATGATATGATGACATGAAGGGGGTTAAAGTGTATTTAAGTCATTTTCATAAAGTGAATTTATAAAATGACAATATAAAGTCACTTTAATTAATAAAGCTCTCCAAGAAGCTACTTCATAAGGAGGAATTAAAAGTAAAAGAGGATTTATCCCACATTGAGCATAGAGGTTCCCTTGGAGTTTGAGGAGTCTTTATAAATGAACCTTGTCTTCCTTCAAGAGCATTTTATGAGATTATAATATTGAAGTGATTTCACCATTGTTGCTGATTATCCAGTGTCTGGTCTCCAAGGACGAAACCCCTTGGGAAAAATTGAAGGTTGGATGCAAATCCAAAACTTCTACATTGAGTGGATTCACATCAGAGTCTACCATTGGGTTTATTGCATGAGATGAGAATTCTGAATAGCAGAATAAGAGGCCATTCGCAGAGCTGGAGTATTATATCTTGTTGGGCGTAAGTTTAGTCTGGACGGCTACTTTGCTGACTGGTTTATTTATATACAGCAGTCGACCCACTCCAATATGGAATCTTTGGAGTATTAGCTGGGAAGAAACCATGGATGTGATTGAATATATGGCAGGACAGCGATGGAAGATATCAGTTTATAATGAACTCGTAGTTGGGATATTAAACTTTATCTGGCACTGCCTGGATGTCAACAAAAGGGGAAAAATCTGCAGTTGACTCACTGCAGTTTGGTAATCAGTTTGCACATTTTGATTTGGAGGGCTGTGTTGTCCTCAATTTTGCATTCCCCAAAATTGGGGCAACCCTACGCAATTCTTAACGTTTGGTAGAAGTTTTCTCTAAGAGTGTTGATATTTTGTAAGGAGTTCTATTTGATAGGATCAGTTATCCCTTGGTTCTTGTTCGATTTTACTTCTTGCAAGCATCCAGTCTTTTTGCCCTTCTTTTTTTTTTGCTTTGCTTTGCGTCTTGTTTTTGTTCCTATTCTGGTCGTAGTTTTGTAGCCTTTGTCTTCCAGTTCGTTTTCAGGCAGTTCGCACATCCTTCTAGGGTTGTCAAAAGAATGGGTTTTTTTTTTTTTCTGTCAATTGCATAAAATGAAAGCTTATTTTGTATATGAAATAGATTTTAAACTCTATTCTAAAATTTCGCGTCATTATGCGAAGTTTAGCTTAAAGATTTTAATGATAGCAGGTTTCTGAAATATATCTGCATATCAGATCATTAAAATTTTTAAGTCGCATATAAAATTATAAATTGCTTTCTCTATTTTATCTAATGACGACGAAAAGATGAAATTTATAAATAAATTTAAAATTAATTTATGAATTTCGAAATTCCATTTCAATGATGATCTACTTTGCATATATTTTAAAAATAATGTTTAATGCAAAAGTCTAAAAAGAAATTGAATTTAAAAACGTACGAACATATGTTTTTAAAAAACATATGATAGTATGTTTTTAGAATTTAATGACATAATATATTTTTCGAAATATATATGGCTTTATGAAATAAGCATTAGTTTTTAAAAATAAATATAACTATATTATTTTAAGTAATATGTTTTAAATATATGCAAAGAAAACAATATGTTATCGTTTTTAATTACGGCTCTCTATTGGCGTCAATTTTCAATCTTATATAACGTTTTAATTAAAACGTTTATGAGTTTTGAAGTGAACCACGGCTGGGAGTATCGTTCAAAGTTTGGCATATACATATAACTAACATATGTTATATTAAAGCAGTGGTTTCTAAAGACATAGCATGTGATTAAATTTTGTTAAATCCCGTCTAAGGCCCGCGGCTTATGTACAACATGGCGTCGATTTTCAATAAACTAGCATATGTTATAAGCAAATAAAAATGATGCGGTTTTATCCACTAAGGCGTTGTTTTTCATTGACATGGCATATGACTCACATGTTGTTGATTTATATTTAAAATGCATAATGTTTTACATGCCCTTATCGAAACCATAACTAAGCTCGTGTTCTCACTTAAAGACTAAAGCGTTGTTTTTAAATACTTTAGCATATGCATTTACTTTAGCATATGCGTTTGAAGAACATATCGCAAAGCATGTGTTTTCTTTTATTTAAAACCACAGATAACCAATGGTTATCGGGCACTAATCAATGCCAAAAAACATGCGATGGTCTTTGTGAAAGGAGTTATTACGGTGAAACATGGCGTCTTTTTCCTGTGAATATGCATGAACGTTTTCATTAAAATGTTAAACTCCTCCACCACAGGCTGCGTTAACTTCCCAGTAAGAGCATGGTGGAGTCTTTTTAACAGTTTGCATCCACAAATCTGTACGGATTTAGCTGGAGCTGCTTGCTGTGGTGTCATAAAAAACTGACTCTTTCTTTTTCCTTCAATGCATGCTGCAAATCACTGCAGTGAAGGTGAGTTTAAACTTGGTTTTCAAAAACGTTTTGCCTTAGCTTGCAAATTCGAAATTCATTCTTGTTTGATTTATTCAAAAGAGGAAAGAATGCCTTGATGATAGGGCATGTTTTTGAAACTTTATCTCCTTCTCTTGCTGTTTTTATGCATATTTTTGATGCATGATTGGCATTTGTCATTCCCCAAACCATGACTCATGATATTGGCATTGATTTTCACAAGAAATTGTCAATTTTAGGGTCTATATAACTCTGTATTTTTCTCTCAATCTACAAATTTGAAATTCATCTCTATTTCTAGAATTTGCTTTGAAGAAGTTGATTTTTCCCTTTGCATCCAAGGAAGGTAAAATGTTTATCTTCTCTTTCTTGTTTGCATGTTTGTTTTTTGTTTTGTTTTGTTTTATGCTATGCTCTCTTCCCTTCTCTAATCTTTTCTAAGTTGCATATGAGAATGCAATTTATTCTCATATGCAGTCGGGATTAAAAATCCCGTTCTTATGGTGATCTTCCCAAAAATGCATGAAATATACAAAGTGCTGTCCACATATGCAGTCAGCCCATAAAACTCCACTTTTTCATATCCCCATTTGAAAAAGAAAATGCAAAGTTTCCTCATGTGCAAACATTTTCACACAGCCCACTTCTTGGTCCTAATATGCAATAATTGCCTAAAAGCCCACCATGTTTCAAAATGAGAATATTAGATTCCTCCTTGTCCCTCTTTTCAAAAATATGCATTGGCGACGTAAAACCCCACTCATATCTATTTTTCCATCTACATAAGGGGCTGCCCTTTCCATTCATTCTTGCATGTGAAATGGATTCCTCTTCTCTTGGTGATGAAGTTCTTATTTTTTGGGATTTCCATGTTACAGTTACAGCTGCTGCAATCCTTGTCATGTCGGAGAAAGGATCTATGTCACCAAAGAACAAAGGGAAGAAGAAAATGAAGTATCAATATGATAAATACCAAAACTCCATTGTACCTTCTCAGCTTACGTCTTATGTGGAGGAGATCTGTGATACGGAGATTGGACACTTGGACATGGATGAGTTTCTGAAAAGGGTGGAGACATCCACTAAATATGACATGATCAGCATTCGGGAAAGCTTCGTTCATCATGTGTCTACTTTCCCAACAGCTACATTGGAACCCGAGTTCGTGATGGCATGTGCAAAGAACTTTGATCCCATCTCCAGAACGATCAAGAATCAAGATGGGAAGGTGGTGATCAGTCTTGATTCGGATACCATAGATCGTGTTTTCAAAGTGCCAGCAGCTCCAGTTATCATGAATCTAACGATTGAGAAATCTCTCGAAAGATGGGAAAATGGCAAGACAGCTTACCTGAGATATATGAATGATAATTGGTTGATCACCAAAAGGCCGAATGTGGCCCGGTGGCCTAAAGGGATGCACAGATCCGAATTCAAAGAGGAGGTCCACGATCTCATCACCTTGTTAAGCCGTGTTGGGGGTTTGAAAGAATCCAATCTTTTCGAACCTTGGATGTACAAGTATTTTTCCTTGATCCTCAAGTCAAGGCAACGGTTGTTTTGGGGAGGATTGATCAGTGATACCATATGTGAGCAGCTAGCGCAAGTACCTAATACACGTACTTTTTACATGAACTCTTACCTAATTTATATCGCTGCTGCCTTAGGGTTTTTTTCAGGACTATCTACCAAGGGAGACAGGATGCAGTTACCTGTGTGGGAGTACTATGATCAGTTGTCATTAAGGTCCAGCAACATTCATTTTAGAAGAGTGCAAGACGCATTCTTTGGATATTTCCGATGCTTGTTTGACGAGGAGCTTCCAAACAAAAGGATTTCAGACGAAGCATGGAGCAAGGTAAGTGAGTATGGCTATATCTTTCTTCAGTTTCTGAACTTCACCTATCTCAAGGTGGGGTATTTCTGAGAAGAGCCATATACCTTACCTAGGTATCCTACAGATAAACTAATTCTTATGGAGTTAGCTCGACAGCTTATGGCCGTGCAAGCATATCAGTCCTCTCTACACAGACCAGGTGTGGGCATTTCCTCGCGCAATTCTCTAAGGATTGGCAGTTATTCACTCGACACAGTTCCTAAAGCTAAGTGCATGAAATTTGAGCTTCAAGAGGTCAATTTGAAGAAGTTCATGGCACAAGGTTCATTTGATTGAAGGGGAATGAATGACAAGATTCGAAGACAGTTCACTCATGTTCATCGTCTTGAGGATCTGTGGGTTGATCTGCGTACAGAGGTGGACATCACCAAGATGGACTATTGCCGCCTTACAATCAAGCAGATAATTGACTTCCACCTTGCTCGGATTCCTGAAGGGGTCAAGGATGATGATGACATCTTGGATCCAGAGTATCAGAAGCATCATCTTAAGGACTTACCTACTGCATCTCCATGTTGGTCGGTAACGGAGAATGTGTCTATATGGGACAGATTCCAAAGTATCCTAGCGAACACGAATGTTTGGTTGAAGAGGAGGGGCTTAAAGAGTATCAAGATTAAACCCGGGCAAGACTTTGACCTTGCTGGTCCTATGGGTGCAAAATCAGAAATCAAGGGTAATGGCAAGGGAGAATCTTCTTCATCAGAGGTTCAAACAATCCAAAAGTTGGCTATCAAAGGTGGTAAACTTATGGTTAAAGCTCCTACTCCACATACAGTGCTTAAGGTAAAGAGTTCTGAAATGATTGATCTCTCGGATAGTGAAGAGGAGTTGCAAGTATTGGTTACTCCTGAAGTGCTGCAAGTTCAAGAAGTCGTTGAGGTACAAGCTGTGCATGAGTCCGCTCCAAAGTTGGATGAACCTCCCATGTCTCCTCTCGATACAGATGTTGATTCATTCACGATACATCTACCTCCCGCACATTCAACAGCTATTGTCCCTGCTACACCCATCTCTTCTGTCGCTTCAGCACGGAGAGAAGATTTATCACATGTGTTCGATGAGCTCCCCGAGGATCTACCTAGGCTTGACACACTCATGGCTAATAACAACTTGGCTTCACAGATTGAGTTTTTCATGGGGGAGAAAGTTCAAGGAGATTCAATCTTGTCGACAACACAAGTAGAGGCATCTGTCATGGATATGCCTTCTTCTACTCTGATAGAACCATTGATTGCCATGGTCACGGTTGATGTTGCTGCTTCATCTTTTGTTCTACCTCCTTGGTTGGGTGTTATCACTCAAAAGAGAAAGAAACTTGAAGTTCCCTTGGAGGAATTTGATCTTGCCCCTAAGAGCAAACCTTGGGCGTTGAGAAACAAGAAGGATAAGGTGGTCTCCAAGGTCATAATTGATGAGCAAAACGTCAAGTATGTAGAAGTTGTTGAACTTGTTTCAGATAAGCCTGCGGATGAACTCGAGGCTGTGGATTACAAGATCACCAGGGTAGAACTTGGTAAGCAGTCCTTTGTGGGTTGTCAGATGGATGTTCGTGATGCGCTTGATCATTTTACAAAAAGATCTGACAAGCTCTGGCAAAAGAAACATATGCTGAAAGAGGAAAACATCCGTCTGTGTGAAGCACTTGAGAAGAGCCTTTCTTCTCAACAAGAGAGTGTACTTTCAGAGGACACTCAGCGACACATTGGTTGTTTGGAGAAGAAGACCAAGGTAATGGATGAGTGGGGCAATCAAGTTGAAATTCAGGGCATGTGATGACCCCCTTTTTAGCAAGGTCATTGAATGGATGGTGCCAGATCATTATCGTGATCCTTGTGGTCTGGCGAGGTGTTTAGAGGGTCATTGGTGTGAACTTACTATTTATAGTAAGTCAATGGATAGTTCCGATGAGCTCAGATGAGTTAGAGGAGTTGAATGATGCTCTCAGTTTTCATTTCTGGCTTCCGGTTTGGGCTCCAAGAATCTTGGAGAGAGCGTCTATTTTTAGTAAGTCACCCCGTCAGGTTCGTTCATCATCAGGATCACTCCAGTGCAGACAGATTTTGATTCTGATGCTTCTTCAGTTGTTTTCGCAAGACGGGTGAATTATTATTATTATTTAATTAAATTTGCTAAGGTTGTCATTTTTGTTGGTATTATATGTTGGGCACCTTAGTGTTATA
>MU226783.1:875392-894910 GCA_018584345.1 Thuja plicata
TGGAGTGTTGATTTTGTGTGAAGAAGGAAAATCGATACAGAGGTTCTAATTGTGCTCCAACAGTATGTTTTCAGTATTCTTCTAATTACAGAACAAGGGAGAGAAAGTTGCAGCCGTGAATAGTGCGCATGAACAGTGCGCATGAACAGTGCGTGTGAATAGTGCGCGTGAACAGTGCGCATGAACAGTAAAATTGCAGCTTCATCAACAATCAGCAATCAGCAGCGTGGTTGCATTCTGGAGACAAAAATCAGGTTTTAATCATTTCATACAAATGTTTTTTTAATGTTTTTTTTTATCAGCAATACGCTGTGTTCAAAACATTAGCAGTCATATGGGAATAAATGACTTTGATCAATATTACAATCAGATTTGAATTTTAGTTCAGATAGATTAGTTTCAATTATTGTATTTGCTTTGTCAAAACCCCTTGAAAACACAAAAAAAATCAGAATATTAAACAAAAATAAAACAACTCAAACGGCACAGCGGATAGAGCCTGCGAAGGGTTCTTACATTTTTTGGACAACTTGTGCAACACATCCTTGACCTTCTTTTGGAGGACATAGGAAAACTAAATTGGGAGAAACTAGTTGTAGAGGATGTGAGATAGATCACAAAATACATTTACAATCACCATTGGGTTCTTCGCTTGATGAGAGAACACAACCAAGGGAAGGAGTTGGTAAGAGCAGGAGCCACATGGTTTACAACGATTTTCTTAATGTCACAAAGTAGTCTTACTTCCTTGATGGCTTTGAAGCAAATGTTTGTGAGTCAAGCATGGATAGACTCAATTTATTCGACGAAGCCTAATGGAGAAAGTGTTGCATTCATTGTCTTTGACAACCAATTTGCACAAAGCGCTACAAAAATTGTGAAGGTAACTTGGAAACTTCAAAACTTGAATACTTGTTTTTTTTTGTATTCAATCAAGACTTTCATTATTAATGTGTAATTTTAATGATTAATGATAATCTTTTTGTACTTTTCAATTGTAGGTGTCGGAGCCCTTGGATAGAGTTCTCCGCTTGGTAGATGGGGATCAAACCCCAATGGGGTATCTTTATGAGGCCATGGATAAGGTCAAGGAAGCTATCAAAAATTACTACAAGGAGGAAAGCCTCAAATTTGACCCCATATGGGAAATTATTGATAGGAGGTGGAACAATCAGCTCCACCAACCCATTCATGCAATATGGTACTTCCTCAACCCTCGTTTTCGCTTCTCACCATCCTACTTGGATTCCAATGGAGAGGTCATGGAGGGTCTCACTGAATGTATGCAAAGGATGATACCTAAAGTTGAGGTGAGAAACCTCAATTGTTCTGAATTGGACATGTACCAGAATGCAAGGGGCAAGCAATTCTCTTTAGACATGGCCAAGAGAGGAAGAAACACTCAAACCCCAGGTATAATATTTGGATTTTTGGAGTCTTTCACATGCATGATAAGTAGACAAAAATTAAAATATGTTCCCACCTTGCTTTCTAACTCTTCAATATTTTATTTTGTAGATGCTTGGTGGCGAAATTGGGGTGCAAATGTCCCAAATCTGCAAAGACTTGCCCTCCAAATCTTATGCCATCCTTGTAGTTCATCTAGTTGAGAGCGCAATTGGAGCTTGTTTGAGGCCACCCACATGAAGAAAAGGAACAAGTTAGCACAGAAACGCCTCAATGACCTTGTCTTTGTGCAATATAACCTTCGGTTGAGCACAAGGAAGGTAGAGGAAACACCAGCTGGTCCACTTGATTTGGATGACATAGATCCTTACTATGATTGGACATCACAGAGCAGCCTCCATTGTTTACAAAGGATGAGATCTACGATTTGGAGAGGCATGCTATGGAGGGTGGTTTCGCAATGGGATTGGATGAAATTGAGGACGATGAGGACGATGAGGAGGTTGAGGATTATGAGGAGTCATTGCCAGTGCTAGCGCCATGTACATCTAGGATGGAGGTCGAGTCATAGCCAGTTGTGAGAAAGGAGGAGGCGCTACCATAGTGGACTCCTAGGACTAGACCCCTACCCCTCCCATAGTTTTTACTAGAGCTTCTGGGAAGGGGAAGAGGAAGATGTAGACTATTTTGATGTTGTAAATGTATTTACTTATAGTTTTACAAAGACAATTTGCTATTTTAATTTTTCTTCAGACCATCAAGCTACCAACCATTAGCATTCCACATGAGGATGCCATTTTGTACCCAATTTGCATTTAAATATATCTAGACTCAGCTTGTTTCTTTTGTTTACTCATTTACTAACTCATTCGATGCATCTCCTCATTGAATTTTTTTTTTTTTAAAAAACATTTCTAATAAAATATAACCAAATTAAATTTGAGCCTTTTTTTAAGTTGTCGAGTTTTTTGCTGAGAAGTTGCCAATAAATCACAGATTTTTTGCCGATTTTTTTGGCCCTTGGCGAGAAGTTGCTGAGTACGAGTTTTTCAACTATGATCTAGACAATAAAGAAATTGGAAAAAGGTCGTGGGGAGAGAAAACTAAGGGAAGGGAACAAGGAGGAGAAAGAGTAAAAGAGGGGGATCACTAGATCGAAGCAAGCGAATGAAGGGAGCTTAAAAGAGGTTGCTAGGCAAGGCTAATATGCCAACCTTCATCTCTATTGAGATTGGTTGTACGAATTTTAATGATGATAGCTTCTTGGAGTTTTCGCTTAGAGAATTGCCTTCTTTTATGATAACCTATGTGTTTTCCAAGCAAATGTGGTGTTTGGTGAGGTGGGAGTGCTCAGCTAGCGCCAATTAGGAGATACAATAATGAGGAATGTCAACACTATGTTCCTTAACCCTAGCGCTAATGGATCTACCACTTTCTCCGATGTAAGGGGTGCCACACAAGCAATCAATTTTGTAAACACCAGGATGGTGAAGTAATGGTAAGGGGTGCTTAGTGGAAGGGATGAGCTTCCTAGTTGTGGATATAGGTTTGAAAGGCACAAAAAATACCATTTTTGCAAATTATTTTGGATAACTAATTAGAGAGGCCTTCAATATAAGGGAGGGTGGCAACATGGGAGAGTTGAGGTATAGTGGATTTGGGGATGGGATTAATACAATATTTTGCACATTTGAAAGCTCTAAGGATGCATTTATTGCGATAGCCATTGAGCTTGAAGACATGGCAAAGGTGGCATAACTCTTGGTCGATGTGGTCCTTGTTGTCGATGCGGTAGGCTCTAGTTGCAAGAGTATTGAGGATGCCAACTTTTTGTGCAAGGTGGTGGTGGGAAGAAGCATGAAGGTAGAGGTCTGTGTGAGTGGGTCTTCCATAAACTTGACGAACCAAGGAGCCATCATTTCTTCTAATGATGAGGGCGTCAAAAAAAGGAAGCTCGTAATTGGATTCAAGCTTTTTGATGAATTGGATGCAATTTACAAGGCTATTTAAATGCAAGTGGAAAAGTTTGAGTTGTTCACGACCATGTGGCCAACAAACATTTGTATCATCCACAATCATATAATTTTTCTACCAACAAGGTTTGAGGGGAAAGGAGTTAAGGGCTAATTCCTCAAAATGCTCCATGTTTGTCAATGATGGGGGATAAGGAGGAGCCCATGGAAACTCCGTCAAAAGCATTTTGAAAGCATCTCAAAAGACATCAAAAGTATCCATCTTCAACACCAAAATGTAGAAACTTCACTTTCAGCACAAGTGTGACTTTAGGATGAAATCACCAAATCCAGCTAGAAGGGTTTTCATCCCCAAAACTAGTATTTCTAGAGGGTTTTTATCCTTAAAAAATAAGAAAACTCAAACCCTCAAAGCAAAATGCAAATATGAAAAATCGTAACCCTTTTCTCTTCATAGAGGGAAGACACTAAAGAGCACACGATTATACTAAGGGAGGTGAGTTGGTATAACAACGATTTTTACCAATTTAAAATTTGTCAACCATAAGAGTATTATTGACTAAATTCCAACAATCACACAAATAAGAACACAATAATACAATGTTTATGTGGAAACCCTAATGGAAGAAAACCATGGCAAATCAATGCTTTTATATAATTCTTTTTTTACAATGTTTGTAGACACCGGCCTACTAGAGACACCAACCCCTAACTTAGACTGTGAGCACCAACCCACTGAAGTACCAACTCCCACTTATTAATGTAAGCACCAACCTAATAGAGGCACTAACCGCCACTACTAAGCACCAACTGAGCCAGAGAAACCAATCTCTCCTTTGTTGGAGTTTTGTCATTGATGATTTTGTTGCTGATATGAGAAAGAGAATGTTGTGCATGGGCTATATAGGTTGTCATTAATGTCAACATACTTTTGTTGACTTGTGTTTTCTTTGGCAATTATATGATTTTTCTATTCATGTTTTGGTCTGCAATGTTTTGCCATTACAGATATGGGTTAGCGGTTTGGTCAGCATGCTCAAGGGGATTAGATGTACCTATATTCAAGTCAGCACATGATATGGATCTGCAGAATGGGAGATATATGGTTTGAAAGTTTTGTCTACCAATTGCCATGTTTCCTTCAAAAGAGAACAATTTATCAAAATATTCACAATTCATCAGATGTCATTTTTGGTCCTACGGTTTAGGGGTTAGATTAAGCATTGCTTGTAACATGTGATTTCCAGCTGGCACTAACTTGCATTATACTTTGGCCGACTTATTTGAGGAAGCATATGAAGTATTTTGGAGGAAGCATGAGAAGTATTTTGGGAGCCAAATTATTGGTTGAAGCGTGTATGGCTGACTTGAAGTTTGATTAGAGCAGTGTGTGTGTGGGGGGGAGGTATATCTCTTTTGGAGAAGGTGTGGTATGATGATGATACAGATATGTGAAATGATGTTGCAACTATGATCAGATGCGAGATACCGAAGAACTGATGAAGTGTGCCGAGTCTATCTACTGAGCTTCAAAGGAACTAAATTCATGCATGTGAGAGATGTAATTGCAACAGTTCATTTTGTTTACTTACTTCTCTTGGGCAGTGAACTATATTGGGTAGTGAGTCTTTCAATGAGCAATTTTGTAATATGTTATAACTAGTTATACTACATTGAGAGTTAACCCTCTCTGTGGTTTTCCCTAACGGGTTTCCACGATAAAAATCTGGTGTCTTCTTGTGTATGTTGTTGTGGATGATGTTTCTACTTCAGTTGCTATGTTGATTTTTTCTTTTCTTTCTGATGAAAATAAGTAAAGTAAATGTGGATGTGCAAAAGAATAAACTTATGGTATTTTAGGGAATACTGATTCACCCCTGCACCCCCCNTCCCCCCCCCCCCCCCCCCCCCCCCCCCCCCGCTCAATATTCTGGTTGTTCAACATCCTTTAGGAAGCACCAACTTCCAAATCAAGGTTCCACCTTTGAATGTTGCTTCTACAATAGATAATGGACATTACGTGATCTTTTCACATTTGCATATATTCCTTTTCACAATTGCATATATATATATATGTGCACAATCTTCTCTTCCATCTCTGCATAGATTTCTTTTATATCTGACATGATCTTTTCTTCTATATCTGCAAGATATTCTTCTTTATATCTGCATGGATCTCTTCTTAAATCTTCTTAAGATTGAATGCTATAACTTTTTGTCTTACACACAACAATCTTCACTCATTTTTTTCGTCATTCCTCATCATTTTTTATTAACCTATTTTTACGAAGAGAGACAACACTTCATGCATCCTTTTAAAGGATCATATCTCTTCCTTAATAAATCACACCTTTTTGGATATAAAACAAAATATATTTCTTTTCGTTTAACACCCAAATTCCACCACCTCATTAATCATGACTTTTCATTATATGAATTGCTGACTTTAACAAACATCTTTCTCCATCGCTGCCTAGTTGTATTATCAGACTGCTTCATATTCTCCAATCCATCACTCATTTTGGTCATTCTAAATTTGCTACATTTCTATTTATTTGAATCGCTGCAATTTGTTAATAAGAATTATTTCCACCTTTACACTTCACAATTTTTCTCCCTTCACATGTTAATTAAATTGGCTTCACATATTAATCATCGTCTTCACAACTAATCCTTGATTTTGTGATCTTATTAATTTCCGCCTTGAATGATAATCACTGCTCATCTTTAATATTTGGTTGAAAACTTGAAACAAATCGCACCATCTTTAACGAACTGGCCAACATTTTAATGAAACCCTCTTTGTCATAAATTGCAGGATTTGTTTATGTAGCTGCTTCTATCATAACTGATGTCCAATCAAAACTAATTTTCCTTAACAGGCTGCACTTCATTATTTCTCCCTTTACATTGGTTAGTATATTATTTATGTGATTTATAAATCACATCCTTTGCAAATCTTCTTACGTATGTTGCAGATCACTGCATACCATGAAGTCGACTTTCTAGTTGCTGCTATAAAGTGTTCTATGTTCGAAATGTATAGCTTATATTGGATCACGGTCTTCCTTAATAGACATCGACCCTTTGGCTTTGCTTGTTCAATGGTAATAATTTCTGTTTGCTGTCTTCAAACTTAGTCTCTTATAATGATAATGTTGTTCATTATTGAGATCGCTGCACTTATGTTTAGCAACTTAATGTTGCCAACCAGTTATTGTTTATAAACATATCAACCACCTTTGCAATATAGTAGGCCATCACGTTCCTGAAACATAGAATTGGCTACTGTTTCTTTGTCATTTTAATCAAACTGCTGCATGTTCTTCATGAATCAGGTAGCCATACCTTTTAAGGAATCACACTTAATACTGTCTTTACCTCTTAATAAATCGCTGTTGTTTATTACTTCTTATTTGTCTTCAACAAAGCACTGATTATGCAAACTTGAATTACTCCTTATGATGATATTATTTTGCTAAATATAACTTCCATCATTGCTCTTTCTAATTGCTATACATTGATGAATTTCTACATACAAATGTATATTGCCTTCAAGCATATATTAATCATTGCCCTTTGGATGAGCTTATCGGTGTTTATCATAAGATAACTGCTGATCACTACTCATATGTATAGTTCAAACTTAATCTTATACTTGGTCACAATCCTATATATTTAAGTCTTGCAACATATGTAAGGATGGTTGGCTGGCATACAAACTTCAAATCAGATATATATGCCACCAATTTACATTTCAGCTAGCATTTAAGTCTATGACAATAATCTTCATAAATGACAATGAATCCAACAATCTCATCAATTCACGTTTGACATCAATGACAATTTCTCAAACAATCTCGTTCATACCTTTTGATTTCCAATTGTCTGTTTACTGTTGACATCAATGACAACATTTACAACTTACACAACCATAAGAGTATATATATTTTTATATTCTGGACATCAAAAGGTAATTGATATGACCCAGAGATTACACCTCCTTGCACATAAGGAATCAACACAGCCTTGTGAACAGTAAAATACCAGGAGTCTCACCCACGTACATGGTAAGAGAGTCTGTCTAACCAAATGAGAGTAGGACCTAAGTACTAGATGCACAAACTCGAATGGCACTTGAAAACACTTTCATCTAAGCAATTTATTATGCCTACAAAGTCGAAAGCAAGAATGTAGAAAAAACCATGTTCGACAATCTTATTAGGGGCCTTGACCAAATTTAAGATATTCTTCCATTTTAGCTTGATGCTACTCTCAACTGGAGAAGATGGAGCCAATGCTTTTACTGAAGCTGCAGATAGGATATACTCCAACCCCTCTAATATTATTTTTTGAGGAGATTAAAAACATGAGATAAAACGATATAGAATTTGATAGTATATAACAAATTGATCTAATGGACCCTTCAACAGTTTATCTACTTCTTAAGACGATTGCTCCTATAGCTTTCCCTGTTCTAAAATAAATTATCTAGACTAGAAGTAGCAAGATTGAGCTTACCACTGAGCTTAGTCAGGAGATCAAAACTCAGCAGAATAAAATTTAACGATATGTAGGATAAATGAAAACTATCCGCTGATGGGATTCCAGAAGGAGGTCGTTCTACATTGATGACTGAGATTGAAACTAACAAAAAATGAAACATCAAACCAGCAAAAAATGAACCACCACAAAGAATCAATTATCACTGTCTGAAATTTGAATACCCGTGAAGATTGTTCATCCCAGTACCACTTGGGAAGCGTAGATTTCCCCTGCAATCAACCCAAGTAACGTACTTTGCGTACTACTCTAAACTTTAACTAACAAACATTGTCAAAGATTACTTGTGTAGTTGGGTTTACCATCGTTATAAAGCGGTGCTCAACTGTAGCCTCCCCCCCAAAAATTACATTTTTCCATCACTAAGTCCTACACCCAAATAATTGACATCATGCCTAAGTGGGCACCAATTCTTTCAAAATAAAGCCATCACAGTGTAGGAAATGAACAAGAAAATGGGATTTGAAAGATGAAAGGAAAGGAAAGCTGGAAGTACCAAGACAGTGACAGCTCTTGACTTTGACATTTGGAGGTGCAAGGCTAGCGAGAAGCTGTTGGGTTTCCCGAGAGCCACTTTTAGAGCAGGCCTTGCTTACACACACTCTAATCTCCTGTTCTTTCTTCTTGGTCTCGATTGACTGAGATTGACATGATGCCTTCACTGCACGCCCCTGCTTGCATTGCTCTGTATATTTTGAATGGTCTAGAATTGGTGTTTTGTGTCTGGGAATTTCGGAGAATTGTAGTTGGAATCTGAGTTTGGCTCCGCACTCTGCCATGATACTTTTCTCCAATCCAACCAAATCATCTTCATTCCGATAATATACGAACTTCTGTTCTTCCACGTCCCGATTGTTATTGCTATTTCCTTTTGTTCCACGTATCTATTGTCATTGATTATACAAAGCATGGAAAAACACGGTTGGTCTAAATTGAATATGGAGTAAAAAATAGATAGAAGGAACACATCCACGAAGCAAAATGACAAATGGATGAAAATGTGGGAGGTTACCATACAAGAATTTTTGGAAACCAATGAAGAAATAAAAAGATTTGTGGAGGGGAAATTCAAGAATATCATATGGTCAAAGTAAAATAGATGCAAGAAAACTCTATTATATCAAAGAATTTAATTCCACACGAGAGCATAAGGAAAAAGCATACATAGGAACAAATATCAAATGGAGAGCAAAAATTATCATAGCCCAACTTAAGACTAGTTCTCGCTATTTGAGGTGTGAAACAAATAGATATTGATACCTAAGGAAGAATGTGAAGAAAGGATATGTCTATTTTGCAACGGGGGCGTGGTAGAGACAATGCAACATTTTATCATGGAGTTGCCAGCATACAATGACATCCGTTCCAGCTATGTGGATATCTTTGAAGCAGGTGATTTAAGTACTTTATTTGAAGAAGCATAGTTAGACATAACAACAAACCTTGTGATCAAAATACATTGTCGAAAAGGAAATCTATAGAAGAGGTTATAAAGTGCTTAAGACCTTTGCACCATATTCTAGGGTGTGTGCTACTTTGGGGGTCCCATAGGCTACTTTGACCTCATGGACATTATTGAAATCTTGCATTCATTCATTCATTGATATTTTAGCACTTGATAGGGATGGGTTTTCGAAGTTCTAAATAGAATATAAGTAAAAAGGAGGTTGAATCAGGAAGAGGAGAACAAAGTGTACGAAGCTATAGAGTATACAAGTAAAATAGAAAGAGAAAATAAAAATTTTAAAGAGAAAATTTCAAATATGCAGATTAAAATGGAAATAGGACAGCAAGAATTGGGCACTATAAAACAAAAATTGGAACAATGTAGATTAACCAGGAATAAGGGATCGGAATTAGTGAAAGAAAATGACACAACACAAATAAAGGAAATTTAATTAGCCTTAGTTGATATGGCATCTAAAGAGTGTCAAATAAGGGAACAGATAGAAGAGGTCAAATCTTGGTCACAAGTTGTAAACAGGTCAACAAACAAATTGTTGGTGTAATTAAATATTCCCAATTACACTTTACTTAAGCTTACTTAGAATAATGCATTGCATAGTAGTTTGCATATGAGACACCTAGGAGTTTGCACTTATATTAAGCACATGGTGTAGGAGAATTCCACTTTTGGTGGTGATAGTTGTTACCTCATTCCACTTTATGTGTGAGATCCATCTTTAGTGCACATATCACATTATCATCCTCCACATGTTGCACATACCTCATTGCATAACAGAGGATGATCCACCTTTGGTGGACATGTGATTTCACCTTGCATAAGTGATAGCTTATATTCACCTTATCATTCTCTCTTATTGTCTTGCCTATATAAACAAGCCTATTATGTACATTTTAATCATATCCATTATCAATAAGTTCATTCTTGCATCTTAATGCAATTGTCTTACCATTTTCTTGTGGAAGGTATCTTGGTCTTTCATTTGATCCTGAGCGTGTTGTAGAGTCACCTAAAACTCTAACATGGTATCAGAGCTCTCAAGGTGTGAAGCTTCTTCTCAAGAATAGAAATCTTGGCTTGATTCAGTTCTGGGTGCAGAATGAGACAATTTGGGCATCATCATTGCATAGTCTAATTCGAGAAAAGTTGGGGTTTTGTATTTTGTGGTTTCCTATTGCAGGTTAATATTGGAGCTTGTTGGTGCAAATTAAAGGTTGGTGTCATATTAAGAAGGTCCAAAAACCCCCAAATTGACTTTTGATTCATCCATATTGGACATCTAAGGCAAAATCTAGAGCCATTTGAATTTTAGAGGTGCGACAGCGGCGATTCGAAAATAAAAATTACTAAGACGATTTTCAAACAACAATATCTCAATCATTTGGACTCCTTTTTTCGAGCAATATTTTTTGTTTTAGGGTAGAATTTCATGATCTACTCAGTGGTGTAGGTGTGTTATGATCTATGTTCCTAAATTTTTCTGAAAATTGCAAATTCCATTTTTTCAACTTCTAAGGCCTCATTCAGGCTCATATGAACTCATTTTCAGGTGCAATTTTTTTAAAGTGCATAATTTTTTCTGTATTTTCTAGATCTGGTATCAGATTCTAGTGACTATGATCAAAAATTTTACTTTTAGAATTTGGCTTAGTTTTACAATTATAATGCATAGGGCTTAGTTTGGTCTTTTGTATAGCTATCTAAGTCTATTATAGCCTAGTTATGGGGTGTACTCATTTGTTGATCTCAATTTGTAATGTGAGAAGTATATTATTAATGTAATCATGGGATATGGTACACATCTTGTTGTAATATCTTTGACTAGGGATAATTATGAGTCATGGGCAAAAGGAATCATCACATATTGTACATGGCTTAATCTCTTGCATTATCTTTATGGACCCATACCCGAGCCAACGACAAAGTGGAAGAAAATAGTTTAGGAAGATAAAAAAAAAAAAGGTCATATTAGAGGAGTAATTGGTATGAGTCTTGGCTCATATTTACACCATGCATTCTACTCCAAAATCAAGGGTATTTATTTTTTATTTTTTTGGCAAAAGTGGCAAGCCACTAATATGTTTTATTATATATAAAAACTGGTTCAAGAGCTCTTGGAGGAAAGAACTAGAAAAGAAAACCTTCATTCCTTTCTCAAAATTCAAATGTATAATAAAGTCTATCTTATGAATCAAAACCCCCCACATGACCTAAACACGCAATAATCAAGGGTATTAATTGCCCACACAGTTTGGACCATTATTTGGGAGCATTTTGGAGATCTACATGTTCCACCATTCCCAGATGATCCTATTACAGATTGTATCATTCCACTTAATGATACAAATAATATTCCCTGTGATGATGATACATTAGATGAGATTGAATATAATGCATATATTGAGAGTAAGGATTATCATAAACTCCACCTATAGCTCCTACTTCTCCTGTTGAGATCATACATTTATCTCTTGTTGGTGATTCCAGTGATTTATTGCAAGGGATATCTATTTGTCTTCCTCGTTGGGATTCATGCTTTCCATACATTGGTGCATTGTTTGTGGAGTCTCACATTTCATATTTGGGAGACATATTTGAGGGGGTTTCTCTTCTCTTTGATGACAGTTCCATCATTGTTGGAGTTATAGATACTTTTTCCCCTTCTTTGGAGATTGGAATTCTTGATTCTTCTCCTTCACTTGGTTTTTCACATTTCATGGTTCAGTTTGATGATGTGATGGATTCCTTGAGCTTGGAGATACCTATTTAGTCTTCAAAGATGCATATTTGGAGACCTTCCTCCTTTTGTTTGGATATGGATTGATTCATGGCATCCTCATCATACTTAATTTGGATTCCACTTCCTAGTTTCTATCCAAAATTAGAAGTTTTCTTGCATTTATACTTGGTATGTTTTCTTCCCAAGGGGAGAAACATTTTTTGTAGGCATTGGACTATGTTTTATCTTCAAACACACATCTTTTTTGCAGGAGATTATTCATTATGGGGGGGATATCATGTCTCCTACTTTCCTTCCTATGGAGAGATAATTGATTGTATATGCATGATGTATGTAGTCCTTGGGGGGTCTTGAGTCCTCCATCCATCCATGCATCTTGTTTTTTTCATCTCTCTTTTGGAGGGGAGTTTTGTCCCATGAGATTTTCTCCATTTATATGTTTTGTGAGAGATTGCAATGTATTGCATTACATTTGCACATTGTACATGGGTACCTAACATGGTCTTGTAGCTTGGACCCATCTTGCATTGTGATTTTAAGTGCGTCCCCCTAAGTTTCACTTAAGGGGGGTGTTAATGCAATTAAATATTCCCAATTACACTTTACTTAAGCTTACTTAAGATAATGCATTACATAGTAGTTTTCATATGAGACACCTAGGAGTTTGCACCTATATTAAGCACATGGTGTAGGAGAATTCCACTTTAGGTGGTGATAGTTGTTATCTTATTCCACTTTATGTGTGAGATCCACCTTTAGTGCACATATCACATTATCATGCTTCATATGTTGCACATACTTCATTGCATAATGGAGGATGATCTACCTTTGGTAGACATGTGATTCCACCTTGCATAGGTAATAACTTATCTTCTCCTTATCATTCTCTGGGTAAGAGTACAAAGCTATGTCGCACTTGAGGACCATTTACATAGTTTCGGCCGAAATTGTTTCAGCCGAAACAGTTTCGGCTAGAATTTTTTTGGCTGTACATACATGGCACAAATGTGGCACCATGTGGCATCGATATGGCAAATGAGTTCTGACCTAAACAGGTTCAGCCGGACCAGTTTCGGCCAAAACTTAATGAGTAAATATAAGCCAACTATGTTCTATTGATGAAGAACTGACACATATTTATATAGGGGGTTTCAGGTGGAACTGGTTCAGCCAAACCAGTTTCGGCCGAAACTGCCTATGTGGCATCCTATCTGGCAGCCAAATAGGAAAAAATTTCAAAATTCCAGAACTTCTCACTTGTACAGCTAATTTCTCCATCAAAACTCAACTTGTTTTAAAATCTAAAAATACCCTTTTGTAGATCTCGGAGTCTAGATTATGGTCATATATGTTTTATAGTGTTTTGATTAGATATAATATATTATAAGTTGAAAAAACTCCAAGTAGGTATTTTAAGATTGAAGAACACGTTCGTTCAAAAAAACAAAAAAAATAGCAAATCATGTCAAAAAAAAATTAAAATTATATTTAACACTAGATTAGAGAGTCCTCTTCAAGAATATATAATTTTTTTTGTATTTGGTGTAAATTTTCTAGGGAAAATTAGGCGGGAGACAAAAATTGTTAATTTTGGGTAACTCCGATTTTGAATAGTTATAACAGACAAAATATATACCGAAAACCAATCTTTATTTTTTTCTGCACTAGTTGTACATGTCATCTAAAACATATTGTGAAATCAGAAGAAAACAATATTATTTACATATATTTTGTTGGTGGGAACTAGACCCTAGATTTTCAGCATTTTTCAGCAATTAAAAAATGGACTTCAAAAATTAAAAAAACTATGTCAATTCTTATTCAAAAAAAATTAAAACAAGTATAGTCATAAACTACATCCAATTTTACACATTTCATTAGTTTACATCATTTTCAAATTCTAAACAGAAATGCCACTTTTATGTCATTAAAGTTTAACAGTTTTGCATGTTGTGGTCCTCTTCCTTTGTAAAAGTGTGACATAGGTTTATACTTGTACCCCTCTCTTATTTCCTTGCCTATATAAGCAGGCCTATTATGTACATTTTAATCATGTTCATTATCAATAATATCATTCTTGCATCTTAATGCAATAGTCTTGTGATTCTCTTATGGATGTTATCTTGGTCTTTCATTTGATCCTAGGGGTGTTGTAGAGTCACCTAAAACTCTAACACAAACAAAGGGGAATCATTGAGAAACAAATCAAAATACAAATAAGGGAAGAATAAGACAATTGTGGTAAGGTTGCAAATATATTTACCCCCATATAAATTTATTACAGTAGGATGTATTGTATATCCCATTATTACATCAATGATACCCTTCTCGCATTATAAATTGAGATCAACAAATGATAACCCCCCCACCATTCCCCCAAATTCAAGCAATTAAAGAACCCCCCATAATGATGATTTTGGCTCTTTATACTTAGTGCATGTACAATTGCTACTTACAAACAAGGAAAAATGGACTTTTGATTCACTATAGCAAAACAGGCAATTAGCTCCATTTTTTGCTTCCACCCATTTTTCATTTTTTTTTTTCTAATTTTCTAAAAAGTCGGTGCTATTTTTTAGGATGGCACTATTTGCGCCAGAAAAAAAGCAGGTGCTAAATCAGGTGCTATTTAGCACCTAAATTAGCACCTAAGTTATCTCTTAAATTAGTATTCTCTAATTTATCGCTTAATTTAGTGCCTAAATTAGCGCTCAATTTAGCACCTAAATTAGCATCTATTTTAGTAGCACCTAACTTAGCACCTATTTTAGCATCTAAGTTAGCTCCTAAATTAGCACCTCAATTAGTGCCTAAATTAGCACCTAAATGAGCGCCTAAGTTAGCTCTTGAATTATTAGTGTCTAATTTAGCACCTAATTTAGTGCCTAAATTAGTGTCCAATTTAGCACCTAAATTAGTACCTAACTTAGTGTTTATTCTAGTGCCTAAGTTAGCTCCTAAATTAGCACCTAAATTAGTGCCTAAGTTGGCTCCTAAATTAGTAGTGTCCAAATTAGTGCCTAATTTAGCACCTAAGTTAGCGCCTAAATTAACACTATGCATTATAAAGGCCCCAAAACTATCCTTATGCATACATGCATCACATAGGCTCCAAAACTGACGTAGAACTACTCCAAAAAATTTCATAATTCATGCAAAAAGGAACCCCCCGTAGCTCATAAACTATCTAAAACTACATTCATTGATTGTTCCTACAACCATTTAAACTTTGTTCTCTGACTATTCGTGCAACCATTGGAACTCTATTTTGTGACTATTCTTCCTCCTCATAACTTCCTTGTTCTGTCAAATTTGACATTAATATGAATTTATGAACTCTATAAAATTTCATTGAATCGGAAGAGATAACTGAATGTCCCTTTGTTTCAGATATGCCAATTCTTATTTTTCCCTCTAAATTTATAAAATTGTATTGCTCTTGTAATTTCCTCACAAACTGCAATGAGGGGAAACAATTTTAGTGTTGTCTCCTATTTGTTTGCCCACTTCTTTCCCTAACCATTAAAATTTCAGAGACTTCTACTCTTAATGAGGTTCCATTGACCTTTACTGTCAATGAACAAAGGACATTCGGTCAAATCAAAATTTTATGAGGCATGGAAGTTGAGTTGCTTTCCTTGTAAATTTTAATGGAAACTCTGATGCAACAATCATTTTTAACAATTGGCACTATCACATCCTTGCTTGGTCCATTATCATTCTCTCTGACTACATGAATTTAAGTGAAAGCTCTACCTCAAAACACTCTTGAAGAATCACTACAAAAAAATTGGCAATTAGCGCCTAAAATAGTGCCAACTTTTAGTGTATTTTGTGCCTTAAATAACACCTTTGTGTTGGAGAAAAATTTGACGCAAAAGTGCCTCCATCCTTTTGCGTCATCTTTTGCACTCTATTATGTATCCTCAAAAATCATGAACGATTACTTGACATTTATGACCCTCATTATTACTGGAAACCAATACATGAAATTCAAGATGATGTTTGAGATACTTGTAGCATTGTATTACTGATTGATCGGTGTTCCTTGATGTTTACTTTGTGTACAATGCATGCCTTATTGATGTTCTTGTTGTTTTCATGTATCACTGATCTTCAACATCTGACTATTGTTATTTCAAAATAATTTGGTCTTGTAATCATGATATTTTTTTCACCTTGCACCATTGGTATCATTAAATCACTACTATAGTTCTAAAACCATGATGCAACTAACAGTACTCAAGAGGGAACTGAACTCAAGCTCCAAAGAAAACTCAAGAGGGATATGAATTGTAACTGAAACCAAACTTTGCATGCACTGAAGTCAAAATCAACTCTATTTTCTCCTCCAATCTTGCAAAAGTCCTTCGGGTCATATTAGCAAGGAAAAATCACAATCAATGTTGGACAGAAAAAAATAATGGAGAAGGAATCAATCTCTGTATACCAATAACCAGGAAATCTGCTACAAATTTGTATGCCCAAAACACCCAAATTTGTAATGTGCAAAATAATTGCAAAAAGTTGAAACCCTAAAAAATGAGGTCAAACAAGAAGATATAGGCCAAGAATCATGAAGGGTCGGATAGAAGAGGTTAACAAGGATAAAGAGGGGTCAAACTGCCTGAAACATGCAGTTGACCACCTCAAACCTGTCTTAGCCCCAAGTCTAACTCATGTGGAACTCCAAATCAATCTCAACTGCCTCAAAATTTCTCCAAAATCATGAAAAAACCCCCATGGTCTGATGCATTTGAAAATCCCTCAAAAATAGGGGCATAATTTAAAGAAACTGAAGCACAACTGCCTATAAGACCTTGCCAACCAATAATAAACTCAAAATGCACTCAAAAGCCCTCCAAAACTGCTCCAAAACTGAAAAAACCTCTCTGGATGCCCACCAAGTGCTAAAAATTTAAAAATTACCTCCTTGGCCTATATGCACATGCAGGAAAATTCAAAATGTCCTCTCCGAACTAAACATGCACAATCCAACTCCTTCATACAAAACTAAAGTCCTCCACTCCTTTGAGCAGATGCAAAAATCAATCACCCCCTTCACTTCAATTATGAATTCATGCTTCTTTCTCATTATTGCATTTCTTTTAATATTTTATTTATTTGGCCCAAATATACCAATCAATAAATATTAATACATTGTGATGCGAAAATATCCAGAATAATATTTTATTTTATTTTTTAAAATTTATATTTAATAAAAATCATAAAACATCACTTAATAAATATAAATATAAATTTATATTTATTAAGTTCCATTTTATTTTATTTATTAAATATAAATAAAAAAAGTAAAATAAAAACATACTTAGATATTTTTGCACAATACAAACCTTCTCATAAAATAACTCAAGGTGAAGCTGTCTTTCCTCCAACCACCAAAAATAGGGCCAAAACACTAATTTCAATGCCCTATTTTCTTTTTTACCATTTTTTCTATGGAAACTATTTCTTAGGAGTCCTTTGGCTGGTGAATGAACACTAGGGCATTGGAGCATTTTGTAAGTCTTCTAGAGATATTACAAGCTTCTCTGATGAATTCATTGTGCAGATATGTTACACATTACACAGGTATGTTGTCAATACCATATTTCAGAGCTCTATTTTCTGCAAAAATAATGGAGAATAATGATTTCTCTCTGTGCGTTAAACTTCACCCATATATTTCCCTTCTTTTTTAAAACAACGGTCATGGGGTTTAGATATCTATATTTTGAGCATCTAAAAATAGTGAAAACTTTATGTGTTCTGAAGAAAAACCCTAGGTTTCTTTTCTGAAAATTCTTTGATTTCTTTGCTAAAAAAAATGCAGCTTATTTGTTCTAGATCTATGCAAAATCTGTCCTCCTCTCAAATCGTGTTTCCAAACTCAAAACTTCATATTCTTTGCAATGATCAAATTCTTCTCATAGATCGTGATCTTTAGATGCTTTTGAAATGTTGATGACCCATGAGGGTCCTTTGATGATTCTCTTGTTATGTACTTTTCTATCAAAATATCATGAAATTATGAGGGTTTCTCTCAACTATCTCATCTTCTTCTTCATTTTCTATGGTAATCCTTTTGTGGGCGTTTTGGAAAACATGGCTTCAAATCCCAGCATGCAGCTACTATATGGTTGTAGGTAGTCTTTTGCACTCTGCATCTTTGGAAAAAAAGGAAAGAAATAACACAAAATTATGAGTAGTTACTTTCATTTGATGTCTTTGTAGAAAATGAGGGCATATTCTTTTCCCTTTGTACTTTCATGTGGCTTCATGAGGGTTTCATTCCCTTTGTTTAGAGAAAAGAATATGTATCAGTTCCTTACCTTGATTTGCAAAAGATGCTGAGAACATATAAAATTTCCCAAGTTATATGTTGTGTCTACATCTAAAACTTGAACCTAATTTTTACATCTAAAAGAATAAGTCTAGAAAGAAATTTGAACTGTGTGATTCAATAGGCATAGTGTATGAACTGTGAGATCCTGCAATGTAGTACTATATTTTATCTATTCCATTACAGATGAGGCTTCATATTGTATTGTAAGGAACCATCATGCATCATGCCATGTTTACAATTAGCTTCTTGGTGGATGAAAAATATTTAAGCATCTACTTCTTTGATTTGTAATAACACTGTACTTGTCATATGATGCTTCATTTCATATCTGTAAACTTATGTACTATCAAAAGTTGTATTCACTTTCCTTTGAAGTTATTATCTTTGACATTTTAAATAACACCATGTATTTTATAACCATTTGATCTGAAGATAATCTCAAGAATGAGACTTCAAAAATGCCAGTTAGAATAATGATAATCACAGCTCCTTTAGTCCCTCGAAAATGATGGCACATGTATTATGATGCAGAGAATCATAAATAAACCTCAAAATCACCAAGGGTTCTATTGAACCAACACTAATTCAAGAACCTTAATCTGATTCAAGAGGCATCTAACAAGATTAATTTCTCTTCTCAACTTGACAATCACTATCAATGACAATAGGAACTTCACTTGTTCATTAGGCTCAACTCACAACACCTTTACATTCCTGACCCAAATGTTTAAAAAATGCAACTTGAAAAAGTTTGGAATGATTAATATGTCATGAAAAAAATTATGCATGGTCCCCAAGAATACAAACAAAGCATATAATAGGTTTTTTCTACCCTCTTGTAGCAGTAGCGACGGGAACTCGTTGAAAATGACAGTTTTAGAACATGACTTATTTGACCCCTTAAACCTTAAAATTAATTTTTCTGGAAAGACTAAAGGTTTTTTTTAACATCAATATATTTCTTTTCACCAATTTATAGGATTTTACTAGCCCATATATATATATATATATATATATATATATA
>MU226783.1:894960-905600 GCA_018584345.1 Thuja plicata
TATATATATATATACCAATATTTTCTTTTACTCTAAGTTCTGGAAAATGTTTTCTGAACAGACTACTATCACAAAAATGGTCATAACTTTATTCAACAATTTCTCAAAACCATAAATATCTTGTTTTATTTGAAAGGTGTGTGAACCAAGAAATTTTTTCAATTGGTTCGAGTTCATTTCATCAAATATTAAGAAAGTTATGACCATTTTCATGACATCTGTTTGTTCAAAAAATGTTTTCCAGAAATTGCAGTCAAAGAAAATAGTGGTATGCCTATATACGGGCTCGTTAAACCCAATAAATTGGTAAGAAGAAATATATTGATGTTACAATCAAAAATTATTGTTTCCATAAAAAATCATTTTAAGGTTTAAGGGGTCAAATAAGTCAAGTTCAAAAAACTGGCATTTTCAATGAGTTCATGTTGTTGTTTTGATCAAAATTGTCTTGCTAGAATTTTATTTCAAATTTCTTTAAATTTACAATTTAATTCTATATGTAAAGCTTGATATATAGAATATATATTGAAATATATTTATATAAGAATTATTTTGAATATCAATGTCTCTCTTAAATATATATCCCACTATTTATACTATCATTGACTTTCTACAACTGTCGAACAATGTGTATATTATTTATTATTACCAAGTAATAATATTGGAAAGTATGATTTATCGATATGCTAATAACACTGTCATATATATGTGTGTTTGCATTTAGACTTATCAGAATATATATATGATAGACTTCAATGAATTCGTGTTCATGAACTAGCATGACTCCATGCCCGCATGGAGTCATGTCCATTCATGGACATGACTTATCAACCAAAGCGGTGTCGACAATATCATTAGTTAGTATATTTACTTAGTCATTTTGACAATCAGTCTTTTAACCGATTATAATATAAGAACTTTATTATATTAATAACCATTATATTATATATATATATAATCTCAATAATAATATAATGATTCTTCTTTTATTTATACAATATATATTTGTGCTTTATATATAATCCAACTAATGCTATAATCATTAACAATTCCTATCACTACTGCTATAGGAGGGTAGAAGAAACCTATTATATGCTTTGTTTGTATTCTTGGGGACCATGTATAACTTTTTTTCATGATGTATTAATCTATTAGAATAACTAAGAGGGGGGGGTGAATCAGTGGCCTCAAAAATTAATCCAATAATTCAACCAAAACTTTATACCATAAATATAAAACCTGTAGTTATATTCAGTCCTACAAGATGTATGCCTTGTGTGAATCTAACATATATATACTACTCAGTGATTATACTATTTATCATTTTCTTAAGCTTTACTGAATATCATTTTATCTTTTCTTAGCCTTTACCAAATATCAGTAAATAAACATAGTGTTTACCGACCAATCCTGTTTTAGTAATGTGTAAAGCAAAACATCAAAGAAATGAACCATATACACATTTGACACATGGATTTTTAATGTGGAAACCCGGTTAAGGGAAAAACCACTTGGGACCGGTAACCCAAAATTTTCACTCTTCTGAAGTGAGCTTGGTGAAGAGAGCCAACCCTGTTAAAGGTTATAAACACACTGTTAAGTGTGACCTTGTTAGAGGATTTAAAACCATTTGTTAGTATTTTGACCTTGGGCATTCAGTATGGTGTCAACAAGAAAAACTTTTTGATACACTTGAGTATCTCAATACATTAAGGACTGTTAAATCCCACTCGGTTAAGATATTTTCTGAATCAATGGTTAAACTGAAACAGTAAATGATCTGTTCATTAATACAACTTAAACTTGCAGATGGTCAGATCTATTGTAAGTACATAATACCTCTATGATCAATATTTTCTTCTATTCTTTTGCTCCCCTCCTTGTTCTTTCTGCTAGATGAATGTTGTTTCTTCTTTGTTTCTCGGTGTCTATAGAATTCTTGGCTCTGTTTTTCAGCCTGTATGATCAGATCTGCATGAAGACTTCTATCTTCACCAGAATTATATTCAACATTCCTCTCTTCATAATGTATTACTTGTCTCTTTATATAGACATGATTTCACCATTTATTGTCCTTCTTGTTCTTGACGTAGATAGCTTTCTTGATCCACAAATCTCACCATGCATTGCTTTAATCTTTAAAGATTTTCTTTAGATTTATTCCACAAATATCTCCTTGTTTTCTATGCTTTAAATCTCCTTCTTATCCTTAGTTTATTTGATCAATGAAAACAAAGTAATCAATCAGTTAACCTCTAATTATAGCTCCTGCCAACTAACTATTTTGTCATTTCCTAACTCCAGTTCTGATTGGTGAAAGACTTCAGTTGTCCTTGGGCATCACCTTCATTTATGCTTGGTGTTGTGGTGCTTGGTATACACTGTGACTGCTCGGGGTTCTCTATCCAACGGTGTGCACTGTCTGTCGATGTTTACTGTCACTCACTGTACA
Source organism: Thuja plicata (assembly GCA_018584345.1). Lineage (NCBI taxonomy): Eukaryota > Viridiplantae > Streptophyta > Pinopsida > Cupressales > Cupressaceae > Thuja > Thuja plicata. The sequence goes on from MU226783.1 coordinate 897,413, forward strand.
CTGACTTTATATGTTTACCAATAACATAAAATTTATCTCTTTGGTTTCTTTGAAGTCTATGACAATATGTATATGACCAATCAGATTATATCAAGTTGACATCAATGACAATACAATACATGAACTAATTTAATGTCTTGCATTTACTTTATGTAGCTCGATGATCATCAACTTAATCATCTTTAAACATTCAATCAGTTATAGTTCATTAATCTCTCCCTTTGGCATTGATGGCAACATACTTAAAAAAACAATATGAAATATGTAATGTGAAGCATGCAATATCATACTAGACCTATTGTTCTGTAACCAATACAAATATTTGACTCTCGGTAAGCTCTTCTAGCTTAGATTTGATTCTTGCAGAGTGCTTTCTTCATTCTTTATTCCCTTCACTGGATAAATGTAGCAACTTTTGATTCTGTCTCTCCCTTTGTTGTAGAATCTCTGCTTTCTCCAATTCTCTCCCTTCGATGGATGGTTGTTTCTTTGAATCTTTCTCTCCCTTTGACTGTTCCTCTCCTTGATGGATATTTCTTTTCTCTCCCTTTGGATGATTAAGATAGATATGGATATATTAATTGATTACATCTCTCCATATTCATTAAGTACATCTCTCCATATTCATTAAGTATATCTCTCCCTTTGATAGTAATACCAAATTAAAATATATCATTGTATATCTTTTTTTTCATCAGTAATATAGCTCTTTAGTAGCCAACAATATCTCTGGTGTTTGGTTCAGATAAGTACCTTTCTTGTACTGATATGTCATTGTGGTCCATATCTTTGCTTGCATCAACATGAATGATCTTCTAATAATGTGTAGGATGATGCAGCCTTCTAGTCAGCTTAGTGAAAAGTAGACAAGGGTCTAACCCCTATTCTCTTTCTCAGGTACTCAAATCTATCTTTTGGCAATGGCTTTGTGAATATGTCTACGGATTGTTCTTTGGATTGAACATATTCTAGTATCACCTCTTTCTCTTGTACTTGTTCCCTTAATTAATGATACTTGATAGCTATATTCTTTGTCTGAGCATGCATCACAGGGTTCTTTGAAATGTTGATAACACTTGTATTATCACAATATATAATTACTGGATCAAGGATTTCCATATTCATACCTTTCAGTAATTTCTTGATCCATGCAATGTTAGAGAAATTTGCAGCAGCCACATATTCTCCTTCTGCAGTAGATTGAGAAATGCATCCTTGATTTTTACTTATCCATGTGAGAAGTCTGTCACCCATAAAGAATGCTCCTCATGTTGTGCTCTTTCTATCATCTATGTTTCCAGCCCGATCAACATCTGTATAGAATTGAAGCTCAAATTTGCCTTCTTTATTATACCACAAGCCATAGCCTTTGGTATTCTTTAGATATCTCAGAATTATTTTGATAGCACTCATGTATGATTCCTTGGGATTAGCATAGAATCTTGCAACTATTCCAACTGTATGTACTATATCTGGTCTAGTATGTACAACATACATGAGTTTTCCAATCATAGATCTATATAGGGTTTGATTTACCTCGGTTGACTTGTCTTCTTTTGTTAGTTTGCATCTGGTTGCCATAGGTGTTCCAACTGGTTTGGAGTCCTCCGTTTTGAATATCTTCAGAACTTTCTTGATGTATTTGGATTGTGTGATGTATATGTCTGCATCCTGTTGAAGAATCTGTAGACCAAGAAAAAATTTGATCTGCCCTAACATTGACATCTCAAATTATTTTCTCATTTCATCGTCAAAAGCTTTGAATAATATATCATTACCTCCAAATATGATATCATCAACAAATATCACAACAATTATAATGTTATCATCAATATCTTCTTTTAAATATAGATTATTGTTATCACTTATTCTTACAAATACAATACTTATGAGATAAGAGTGAATTCTTTCATACCATGCTCTTGATGCTTGTTTCAATCCATACAAGGCTTTATGTAGTCTACAAACCATGTTCCTCTTGTTAGGATCAACAAACCCTTCTGGTTTTTCAATGTATACTTCTTCTTCTAGTATTACATTAAGGAATGGAGATTTGACATCCATTTGGTATACTTTGAATCTTTTGAAAGCAGCATAAGCAGGTAGAATTCTTACTCCTTCTAGTCTAGCAATGGGTGTAAAGGTTTCTCCATAGTCAATACCTTCTTCTTGTGCATACCCTTTGCATTCTAGTCTTTTTTTGTTCCTTTTGATTTCTTCATTCTCATTTAGTTTGTTTCTAAATATCCATTTGGTACCTATGACATTTTTGTCAGTCGGTCTAGGTACTAATGTCCATGTTCTATTTTTTTTCAATCTACTCAATTTATTCATTCATTGCACCAACCCATTCTTGATTCTCTAGTGCAGTATCGACAGATTTAGGCTCAAAATCACAAATCAAACATCTAGTGTTCAGTGACTTACTTCTTGTTATCATTCGATCCTTTTTGTCTCCTATGATCTGGTTATGTGGATGGTGTCTTCTGACATACTTGACAAGTACCCGTTCAAATCTTTGTTCATCATTTTGATCATCATCTTGACCTTCATTTTTATCTTCATCGCTCGATTCATCATTGTGAACAATTTCTTGATTTTTGGTGTTTGTAGCCTGATGCTCGGTTGCATTGTTATGTTGCTCAGTAGCGATGCACTATTGCTTGGGAAGAGTGTCAGGTTCTTCACTATAGACAAATATGTTGTAATCTTCCGGTTCCTTTCTTCTTTCCTCATCATTTTTCTCAGAAAATTCATCCACTTTAACATTTGCACTTTCAATGTTTTTGTTAGAGGATTTGTTAAGACATTTATAAGCCTTTCTTTTGGTAGAATATCGTAAAAATATTCCTTCATCACTTTTGGAGTCAAGATTTCTATTTATATCATCTTTCAATATATAGCATAGAATTTCAAAAATTGTAAAGTAACTTACATTTGGTGTGTATCCACACCATAGCTCATAAGGTGTCTTATTGGTGTCTTTCTTCAGTTGAACTCAGTTTAATGTATAGATAGCAGTACTTACAACTTCTCTCCAGAATGTTTGTGTGATGCCTTTTTCAATCATCAGTGTTATGGCAAAATCAATGATTGATCTATTCCTTCTTTCAACAATCCCATTTTGGTGTGGTGTTCTCAGTGCAGAAACCTGTCTTGTAATTCCATGCTCATTACAAAATTTAGTGAATTCATCAGAAATAAATTCTCCTCCTCTATCTGACCTTAAACATTTTAGTTCATTTTCACTTTGTTTTTCCACTATAGCTTTACACCATTTAAACATCTTAAATACTTCTGATTTCTCTTTTAAGAACATAACAGTCATCATTCTAGAATAATCATCAATAAATAGAATGAAGTATCTATCACCATAATAGTTCTTTGTTCTCATTGGTCCACATAAGTCAGTATGGACTAGCTCTAGAATAGCATTAGATGTGTAGGTTTTTCTCGTGAAACTAGACTTTGTCATTTTACCTTTTTGACAATTCTTACACATGACATGGTCGGGTTTTGACATGCTCGGTAAGCCTCTTACCTTTCTCTTCTTGCTTATCCTAACCATGTTGTCAAAATTCACATGACATAAACTTTTTTGCCACAACCAAATGTCTTCATTTCTAGCCAATAAACAAGTGGTCTTAATATCATCAAGATAGAACAAGTTACCTTTTGTTTTTTCACCAGTACAGATCAACCTTTCTGATTCATTATAGATCTTTTCCTTTTTGTTCTCAAATGCAACTCGGTGTCCTATATTATTCAGCTGTGAAACACTCAATAAATTATAGTTAAGTCCTTTCACCCAATATGCATTTTCACATCTGATCAGATTATTCAACATGATGGTTCCTTTACCTTCAACTAGACAAGGTTAGTCATTACCCATTATTACTGATCCACCATTATAATATTCAAAATTTTCAAAATTTTCCTTATCTCCAATCATGTGGTGAGTATAGCCACTATCAATAATCTAGACATTATTTTTACTAACGTTAGATATGAGTGTATTTTTAACATACCTTTCTTCTTTTTCTGAATCATCCTTCATAGAAACAAATACCACCTCAATATCTTTATCAGATTTGGTGTTAGTATTTTCAGCTTTTTTCTCATCTATGTAACAAGCCTTGTTGCCTTTGTCCTTGTAGTCTCAGTTATCTCTTCTGTTAGAGTGTCAGTTGCTTTAGTAATATTGGTCATCACTTCTATCAAACTTCTTTTCATAAGATCTATCATTATTTCTTTCACATTTTCTCTTGTTAGGGCATCTAGCAGCAAAGTATCCAATCTATTTTATATTAAAACATACCAATGGTAATTTACCTTTATATCTACCTTAGCCTCTTTGCAATCGTCTAGCCATTAGTGCTTCAATTTCATCAAGTTCTTGTTCATCACTATCATTTCTCATTGTGTGTTTATGACTTGATTTACTTAATTTCATAGAAGATTTGAATGCAGACTCAATAGTTGGTATGATACTGTTGTCAAAGTTATTCATCTCAAATGAAATAAGTCTACCAATCAAACTGTCTAGAGTAACATTGTTATTTGTTACTGCTCTCATTTCTTGTATAGTAGATACTCTAATAGTGTAAATAGATAGTAAGGTTCTTATAATTTTACTTACCACTTTTTCTTACTCAAGTAAACCTCCTACTCCTTGGATAGCATTAACAACCTCTTTGATTCTGCTACTATACTGAGTGATGTTTTCTCCTTCTTTCATTCTTAGGTCATCAAACTTTCCTCTTAGGCTTTCATCTTTAGCTCTTAGCACATTTTTATCTCCTCCATGTACTATCTTGAGTTTGTCCCACATTTTCTTTACAGTGGTGTATGATTTGACATCTTCAAATTCAACATCGGAGAGTGAAGAATAAAGTTCTATCATCATAGAGTTGTGCTCATGTTTCTCTCTCAATTGATCAATTGTCAGAGTTCTAATAGGTAAAACAAATTCAGCATCCAAGTGTTGTGTGACATCATTTCCAATACCCGAGAGGTGGAGTCTCATCCTTCTTTTCCATGATGCAAACTTTTCTTTGTTCAACTTAGGCACATCCCTTTTACTCATCTTTTGATCTTTAGCTTGAGTCTTAAAACTCTCTTCCAAGCACACAAGCTGTGATACCAATTGTTAGAATAACTGAGAGGGGGGGGGGGGGGGGGAATCAGNGGGTGAATCAGTGGCCTCAAAAATTAATCCAATAATTCAACCAAAACTTTATACCTTAAATATAAAACCTATAGTTATCTTCATTCCTACAAGATGTATTCCTTGTGTGAATCTAACATATATATACTACTCGGTGATTTTACTATTTATCCTTTTCTTAAGCTTTATCGAATAGCAATTTATCTTTTCTTAGCCTTTACCGAATATCAGTAAATAAACTTAGTGTTTACCGACCAATCTTGTTTTAGTAATGTGTAAAGCAAAAAATCAAAGAAATGAACCATATACACATTTGACACATGGATTTTTTACGTGGAAACCATGTTAAGGGAAAAACCACTTGGGACCGATAACCCAAAATCTTCACTCTTCTGAAGTGAGCTCGGTGAAGAGCCAACCCTGTTAAAGGTTACAAACACACTGTTAAGTGTGACCTTGTTAGAGGATTTAAAACCATTGGTTATTCTTTTGACCTTGGATTTTCACTATGTTGTCAACAAAAAAAACCTTTTGATACACTTGAGTATCTCAATACATTAAGGACTGTTAAATCCCACTCGGTTAAGAGATTTTCTAAATCAATGGTTAAACTGAAACAATAAATGATTTGTTCATTAATACAACTTAAACTTGCAAATGTTTAGACTTATTGTAAGTCCATAATACCTCTCTGATAAATATGCTCTTATGTTCCCTTTCTCCCCTCCTTGTTCTTTCTGCTCGGTGAATGTTGTTGCTTCTCTGTTGCTCAGTGTCTGCAAAATTCTTGGCTCTGTTCTTCAGCCTGTATGATCAGATCTGCATGAAGACTTCTATCTTCACCAGAATTATATTCAACATTCCTCTCTTCATAATGAATTACTTGTCTCTTTATATAGACATGATTTCACTGTTTATTGTCATTCTTGTTCTTGGCGTAGATGGCTTTCTTGATCCGCAAATCTCACCATGCATTGCTTTAATCTTTAAATCTTTGCTTTAGATTTTTTCCACAAATCTCTCCTTGTTTTCTGTGCTTTAAATCTCCTTCTTATCCTTATTTTATCTGATCGATGAAAACAAAGTAACCAATCCATTAACTCTAATTATAGCTCCTACCAGCTAAGTATTTTTTTGTTTCCTAACTCCAGTTCTGATCAATGAAAGACTTCACTTGTCCTTAGGCATCACCTTCAGTTATGATCGGTGTTGCGGTGCTTGGTATACACTGTGACTGCTCGGGGTTCTCTATCCATCAATGTACATTGTCTATCGGTGTTTACTGTCACTCGGTGTACACTAGCTTTATATGTTTACTGATAACATAAACTTTATCTCTTTGGTTTCTTTGAATTCTATGACAATATGTATATGACCAATCAGATTATATCAAGTTGACATCAATGACAATACAATACATTAACTGATTTAATGTCTTGCATTTACTTTCTGCAGCTCGGTGATCATCAACTTAATCATCTTCAAACATTCAATCAATTATTTTCAAGATGCATTTTTTAAACATTTGGGTCAGGAATGTAAAGGTGTTGTGAGTTGAGCCTAATGAACAAGTGATGTTCTTATTACCATTGATAGTGATTGTCAAGTTGAGAAGAGAAATTATTCTTGATAGATACCTCTTGAATCAGAATAAGGTTCTTTAATTAGTGTTGGTTCAAAAGAACCCTTGGTTATTTTGAGGTTTTTTTATGATGCTCTGCATCATATTATAATACTTAATGTTGCCTGTGATTATTTTTGTAATCATCCTCTTCTGCATTTATCATATTTGTGTATCTATTGTTGCTGCTCATTTTTGGATGTTACTTGGCATATTGTATCTTATTGTCATTTCTAATTTCAAGGCATACATGTAAATCATTGTAGTAGTGTCCAAATATTTAGTGACTATTGCTTTGATCACAAACATGTATGTTCAACATTGGATAATACTTGTTTTCCCTCTTCTTTTCTATCTGTACATATTAGCATTCTTATTTTTATGAAATTAGTCCATCATTGGCTCCTTGTGGCTCTTGATATGTGTCATATCTTTATTGTCTTTCTTTCTCATCATGCCTTATAAGGATCTGCATAATTAAACATGAAAGCCACTATTTTTTTCTTCTTGCTTTGCCCGCAAGTTTGAGTCATCGTTTCACTTGTAAACCTTGTAAAGTTTTTGTTAGATTAAAACCATTTCTTGGATCTAGTTAAATGGTGTTCCCTCAGCATAACTGAAATTTATCTTCTAAAGTTTTGTATTAACTTTCATTCATCTCTATTATTCTACTCCACATTTGTCGCATATTAGGAAGAAGTCTTTAGTTTTGTCCTTTGATTTTTGGGTTTGATTTTCATCAAATCTTTGTATAGAGGCCTGCAATGTAATCAATTTGATAAGGGGATCTGTGTGTGTGATTTTTGTACCTGTTAAGAGACACAACACTTCAATAAATCATTGCATTAGTGAAAACAAGGGGTTAGCAAACATAGCAATCACCAAAATTGATCTATTTCTTCCTATCTAGGAGGAGTATGAAAAATGACATAATAGCCCTCAGATTATGCATATTCCAGTGACAAATACAACCTAAGAATGGAAGATTCAAATGAAAAGTAATCTAAATGTTTCAAAAACATGCATTCTAGCTCTAGAAATGGAGATAATAACAGAATAACTAAGAAACAAGCTAGAAAGCACTATGAAAATCCTTAAAACATGAGCAACATAAGATTGCTTCTTCAATTCTCCAAATATGGGAAGCATAAGGATGTTATCAAATCTTCAAAATTAGGAGTATTACAACAATAAATTTCATAAAATCAAGGGCCATTTGAGCTCAAAATCCATCCTATTTATAGGAGAAATGGAGGAAGGGAAGAAGACTCTAGAAGGGCTAACATTAATGAGAGTGTAAGACTCATTAATGAGGAGTGGTGGAAGGAATATGTAAGAGCCATTAATGCTTCATTTATGAAAGCATTAATGAGGTATGGGTGAGGGTTTAAGAAGCATGG
>MU226783.1:905706-951496 GCA_018584345.1 Thuja plicata
GGATTAGCTAATTAAGAAGAATTAGCATGTGAGAAGGGGTTGGGATGAGTTTGAACTCATGGTTGGGTAGTTGAGATTGGTTAGGTTAGAGGGAATATTAATGAAATGAATTGTTGTAATAACATATCCACTCAATAATAGGGATTTAATTAACCATTTAAGCTTTTGATTTCTTTGTAATAATTAATTAGGACTATAGCCAAATTGAATCAATTAGGCTAGGGGATTGATTTTGCAAATGATGAGGTATAAATAGGATTTCATTCATTCCTTTTAAATTAAATACCTTAGCTAGGTTATGATTTGAATTAATTGAATTGAATTGATTGGATTGGATTAGCTAAAGTGATTAATGTAAATTAGTGATTAGATCACTTAGGAGATTAAATCTGATTCGAATGAATTATGCCAGTCAATTGAAGAGTTGTCTGGACATAATTGGGGGTATGATCACACTTAGGGAAAATAGGGTCTATGGTTAGAGAAGACCAAATCCAGGTGGTTACATTTTCCCCTCTTTGAATTGATGTGCAAGCAGGGCATTGATTCAAAGAAAGTTTTTGATGTATGACTTCAGAAAGATTGAGAATTTCGCTCATGATCGAACGAAATGCTTGATGAGATCAGTCTCGCACTTGATTGAAATAAACTAATAGAATTGAATTTGCACTTGGTTGTCGTACAAAGGTCAATAAAAGATCTTAAAGATATCAATTCTGAACTTGGTTGTCATCCAAAGATTGATAATACTAATTCTGAATTTGGTTGTCATCCAAAAGTCAGTATGAAGCTACCAGGAGCTTAGTAAGAATATTTTAAAATGAGGAAACACAAGATATCCAGCTTATGAGAACCAAAGATTTCTATCCAACGGTCTTGACTTAGTCAAGAAAACTGTCATGCCCCTAGTTTGTTTGATAACGAATTCATTTTTAATGTTGTTTCGAGCAAAAAATTGATTGATAATAGTGTGATCATGCCCCCTCGGGAACGAAATCGAAAGAAAAATAATGAAATCCCTCTGTTGAAAGAACGTATCACTTGCAAGAGTGGGTGGGGGAATGAAAGAATGGATTAGAAGAAGTGAAGAAATGGGGGTGTGTTAAGGATAAACACACGAGTACCAAGTTAATCAGGTTTTTAAAAGGTGAGTTTGATTTTGTTCCCGATCGGTCAAATATTTCGGGAAGAATGAGTATGTAAATAGCTTGGATTTTAGATGAATTAAAAATAGAAAGGGGTTTGAGCTCAAATCCTTATGTTGTTCTTTCAAAAATGCATCATGCAACCTCTAAATGTAGCTATATGCACTCTTAGGAATGTCACTGATTTGCAGATATTGTAGCATTTTATCATCATTGGGCACATTTGGAATGGATACCATCGGATAGTACAATGATCACTAATACCCACTGATATTATGAAAGTATGAATACTATGTTTATTGAAATGTCAGAAATAGACTTAGGTATCAAGGCATAGAAGCCAGGACAACAAAATAGTCACCTTCCTTTTATTATCTCAGAATCTGTGTAAGGCAAGATATTTGACCCACAAAAACCTTGAAAATTCATATCCTTGGGTACATTACGCTTCATATACCTTAGTGAGAATCTGAATCAGAAAATAGAGAAGGAAATTGTTCCAACCTCACCGTAGTTTACACATAACAAAGATCGAGATATATGCAGCTATCCACCCACGGTGGCAGCTCTTACCATAAACATCCAAGCTAGGTGAAATTTATAGGATCATTCAGAACAATCACCATACGTAGAAAACCAAGAAAATTTTATGCCCCCTGTCCTTGCGACTCTTTGTCTTTGTGCAGATGTCATGGAGTAACTCAGAAGATATAACAACTATCAATTGTGAATCAATCAAATAAAATTCATAACTGCTTAGATACCCCAAGTAAAAACATCATCAGGACATAAAAGAGTCATAATCAAACCAAGATCAAACTGTGTTTAAGTAGTATAGAGAAATACTATTGATTCATTTTTTTTCAAGCACAATAGAGATTCAACAATCAAAAAGATGGAATTCAAGAAAATATGTATTCCATGTCTGTGTATATCGTTATTCCTGTTTGCAATCCCATGGAGGTCTTCAGAACACCGTTCATGTTAGTGCAATGTTTGTGTCATCCTTTGTTTCATGAAAGTGATGGTGGTAGTGAAAGTATTAGAAAGCATTGTATCACAAGACAAACCATCCTATGACAATCTAGCAGATGCAACCTATTAGACTAGAAAAGATGCCCCCAGTGCAGAATGACTTGATCCTAAGACAGAAATGCAGACAAATCCCAAGCAAGGATAAGATAGTTGTTTAGGAAACAAAGTCAACATTTTAGCACAGGTGTAATTGTGAAGGCTTAGTATCAGTACTGCATTGTTAGATGGAGTGCAGAGCACAAATGATGCTTGATTGCTAGGTTTTCACCACTTGAAAAGATCTTTTCTTTCTTTTTTGCTACCAAGATGCCTGATTTCCCAGGTTGTCATAAAGGCACTTTTCTCTTTTTCAATTTTTTTGTTGCTATTTTTTATTTTTTGAATGTTTTTGTAGCATCCAAGCGCCTATTTGCCAGGTTTTCACCAAGGATACCTTTCTTCAAGACTTTTTCCACTATTTTTTTGGATTTCTTCAGGATCAATTTTCTGAATGTTTTTGTTATTTTTTGAGAACTATTTCACTGTACAGGCTCTGCTAGCCGAACATCAAGCGTAGAACTGCTTTAAATGTAGAGTATTGATAGAATCTAGAAGAACATCTCCCTCAGGTGTAGATAGTTGATAAGCTTTAGTCCCAAAAGTAGTAGTGATAACATAAGGTTCCAACCAGTTAGGTTCAAATTTTCCTTTCTATTCTTTGTTAGGCTAGTTCTTAGGATTCTGCTTTAATATGACATCCCCCACTTCAAATTTTCATGGTTTGACCTTCTTGTTGTACCCTTTGGACATACGTGCTTGGTATACCTTCAGATGATTGAACACTTTTTGCCTACGCTCATCAAGTAGGTCTAAATAATTTACCTAATCAATGTGGTTGCTCATTAGTAAAAATCCCTTGTAAAGATATGTGCAAAGATGGGATTTCAAGCTCAATAGGTAGTACTGCTTCAGTGCCATAGAATAGGAAAAATGGCGTGGCTCTAGTTGGTGTTCTAATGCTTGTTTTGTAGGCCCACAGTGCTGGATTTAGTTGTAAATCCCAGTCTCTGCCAGACTTACTTACATTTCTGTGTAGGATTTTCAGAATATTTTTATTGGATACCTCAGCCTATCCATTACCTTGAGGATAATAGATTGAGGAGCAGTGTTGAGTGATGTGGAACTGTTCACAAAGATCATCAATGTCTTGATTTTTAAATTGGCCCCCATTGTCTATTATAATTGAAGAGGGTATCCCATATCTATAGATAATGTAGTTCAGAATGAACATAGCCACCTATTTGCCAGTGGCTTTGATTAGCGGCATGGCCTCGACCCACTTTGTGAAATACTCAGTGGCTGTAATGATGAACTTGTGTCCATTTGAAGAATTGGGATATATTTTTCCAACCAAGTCAAAGGCCCATTGTTGAAATGGCCAATGTGTAATGAAAGGTATAAGTTCTCTGCCAGGAGCATAGATGAGATTTCCATGTGTCTGACATTTATGACAGGTTTTGGAAAACTGAATAACATCTTTCTCCATGGTAGACCAGTAATAACCTACTCTAAACAGTTTCTTTGCTAGTGAAAAGTCATTCGAGTGTGATCCACATACACCTTCGTGGACTTCTTTTAGTGTGAGATCAGACTCTTCAAGTTCTAAAGACCTAAGAAGTGTACCATCAAGACCTCATCGATATAAGTTATTAGTTATGAGGACATAACATGATGTTGTCCTAATTAGGGCTCTCTTCTCATTTGTGCATAGATTAACAGGAATGGTTTGGTTAGTGAGATAGGCAATGATATTGGCATACCGGGATTGGTCTGGGGTGTTTAAAGCATAGATTACTTGGTATTCAGGGGTATGAAAGGCAGGATAGGAGAGTTCTTCCACCAAGAATTCATAGCAGAATTGATGTTCTTCCAATTGTAACATGGACGCCAATGTAGCCATAGCATCTGCAACTTTGTTCTCCATCTTGGGTACTTGCTAGAATGTCATGAAGACAAAATATTTCTTTAAATCATCAACCAGCTGCTTATAGGGCATCAAATTATCATCTTTCATTTGGTAATCACCATTAACTTGATTGATAATGAGCTGAGAGTCACCATACATGTGTAACTCTACAACATTCCATTCCATGGTGAGCTTGAGACCATTTACCAATGCCTCATATTCTGAAATGTTGTTCATGCATGGGAACATCAATTTTTAAGACTTGGGTATCTTGTAGCCTTGAGGGGTTATGAACAACAGCCCTGCTCCAGAGCCTTGCTATGTGAAAGAACCGTCAAAATACATCCTCCATGGATACTCAGTTAGATGCATGATTGTTTCATCAGGGAATTCAATTTTTAAAGGTTCATCATCTTGAAGCGGTGAATCCGCTAGTTCAGTGAGGACTTGTCCTTTAGTAGCTCTTCAGTCTACATACTCAATGTCAAATTCACTTAGAATGAGGACCCATTTTGCTAGACGCCCTGTTAATGTTGTTTTTCTCAGGAGGTATTTCAAAGGATCAATCTTAGCAATGAGCCTTACTATATGTGAGAACATGTAGTGTCTCAATTTCTATGATGCGAAGATGACTGCTAAGCATGCTTTTTCAATAATGCTATAATTGAGCTCATAGGAGACTAGCATTCTACTAATGTAGTAGATAGCTCTTCTTTCTTTGTTTCATCTTTCTGTGTGAGCAATACTCCTAGTGATTTAGCAATAGCTAAAATATAGAGGAGTAATGGCTTTCCATGAATAGGTGCCATAAGAATAGGAGGAGTAGCTAGGTACCCTTTTAGTTCTCTGAAGTTTTCTTCATAGTGCTCATCCCATTTTAAAGTGACCCCTTTATGTAGTAATTTGGTAAAGGGTTGTGCCCTATCTGCAAGTTGTCACATGAATCTCCTGATTGATTAAAGTCTCCCTTGCAATGTCCTCATTTGAGTGATGTTGCGTGGAGGATTCATCTCTAGAATAGATTTAACTTTGGCAGGATCTACCTCAATTCCCTTTGCTGAAATAATGAATCCTAGAAACTTCCCTGATTGGACTCCAAAGGAAAATTTCTTTGGACTGAGCCTAGGTTGAAATTGTTCCATACGATCCAATATTTTTCTCAATTCAGAAATGTGAGTGCTCCTTTCTTTGGATTTGGCTAAGGTGTCATCCACGTAATCCTCCATGTTCTTGTGCATCATATCATGGAATATAGTGGTCATTACTCTTTGATATGTGGCACCAAAATTCTTTAGCCCAAATGGCATAACGTTCCAGCAAAATGTGCCCCATGCACATGTAAATGCAGTCTTATCTTGATCCTTGGGGGAAATTTTGTTTTCATTATAGCCTGAGAATCCATCCATTAATGAATACATCTGGTAGCCTACTGTGAGGTCTATGATCATGTCAATGTTAGGTAGTGGGAAGTCATCTTTCGAACATGCTTTTTTTAAGTCTCTGAAGTCTGTACATATCCTGATAGATTTATCAAATTTAAACACGGGGACCACATTGGAGATCCATTCTGCGTAGGCAATGACTCTGATAAATTTGGCCTTCAACAATTTCTCTAGCTCTGATTTTACCAATAATGCAACATGAGGAGCATCTTTCTAAGTTTTTGTTTCACGGGCTTAATCCCAAGAGCTATAGATAGATGGTGCATGATTAGATTAGGATCTAGACCATGCAAAGTTGATTTTCTTTTCCCTTAGGAACTCTCTGAACTGCGTCTTCTCTTCTTCTGACAAAGATTGTGCAAGGTGTACTACTTGAGGATCTTCAATGGTGCCCAAATTTACTAGCTATGTTGGTTCAATCAGAACTGAAGACCTTTCCTGAAAGTGCTCAGGGAGGATATCAAGAATCCCATCCTTGGCTCTGAGAGGTTTTCACCATTGGATACGTCTTTTATTTTTACTATTTTAGGATCTGACACTGCCACAACATGGTTTTCACTGTCAGTTCCCTTTTTCCTTTTCTTTTTCAATGTTTGATTGAGAAACTTGATATCCTCCTGTGACATGTTCTCGCTCCTTGCATTGGTGGAAGAAGGGTAAGGTGTACAAGTGTTAAGATAGCATGCCAATGTGTAGTCATTGGGAAAGTCAAGAATAGGAGTAGGGTCTGAACTAGTCCAATCAATTAGGTTTGGGTGTATCAAAGACAAGGAATCAGATTCTGGGAAGGACAACATCACGTTAGCATCAAGACCATTAACCGACATGACATGTTTTGTTAAGTTAATTTCTTCAATGTTTAGATCAATAAGAGTGAGATCATCATAAAAAGGGTCATCGTTAGTCATATGTTGATCAAACTCTAGTGACTCATTAGTAGAACTCTCACCTTCATCTCTCCGTAAATGGAGGCTTCTTTCTTGTTTCCTTAGAACTTCTTCCAAACTTAGGAAAGTGCTAGTCTCTCCATCCCTGACAGGGAGAAGGAATTATTCTTCTACTTCAGGATTATCAGTGTCATTGGGAGTAGTGTTAGATTGTTCATGAGGAGCTGAGGGAGCTGCAAACATGTGAATTGTATCTATTCCAAAATCTTTAGTGGCAATAGATAGCTCATCCCATTCATAATCATGAGAGTCAGTGACCTCATCATCAGACCTGTTTAAGTATTCAGCAATGGTTATTTGATGTACCCGGTTAGCTACCTGTGGATCAAAGTGGGGTAGATCAAGGACATGTGAAACCATGACCAATTGCCCCCAGTTAGGATGTACATCTTGTCGTTGGGGTGTGCTTTTTATAGCTGTTGCTATCAAGGGTATTTTTGAATCATCTGTTGTTGAGTCTCCTACCTCTTGAATGGGAGGTTGTGCTAACAAAGGGGTGTAAAGATCTTGTGGTACCTCAAAGCTGGGTGTATAACATTCTCCTTGATAGTTGGGATTCTTTGTGCCAACATGTGATAACCTTTCATAGGACCACTGCTCTAGTTCATCTATTTCATCACTCCCTTTGTCTGAGGTTGGACTGTCTTTTGAACTAGGTTTATCAGTTTTAGTATTAAAACCCACTCCTGTTTTGTCTCTAGTATTCCAGAATTCCAAGGGCATAGGCTCAATAAGCCCTCATCCTGTGTCGTTTAGAGGTCCCTTTCCTTTGTATCCCATTTTCTTGAGGAAATCATATCCTTTACCATACTGTTCTAGGGATTTTTCCACATGTTTGACTTCAGCTGCCTCCGGTTCTCCTTTGTAAAGCCAGTCTAAGACTGTCTGTTCTTCTGTGTTATCTAAAGAAGATGTGGATGCCTTTACCATGCCAGTTTCTTTGTGTACTTATGGATCCTTGGATGCAATAGGTGTGAATGTCAAGGAAGGTTTTCCGTAGGATCTTGGTGATACCGGAAGTTCTATCAGTGAGGGAGTTAGGTCCAGCTTGTACTCTCCCATTCCTGTTTCTTCAACTTTTAAGGTTTTTCCAAAACTCTTCATAACCATGTCCTTGGTAGTCTTAGGAGTAATCTCATCCATAGCCTCCTTGTTATGCGGGATCATACTACCTGCTTTGATATTATTACAAGTATAGTTATCATCTTCAGGAATAGTTACTTCCACCCCATTATGCGGGAATTTTATGCACTGGTGGTAAGTAGATGACACAAATTGCATTTCGTGAATCCATGGTCTTCCCAACAGAATTTTGTAGGCTAAGGGTAGATATAGAACTTGACATGTGACATTCCTCTCAATTGGTCTGACTCTGATAGGTAGAACAATAAGTCCTTTAGAGGATCTTTCTTCCTAATTATAAGCTTTGATCGTTATCTTGCTTCTAGAGTCAATGGTCTGTTCTAAAAGACCCAGTTTCTTGATCAGATTAAGTGTACAAATATTCAATCCTACACTTCCATCTATCAACACGCATCTAACACGAGATTTATGAATAAGGACTTTGATATGGAGGGATTGATTATGTGGATGTTTCAATGACTTATCATCCTCTTCAGAAAAGGAGAGGTAATGTGCCGCTGAGATGTGATTGACCATCGCTTGGAATTTGTCTATATTAATATCCTTTGGGATGTTAGCAGCATGTAGAGATTGTTCTAGGATTTCCCTATGAACTGTGGATATCTTGAGAAACTCAAAGATGGAAATTTTGGCAGAGGTTCGTTGCAATTGGTCTACCAAGTCATACTTTGCTCTGGAATATTAACTACGTGTTTCACTACTGGTTAAGGAATAGTAATAATAGGAACATTGGATGTTGATCCTGGTTTTGGGGGTCCTTTGATCGTGACCTGTGCTTGGATCTATGTTACTTCATTTGAGTGGAATGAAACACCTTTGATTGTTACCACATTGATTGATTCTATTTTAACATCTAGCATATTGATCACATTGTCATTATTGGAATAGGTGTAGTTTACTTCATTACTCTTCCCTTTAGATGTTTCTCCTTTGTCATAATTTGGAAATGGTTTATTGAATGTTGTATGATCCTCATTGGTAGTGTGTCCATCTACTTTGATCTTACCACCTTCAATGAGGTCTTGAATGACATGTTTAAGTTTAAGGCAATTATTAGTTTCGTGTCCCTTGTTCTTGTGAAAGACACAGTAGGAATTATCATCCCACCATCTTGGTTTAACCACTGGTTCCCAGGGTTTTGAATCAGGAATTGTGAGAAGCTTGTTATCCAATAGAGTCTTCAAAATGGTCTGGAGAGGTTCTCCCAGAGGAGTAAATGTTCTTTGAGGTTTTGAAGTCCATGACCGTTCTTTACCATTATCATTGTTTGTTTTGGGTATGGGGGTCATGACCTTGGCATCTTTTCTTGTCTGCATGCTATTAGTTAGATTGAACACATCGGGTTTAGGGTTAATGTTAGAGGTGTCAACTACTCCATCATTGAAAACATTCTTATTTTGCTTCCACCATTTAGGCTTGGAGTTGGAGCTGTTAGGTTTGTTTTCATTTTGGAGAGTGATCTCTCCCTTTCTGACCATAACTTCCTCGATGTGAAGGGAATTTTTAATCATCCTGTCGAAGCTAGGGGAGTCTTGCATTTGTAATGCGTAGTTCAATTCTTGTACCAAGTTATTAACAAATATTTCCATCTTCTCAAATTCAGGGATAGCTCTTGATTACCGTGCAAAGATTTTCCTCCATCTTTGTAGGAAGTGTGTAAATGATTCACCAGTCTTCTATTTAGTATTACATAGGTCCATCATGGTCACATCATATTGTATGTTATAGGAGTAATGTTGGATAAAGCATTGAATCAACTCCTCAAAATTTTTGACATTAGGGTTCAGCTTTGAGAACCACTCCATGGCATTACCTCCTAGACTTCCTAGAAATAGTCGCATGAGGTATGTAGGTTCATGCATGTATTTGATGCTTAGAGCAAAAAATTCTCTAACGTGATCATGTGGGTCAGTCTCCCCCATATACTTATCATATTTTGGTTGTACCACGTTGGGAGGAAATGGAACCATAGTGATACTCTTGTCAAAAGGAAATGGGCAAATGGTGTCCAAAGAGTATTTTTTTTTGGGTTTATCTTTCTCCTGTTTGAGAGTCACGAGCTCTATTTGCATCAAAGTAATTTGTTTGGTAAGAATGTATATAGGAGTTGGTACCTCCTTTTCTTTGAGTTTCTCTGCATCATAGTCCGGGGGTAATTTTATGCCAATGGATGCCAAATGGAGAAAGTATTTCTCTTTATCGTCATCAATTATCCTTTCCAATATCTTGTGGAACCTCTTACTCTGTTTGAGTTTATCGTACTCATCTTTAGGGATCTTCCCCTCACTATCTGATCCAAATGGATGACGTTCAAAGGTGTTTTCTTCATTCTCATCGAGATCTTTGTTCTTTTGGCTTTTTCTATTGTCATATTCTTCAAAAGCTGCACTCCATTCGTGAGTGTTTCTATCCATTTGTGGAGATTCTAGATTGAGTAGGGAACTGCGAGATGTTTCTCCTTGAAAGTGTGGCAATTTAGGAGGCACTTTTGATCCTTTAGACATGTACTTGTTGCATCTTGTGTTAACCATGAAGTTGTATCTCAACTTTCATCAATGTTTCCCAACAGTGTCAAGTAGAGTCTCAAATCATTCAAGTGAGTGTGTCTAGGTAGAAGTGTTGTTTGTGTTTGGTGGAAGTAAATGATTCTAGCATCAAAGGGTTAGAATGCCCTGACAGTGAGCTGGGAATCAAGTTTGTTGTAAAAAGTAGGTAGACCACACATATTGAGACAGATTTGTAAGAGTCTGACATGACATGCAAGGTAGACGTCTGAAAAAGTTTTTGATATAGCCACAGTGAAACCAAAATGGACAATAAGGATAGACTAAAGAGTAAAAAGGGGATCTGAAATAAACTATCTTCCTTGGAGAGGTGACGATGCAAGTTCCCACTGTCAAATGTTTGTCAGTTTTGTCTTGGAAGTGCGTGGATTTTGTTTGATCAAAGATTGTGTTTTGAGGCTTTGCTAATGGGTGAAAAATACATGTAGACCAAGGTTTGAATTTTGTTGCTTGTTTGAAGATGTTATCTTTTTAATGATTTTTAGTCACATCAAGCATTGTTGCATTGTTAGGAGGGTGAAACAGACACACATCTTATCCCTATTTTCTAGGTGGAGGATGAAAATCCTTGCTTGTTGACTTGGGTACACACTCAAATGCTAATCAAAATACAACCATCACCAAGCACGCAATGGCTCCAGTCATGATGTTGTATTAGCTTACTCCAAACGCAATTGAGGGAACGATATGACCAGTGTCTTGGGCCAATTAAATTTTGCCTTGCACAAGGATTATCACCCTTTCAGGGATGAATCAGCAATTATTTCAGTTGAAATGTTGTCTATTATTGGGCAATCCATTTGAAACCGTCCCCCATAGAATTGCACAAGGAAAAATTGAGGCGTATAGCCCTATGAGTACCTGAATATATGTAGTCTCAAAAGCAAGATTCAAGCAGCTCTACTCTACACATACCTAATCATGTTCAAAGAATGATGTCAAAATTCTATGAACAAAATCAGCTCCTTCTTCCGAGGCTTTGGCCTATGAGGAAGCAATTATTTATAGTGAGTTGGAAGGGTTGGCGTAAAACTTGTCCTCACTTGGTTCATTCTCGAGAGATTTTTTTCCTCAATCGGCAGGCCCTCTACTATTAAATAAGCTTTACAAAGGATTGGCGAGCGTAGGACATCTAGATTTCTGATTCTTCTCAAGAAGAAGAGCATACTCTCCTAATCCATGTCATTTTCTCCCAAAACAAAATTAATGAAACAATTCATTCCCTCAAGCAATGTTGTGCTCGATTTAAAATGTTCCTATCTAAGGAAAACAAAATACTTAAAGGTAGATTTGCATTGTTCAATTGACCACAGTTTTTAGTGTTTTGCTTGTCCAATTACTGATCCAAATTGAATTAAACGATTGAACTTGTTCGTTTATCCCACAAATTTAGTGCTTTGATTGTTCAATTTCTGATTCCAAATGAATTAAATGATGTGTGTTTTCTTGTTCATTTACCCCCTAGATTCTTTCATAAGTGTTAAAACAATGTCTAATTTTTTGATTTTCCTTAAAAAGGAAAAGAGAACAGTAATCTAGTTGTTTTAAGACATGTTTGAGAAAATGGTATTTAAGTGTGAAAGCTTTTGAAAAAGGGTTAGTATCAAAATCAGTCTAAAAATCCTTGCAACCACACACGTTTAGTATTGTCTTCTTATTTCCTTCTTAGAAACCTACAAGCACTTAGTTAGGCTTTCAAAAATAGGATCACAACCACGAAAACAACCTTGTTAACAAGTTAGAAATCAAATTTGCAAATGACAGAACTCTATATTTTTTCCCTTTGGACGATAGATGATATTTCAGAGACCCAAAATGATAAACCCCGAAAATGATAAAAGATTGACCCCAAACGATAAAATTTACCCAGGATGATATTCCTTTTACACAAAATGATAAAACGTACCAAAAATGAAAATTTAGCTACCAAAAACAATTTTAAGGTCAAATTTTACCTTTTGGAAATGCAACGGCAGACGATAAAAGATTGATCGAAAATGATAAGTTGCTCCCAGAAACAATAAAAGATTTACCAAAAATGATAAGTTTCTCCCGAAAACATTAAAAGAATGACCGGAAACGATAAGTTGCTCCCGAAAAAGCTAAACTGCCTGCAAATTTTGAAAATGTTAAGGGCAGAGAGAAACATTTAGTGAAATTTCAAGCAATCTTGCCCCAAGGGGGGCACCAGAGACGTGTGTGTGATTTTTGTACCTGTTAAGAGACACAACACTTCAATAAATCATTGCATTAGTGAAAACAAGGGGTTAGCAAACATAGCAATCACCGAAATCGATCTATTGCTTCCTATCTAGGAGTATGAAAAATGACATAATAGCCCTCAGATTATGCATATTCCAATGACAAATACAACCTAAGAACGGAGGATTCAAATGAAAAATAATCTAAATGTTTCAAAAACATGCATTCTAGCTCTAGAAATGGAGATAATAACAAAATAACTAAGAAACAAGCTAGAAAGCACTATAAAAATCCTTAAAACATGAGCAACATAAGATTGCTTCTTCAATTCTCCAAATATGGGCAGCATAAGGATGCTATCAACTCTTCAAAATTAGGAGCATTACAACAATAAATTTCATAAAATCAAGGGCCATTTGAGCTCAAAATCCATCCTATTTATAGGAGAAATGGAGGAAGGGAAGAAGACTCTAGAAGGGATGCCATTAATGAGAGTGTAAGACTCATTAATGAGGAGTGGTGGAAGGAATATGTAAGATCCATTAATGTTTCATTTATGAAAGCATTAATGAGGTATGGGTGAGGGTTTAAGAAGCATGGGTGAGGGTTTAAGGTCAAGCCTGACAACTTTGACTTTAGGGGGAGGGTTGAATTCCTAATCACACCTTAATGGAATGTGACAAGCTTAAGGGTAGCTTAGGATTAGGTTTAAGGCTTAAGGGATGTGATTAAGGAGATAGAGATGTGAGGAGAGAGAATGTGTGGAGGGGGGATTAGCTAATTAGGGTTAATTAGCTAATTAAGAAGAATTAGCATGTGAGAAGGGGTTGGGATGAGTTTGAACTCATTGTTGGGTAGTTGAGATTGGTTAGGTTAGAGGGAATATTAATGAAATGAATTGTTGTAATAACATATCCACTCAATAATAGGGATTTAATTAATCATTTAAGCTTTTGATTTCTTTGTAATAATTAATTAGGACTATAGCCAAATTGAATCAATTAGGCTAGGGGATTGATTTTGCAAATTATGAGGTATTAATAGGATTTCATTAATTCCTTTTAAATTAATTACATTAGCTAGGTTATGATTTGAATTAATTGAATTGAATTGATTGGATTGGATTGGCTAAAGTGATTAATGTAAATTAGTGTTTAGATCACTTAGGAGATTAAATTTGATTCGAATGAATTATGCCAGCCGATTGAAGAGTTGTCTAGACATAATTGGGGGTATGATCACACTTAGGGAAAATAGGGTCTATGGTCAAAGTAGACCAAATCCAGGTGGTTACAGGATCTATTAAAAAAAATAAAAATTGTTCTAGCAGCTTGTATGTTTGTGTTTCATATTATTTTGTTTCTTCAATCAAAGCCTTCACAAAAACTTCTGCGCAAATTTCCATAAAGAGAAATTTAGGAAAATGACTTTCTTGAATGATTCTAAATTTTCATCAATTTCTTTGTAACTTATAATGTGTAGATGAGAATTGACTATGGTTTTAGTCAGACATACCCAGGTTGAACCCAAAGACCTGGACAAAGTTTCAGGTAAGCTTGGGCAGAAATCGGCACCCTTCCTCTAACAAAGAAACTCACTTTTTATTAGAAAAAAATAAAAAATAAAATAGACCTTAACTAGTCGTAAATTTGTACATGAGTCATTTAGTTGATTGATTGTATTTGCAGCACCTATACACATCTTTATTCTACTAGTTTGAAATATTTGGATTTATGGCCAATAGCTTTCTTTCTGTGAAACAAAAATTCATTTAAGGAAATTATGAATGCCTTACTCTTAATAAATATGTTGGTGTTATTGAAACTTCATTCTAAGATATGTATCTCCTAGACCATTTATAATAATTCTAGCTTATTTTTGTAATAACAACTAATAGTGACATATTTGTGAAATAATTAAAAGACATCATGATCATAACTTTTTTTTAAATGAGTTTATGTAGCTGAAATTTTTAATTGATAGAAGAAACAAATGATAATAATCCTTCCCGAATTAATACAAATTTTGTAAACATTAAACCCTTGTTGGAAATGCCTAAGAAAATTGTACTCTCTTTCTTAGCTTGTGCCTATTCCAAGTTACTCACTTCGCCATTTCCCCAAAATCCCTTGTCATTATTGGCATCATACAAGTTGTAGATGTGTGTGTTGAGTTTCATAGACATGAATCATATGAAGTTAGATCTTTCCTAATTTTGTCATTTTTTTAATTCTTTTTGAAGTGTTTAACCTTGGATATGGTTGATGGGGCCTGTTGACATTTTTTTATTCTAATGATTTAATCTAGGTTTATATTTTTGGTAGCAAATGTCTGCCCACACTAAATGTTTTAACCAGACTTTAAATATATTGTATTTGAAAGCATAAAAAGTATGATTCTATGGTCAATAAAATTCAACTTATTTAAATAGTTTTCACAGCTTATGTGGAATTTTTATAATTTTAGAATCCTTATAAATGGTACTTATTCTATAAATAGAGTTTCAATATTCTATTCATATCAATTAACTTTTGGTTTGTCCAATATGTTGATGACTTAACAATATTCTATAGTTTACCTTGATGTGGACACCATTATTCTTCGAACCATTGAGGATCTTTTTAAATGCCAAAATTTATGTGCAAACTTGAAACACTCAGAAGGGTTGAACTCTAGAGTCATGGTAGTGGAGCCTTCTGATTCAGTTTTCAAGGATATGATGACAAAAGTGAACACATTACCTTCTTACACTGGAGGTAGAGTTTACCATATTCCCTTATTTTTGTGATATTTAAGACAACAATGTGGTTCAAATTCCATCTTTGTTCCTATTTGTAATCATTTTTTAAACTTTAACATATAAAAATAATTCTTCAAATTTTTGACTTTTTGTGTTCCATTATGGATAAAAGCATCCATAGTTAAAGAATGCACCACAAAAATTTTATATTGTAAAGTTGTTTAGTGGAGTTACATATTTTACAAGGAATCAAAAGTTCAGTTATTTAGTTTTATTTTGGATTCAATCCTTTTAGAGGCATGATGGTCATAATCAAAGCAATATTTTAAATAGCCAGGTTAGAGTATGTTTGCAATTATTTGTATAAATAATCTAGTTTTTATACCACTAGGATTCAAAAACAATATTCCTAGTCGCAGAGAGCATAAAACCCAAAAAAATCAATCAAAATAGCACCTTTGTGTACTCTAATTTACAAACACATACTATTGAAAACATGAACAACAAATACTTATAAATCTAAACTCTCAATCTTGCATCAATCGTTTGTTCAATTTGAATAGAAATACACTGCATTGGAATGAAATTTTCTCAAGGGACCCAATTTGCATCATGATTAAAATTAGAATATGTTTTTATTAAATAGAAAAGTTTACTTGAAATCTAAGTAGGAGAAACTAGATGAGGTGTCAAGTAAATCTTACAAATCTCTGAAGTAATGCTTTAGCTTGAACATGCTATCAACTAGTCGGATCAATCAATTAACCTATTACAACTATTAGCTCCAATTAAAGTAGTTGACATTAAGTTACATCCACAAATTGCTCAAGTCTCAAATAATTAATAGGGCCTATTTTCTCATTAACAACATTTTCTCTATGTTGATCTCTATGTTGTGCATGGGTCTATGTTGTCATTGTTATTCATGGCTGTAAATAAATCACAATTGCTTTGAATGCTCTTTGTGTATTCTCCATGAATTCATTATTAATATGAAGACCCACTACTCTTTTCATAAATTTTCTCTCTTCCATTGAGATTTAGCATTCCTTGTGTACCCATAATTTCTCACATGCAATGATTTGTTATTCTTTACATATGCACTACTTTTCATTTTCTAAATATGCATCCATTAATGATGTTCCTTGTCATTGATTTTCATAGTTGTTCCTTTGGAAGAAAAACTAATTTAATCACATTGCAATCATTGTTTTCTCAATGAATATGTTGCCTTTTCATGACATTCATGAATGAAAGACCAATTCTCTTTTAAACTCCTTGTTCTTTCCATCAAAACTTGTTGTATGAATCTTTAAACCTACTCTTTGTTCATTGACCTTTCATGCTTCATTTTAAAAATCTGTTATTTCCTTTACAAAAACTTGTTGTTCATTGGTAAAGAACTCTGATATTCTTTTATTATCCTTTTTTTTTAAAGAGGTTGTCATTTTAGAGTTTTAAATCTGCTCATTTATGATGCACTACTTCTTTAAATGTTGTTGTTCTTGAGTTTTAAACCATTATTTACTCCTTGAAAATACTTCATCTCATTAAGAATTTTTTTCCCAACCAAAATGACGCTCTCTCAATGATTTACACTGCTCCATTGTTAAAGCCTCTATTTGATATATTAACATTGTTGCTCTTTGGTTTTAATTTTCTCTTTTCATACATCAAAGAAACTAGACTCTCAATGATTTATGTGTTTCCTTTCTCATGAAATTGCTTCCCTTGAGTATAAACACACTTTTATTGCATGCACTCTATTTCAATCTAATAAACCACCAATTTTTGTGTTAACAAACCTTCTTCTAAAAGAAAAGATGTTGAACTCACACACAAACCTGCACATTACTTATTAGAACCTCGTTTTTCTTTGCAAGAAATTTGCAAAACTTTCTATTTTTGGATTGTTGAGAATGTCAGAGATTTTTTATTAGACCTTGACTATGTGTGCTAACATTAGTGTTTTGTCATTGATGTCAACATACTATTGTTGTTGCAGACACTGTGTTTAGTATGATCAGTGAAGGTGATTTCAGATGTTAAGGTGATATGTTGAAGATCTTTTGTTGCAATCCTAGATGTTGTTTTAGATATGTCTGTAGTTGATTTTGGTCAACTTACAGATTTTTGCATGACAGTTTGAATGAGCTATGATTTATTTATCACTTGACTGCATTTCAGTTTTCTAGTTGTTCAGGATGTATCAGAGATTGAGTTTCTGCTTTAATATGGATTGGATTGGTTGATTCAGTTGACATGAATATGGTGGAAGATTTGGGACTTATTGATGTTTCCTCAACTGGTGTTGTGCATGATCCAGAGTTCAACAAGTTATCTTTTTAGTATGACAGAATTCGTGTTCAATATTGTTGATGATCAGTGCAAAGATGGGTTTGGATTTTGAGGTTGAGATATCGTGAAGGTTCAAGACGCTATTCTTGCTGCTTGATGGTGGTCTTGGTTTGTTTTATGACCATTTTGATGGTTCTCATTGATCATGGTGATTGCATTTGGTGATTTTCTAGTGTGTTTGCATTTCTTCATTTAGGTCCTAGCTGGTTTGGTGAAGTAATGTGTTGAGATTTATGTTGATGATTTGGCGAAGTTGTTGCATGTTTGAGGATGAAGTTTTGGGTCATATCTAAGTCATGTCCGACTTGATTTGGATCAAATTTTGGTTTGAGCATAAATTTCATATCATTTTTTCTCATAGGTCTTAGTCGACCTTGTTGTATATTATTCATTGTAATATGTATAAGTGATGTATGTAGAGAGATGAGATGAAAATAGAGATGTATGTATTTAGCAACTGAGGCATAAATTATGCTTCATTGGAACTATATTGGCATTGAATATGTTGTAAGTCAGTTCAATTGTATTGGACAGTTTTCCCACCTTGGTGAATTGTAATTAGAGATTGATCAGTGAACCCGAATGAGGGTCAGATCATTGTATTGTGAGTAGTGTTCTCTAGGAAGTGGGTCTATGAAGGCATGTGCATTCCCCTTTTGTTTTCATTTTCTCTTAACCAGGTAGTACTTTTAGGAGAGTACATTTATCTTGTGGGTTTGACTCCCACTAGGGTTTTCCCTTAATTGGGTTTCCTCATGAACAAATCTTGTGTTGTGAGTTATGTGTTATAAATCTTTCAATATTGTTTATCTTTTAGATATATAATATGATTAAGTACATTAAATTTTTAAGAGCTATGAGTATAACTGATTAACCCCCCCTCAGTTGCGTGTGTCTTCTTTTGGGCCTAACAATTGGTATCAGAGAAAATTCCTTTTGAAGAATCTTAATCGCTTGAAGGAGATCTGACATGACGAGCATAAGGAAAGATAGCCCTAAGTTTGATGGAACCAACTACCTAATATGGAAGGATCAGATGAATACTTATCTGATATGCATGGGAGATGAATATTGGGATATCACAGAGAAGGCTTACACTATTCCTAATGATTTGTCTCAAGCTACTGTTGATGAAAAGAACAAATTCAAAGAAAAAATGTTAGCAAGAGAAGCTTTGATCAGTGCCTTATCAGATACTGAATACACTCACATTTATGGATTGAGAACAACACATGAGGTATGGAATAAATTAGAAAATATTTATGAAGGTGATAAGTATGTAAAGCAAGCTAATTTGCAAAGACTGAAAGATAAGTATGAGGACATGAAGATGAGTGAAGGTGAAACTATCTCATCCTATACATAAAGAGGAATGATCTAGTTTGTTCAATCAGATGTGTTGGTGGTGTTGGAATTGGTTCTATGAGAGGTGTTGACATTCATTTTTTTTCATTGACGTCAACATATGTTTTAGTTGAAGTCTTAGATAGACTAGTTATCATTGGTATAGGGAAGACTAGAAAAAGTGTATGGACACTGTATAGGATTTCAAAGCATGCAAGCATGGAGAGGTATACAGTGATGAGTAGTGATCTCATATCTAAGGTTGCTTGGCTTGATCTTACTTTTGGCATAAGTTACATTTGTTTTGGTGAAGACTGGGTATAAGACAGTGACAAGGAATTATGACAGAGTTGGTCTCTAAGTTTTGGAGATAACTTGGATGTGAACACAAGTTATTATTTACAAGCTTAAGGCATGGTAGAAGACATGTTGGAGAATGCTACTTGTCATTTTTTGGTCGCTATGTTCTTGGTGACATCATTTAAGGCGTGTGATCTTGCAAAGATCTATTTGTGGTCGATTACAGCGATGAAATGTGTTTAGAGGATGACGAGTGTGGATTACAGATCTTGGAGTATAATTGATGGGTCGTAATTGATGTTTATTTGTGTAAGGTAACATGTGTATCTTATCTAGGGTCTATATAATTGTTTGTACATTGGTGAAGTCTTAATAGGCTGACCTAATTATTTATTGTAAACTTGTATAAAGAAGAGTTGTTTCTTGATGAGATAAGTGTGGAATGTGAAATTTGTCAGTTCACTGGTTATTGCTACTCCTATATCTGTATTTCAGATAGTAAGTCTAGAAGGTGGATTTAACCTTCACATTTGGGCAGTGTACCTAGGCAGTGAGCCTCTTATTTCTCTTGAATCCCAACAGGGTCTGTCCTTTAACAAGGACTGTGTACTGTATGTAATAATCAGCTCCTAATAGGGCTAAATCTCCTAATAGAGATACAATACTTTTAGTGCATTATTTATGGGTGTTAATTCCCACTGGGTTTTTTTCTCTAAACAGGGTTTCCTCGACAAAATTTTCTTATGTTATGGTGTTATATTTGATGTGTTCAGATTTGCATTGAGTAATTTGTTTATAAAGTTTAAATTTTAATTTATTTGGCTCACAACTGATTCACCCCCCCCCCCCACCTCTCAGTTGTGTTGGTGGACTATTATTCATAATAATTGGTATCAAAGCTTGTAGTCCTTTGAGAGAAATCTTAACAACTTGAGGTGATCCTGAAGATAGCATACTATAGGAAGGATAGTCCAAACTTTGATCCTAAAAATTTTGATAGTTGGAAGAACAAGATGAGAACTCACCCGCCCTTCTTAGGGATTCACTACTGGATGATTACGAAGAAGGATAAATAGATCAATACTGGAGATGAATTATAAACTTCAGATGCAGATGAAAAGAATTTATTTACTTTTAATATGGTTTCAAGAGAACCATTGATCAATGCACTCTCTAAGGGTGAATTCACAGAGGTTAAAGACTTGGATTCTACACACAAAATCTAGATAAGGCTAGAGGCACTATATGAAGGAGATAAGTTTACTAAGAGAGCAAAGTTGCAAAATTGGAATACTAAGATGGAAATTTTAAGAATGAAAGATGATGAGAATGTCAGAGCATATGTATAGAGGGTTACAGAGGTTATTATAGGGATTATAAACTCAGGAGGCACATATACTAAAGAAGAAGTGATCGCAAAGACTCTCAGATCTTTGACACCTGTCTACAAAACTAAAGTGAAAGCGATAGAAGAGATCGTAACATTGTCAAAGAACTTCAATAGAGAGGTACTAATTTCTAAATTGGCTATCTGTGAGGTTGCAGAGTTGGGAGATACATTACCTAAGGTGAAATCTACATTCAAGGCGATTGTGCACAATGACAAAAAGGCTTTATCAATTCTTGCGAGCACCATCAGGGATAATAGGTATGAAGAGTTTGGTGAATATGTTGAGGATTGGGAAAAAGATAGTAGAAGAGGAAAGGAAACTAGATAAACTTGTGGCTTTGATCGCAAAAAGAGAAAATAGAGGTAAGGGTGAATTTGAAGGAAAGTTACCCCTGAAGTGTTTTTCATGTAATAAGGTTGGTCATTTTACATCTAGATGTCCTACAAGGGTTCCTAAGAATAATCCTAAGTTTCATATACCAGATTATTCTAAGGATAAGGAATGTTACTATGCTAGTGAAGGTGTGTCAGGTGATGATATTGTTGATTATGATGAAATTGGATTTATTTCCATTAAAGATGATGAGCATATTCATGAAGAAAAGAGCCCTTGTTTCTCATGTTGAAAATAAATTTGAATGGGTTATAGATAGTGGTTGTTCACATCATATGCCTGGTGATAAAAGAAAGTATGTTTAGCTAAATAAATATGATGGTGGTGCAGTCAGATTTGGTGATAACACTCCAAAATATCATTGAAGTAGGTTCAATTACTCTTGATGGTAAAACTAATACTGACAATGTATTTCTTGTTGATGGACTTAAGAACAACTTGTTGAGTGTTGGACAACTTGTTGACAAGGGATATTATTTAAAGTTCAATGATGGAAAATGTACTATCAAAAGTCAGTCAGGAGATTTGATTACATCAAGTACAAAGTCAAGAGGTAATGTACTTGAAATGAATACTACAGAGGCTACTTGTTTTGTTGTGAAGGTTGTTGATAGTTAGTTATGGAATAGAAGGTTTTTTCATATAAATTTTGATAACATTGTGAAAGCAAGTATGAAAAATGCAGTCAGAGATTTGCCAAAAATTGTGAATCCCTCTAACACCATGTGTAGAGAGTGTGTGATGGGGAAACAAACTAGAAGCAGTTTTGAGAGAAAAAATTACTCAGCAGAGGGGAAGTTGGATCTAGTACATACAAATCTCTGTGGTCCTACATGAACAAGATCTTACTATGGAGAAAGGTATTTTATACTCATTGTTTATGATTATTCTAGGATGATGTGAGTTGCATTTCTTAAAGAGAAGTTTGAAGCTTTTGATAAGTTTAAGATTTTCAAAGAAAAAGTTGAAAATGAATTAGGTCTGAGGATAAAATGTTTGAGGTAAAATAGAGGTGGAGAGTTTACATTGGATATGTTTAATACCTATTGAGAAGATCATGGAATATATAGACAAACATCAGCTCTTAGGTCACCACAACAAAATGGGATTTCAGAGTGAAGAAACATAACTATATTAGATGCTGCCAGGACTATGTTGCTTGAAAGGAATGTATCGCATGTGCATTGGAGAGAAGTTGTTGGTACTATAGTCTACACTTTAAATATAATTCAAATCAGAGAAGGTACTAATAAGACACCTTATGAACTTTGGTTTAATCATGCTCCTTCTATGAAATACTTCCAAATATTTGGTAGCAAATGTTATATCAAAAGAGATGATGAGATAGGAAAATTTGATGGCATAATTGATGAACAAATCTTCCTTGGTTATTCCACTAAAAGAAAGGCCTACAAATGTTTCAATCTAAGATTGAGGAAGATAGTTGAAAGTGCTAATGTGAGAATTGATGAGAGGTTTCATATTCAGAAAATAATGTATGATTGTAATCATATTAGAGAGAATATGGAGACAAATGCAAGTCAAGAGGAAACTCTTGAGGTTGATAATAAAATTGAGGTATGCTTGAATTACTCTAATGAGACTCTAAAGATACCAAGGTTTGTTAAGAAAAACCATCCTGAAAATCAAATTATTGGTGAAGTAAATAAAGGAATGATGAAAATATCTAGAATGAGAAATGAGATTTGTTTGATTTCACAATTAGAACCAAAAACTACTAATGAGGCATGTAGAGATGAATCTTGGACTAAAGAAATGCAAGTTGAATTGGATCATATAGAGATAAACAACACTTGGGAATTGGTTCCTAGACCCAAGGACAAGAATGTTATAGGGACTAAATGGGTTTTCAGAAACAAAATGAATGAAGAAGGTATGGTAGTAAGGAATAAGGCTAGACTGGTTTGTAAAGGCTACTCACAACAAGAAGGCATAGAATTTGAAGAAATATTTTCTCCTTTTGTGAGATTAGAAGTAGTAAGCATGTTCCTTGCTTATGCAGCACACAAGAACTTTAAGGCATATAAGACAGATTTGAAATCTACATTCCTAAATGGAGATCTAGAGGAAGAAGTCTACATTGAGAAGCATGATGGCTTTCCTTTGAAATATGATGAAGACATGGTTTGCAATTTGAAAAAGGCATTATATGGACTGAAACAAGCACCTAGAGCATGGCATGATCGGTTGGATAGGTATTTACTACATCTTGGTTTCATAATAGGTAGTGCAAACATTAATTTGTATTTGAGAACTAGTAAAGATGAAATATTCATTGTTGAAGTCTTTGTAGATGATATTATTTTTGGAGGAAATGATGAAATGAGCAAGAATTTTTCTGAAGAAATGAAAATTGAATTTGAAATGTCTACTATTGGTAAAATGAATTTCTTTCTTGGTTTGAAAATTACTCAAGACAAACATGGTATTTTCGTCTCTCAAACCAAGTATCTTAAGGAATCTTTGAATAAATTTGGAATGGAATATTTTAAACCTATTGGAACACCTATGATTATTGGTCGTAAGCTTACTTCTATTAATGAAGCTCAAAGTGTTTTTTAGACAAAATACAGATCCATGATTGGAGGTTTACAATATCTAACTCACACTAGACTAGACATTGCTAATGTAGTTGGAATTGTTGTGAGGTTTCAAGTAGACCCTAAATAGACTCATCTTTATGCAGTTAAGAGGATATTCAGATATCTAAAAGGAAAA
Organism: Thuja plicata; assembly: GCA_018584345.1. NCBI lineage: Eukaryota > Viridiplantae > Streptophyta > Pinopsida > Cupressales > Cupressaceae > Thuja > Thuja plicata. The sequence continues at coordinate 929,395 of MU226783.1, forward strand.
CTAAAATATGGCTTATGGTATGAAAAGTCTAATCATTTTACTTTGCATGCTTATACTGATGTTGATTGGGGAGGATGTGTTGATGACAGAAAGAGAACAAGTGGTGGTGCATTTTTCCTTGGAAAGAGGCTGGTTTCATGGTTAAGTAAGAAGAAAGATTATATAGCTCGGTATAACCACTAAATTAGAGTATGTTGTTTCTGCTATAAATTATACACAGATTGTGTGGATGAAGCAGATGTTGAAGGATATTAGGATTAGTTTTGAAGAACCAGTGGTTATACATTGTGATAATACAAGCATAGTGAACATGTAAAATAATATTTTTATGCATTCAAAGAACAAACATATTTCAATGAAATATCACTTTTTGAGAGACAAGGTTGCAGAAAAGGAAGTCAGATTGGAGTACATCAGTAAAAAGGAGCAAATAGAAGATATATTCACAAAACCTTTGCCAAAAGATACCTTCGAGTATCTCAGAGGTATGCTTGGGGTGGGAACACCTCCTTGAAATAACTTAATGATGAATAAATGCATCATTCTAATAGCTATTAGAGCTATATCAATCAATGGACTTAATGCTTGGATGCACTCCTCAAGGGGGGTGATCACAAAACATATCAGATTATATTTCGTTGATCAAGCACCTAGCTGTTGAAGGCATGAATATTTGAAAAAGCTACACCTTGAAAAGGTGGGACAGTCAGAGAAGGAAGATAGATATGACACCCTTTACCATTGATGTCAAAGGGGGAGTGATAGAAGTATAAAATCCCTACTGTTTTAGGGGGAGTTGTGAAAAGGATGTTGAGAAGATTGTATAGAGAAGGATATTGTTTGGGTTGATGAATTTTCTCATATGTTTTCATCATTTCCAAAGGGGGAGATTTTTAGAATTGGTTTTGTGAGAGGTGTTGACATGCATGTTTTTTCATTGATGTCAACATATGTTTCAATTGAAGTCTCAGATAGACTAGTTATCACTAGTACAAGGAAAATTGGCAGAAGTGTACACACACTGTACGGGCTTTTAGAGCATGTAGAGGTATACATAGATCAGTAGTGATCTTATATCTAAGTTCACTTGGCTTGATCTTACTATTGGAATTAGTTATAGTTGTTTTGGTGAAGAGTGGGTACAAGACAGTGAAATAGTTGGTCTCTGAATTTTGGAGATAACTTGGAAGTGAACACGAGTTATTATTTGAAAGTTTAAGGCATGATAGAAAACAAGTTGGAGAATGTTACTTGTGATTTTTGGGTCGCTATGTTCTTGATGATGTCAACTGAAGCGCATGATCTTGCGAAGATCTATTTGTGGCTGACTGTAATGATGAAACATGTTTAGAGGATGACGAGTGTGGATTACAAATCTTGGAGTATAATTGATGAGTTTTAATTGATGTTTAATTGTGTAAGGTACCATGTGTATATTAGAAAGGGTCTATATAATTGTTTGTACATTGGGGAAGTCTAAACAGGATGACCTAATTGTTTATTGTAAACTTGTATAAAGAAGGGTTGTTTCTTGATGAGATAAGTGTGGAATGTGAAAGTTGGGAGCTTGTATTTGTGAATTCAGCTAGATGTAGAGAAGAGGTAGTAATTTTGATGAGATTAATTGGAACTGTTTAATAAAATCAAGTTCCTATCAGTCAGTTCACTGGTTATTGCTACTCCTATATTTTTATTTTGGACAGCGAGTCCAGAAGGTGGATTTAACCTTCACATTTGGGCAGTGTGCCTGGGTAGTGAGCCTCTTGTTTCTCTTGACTCCTAATAGGGTATTTCCTTTAACAGGGACTATGTACTATATGTAATAATCATCTCCTAACAATTCTAAATCTCCTAACATGGATACAATACTTTCATTGCATTATTTGTGTGTGTTAATTCCTACCGGGGTTTTTCCCTTAACAGGGTTTCCTCGACAACAATTTCTTGTGTTATGGTGTTATATTCGATGTGCTCAAATTTGCATTAAGTAATTGGTTTATAAATTTTAAAGTTTAATTTATTTGGCTCACAATTGATTCACCCCCCCTCTCAGTTGTGTTGGTGGACTATATTGCTAACAGGTCATACCTTGAAAGAAGATGAAGTTATTTGCAAAATTCTAAGATCATTGCCTCCATCCTACAGTGAGAAGGTTGCAGCTATTGAAGAAGTTAGAATTGTGAAAGACAATTCAAGATAAGCCTTGACTATTAGACTTTGTGATTATGAGATGACAACTCTTGGTAAGCAACTTTTGAAAGTTAAAAATGCATTTAAAGCCAATGTCACTAAGTATGATAAGGGAGAGAGTTCTTTTAAGATGAAAAAATAAAACTACTATGCTAAGAAATGGGAAGAGATCATGGAAGAGGAAACAAAGATTGTTGAACTTGACACCTTGATTACAAAAAGACTACCTAAGGGCTTCGGTAAGTATGAAGGAAAGTTGCCTTTGAAATGTTTTTCTTGTAATAAGATTGGTCATAATGTATCTAGATTGGTGAATAAAGTCTCTAAAGAACCTAAGTTCATATCTAAGAAAATTCATCCTAAGGGACATAGATGTTTTTATGTTGTTGAAGAAGGTGTTACTTATGATGAATCTAGTGATAGTGAAGAAGATATTGTGTCTATTTATATTAAAGAATATCATCCTAATGAAGAGAAAGCCTTGGTTTTGCATGTTGTTAAGAAAGATGAATGGTTTATTGATAGTCGGTGTTCACATCATATGACTGGTGATAAAAATACATTTGTGAAGCTTGAAGATTATGATGGTGGTATTTTTAGATTTTGTAACAACATTCCATGTTTGATTAAAGGAAAATGATCTATTACTCTTGATGGTAAGAATAAAACTGACGATGTCCTATATGTTGAAGGCTTAAGACATAACTTGTTGAGTGTTGGACAACTACTAGATAAGGGCTACCGATTGGAATTCATGGAAGAAATGTGGAAAATCATTAGAAGCACTAGAGAGTTAATTGCATTCGGTACACAAACTACGGGTAATCTATTTCATTTGAGAATTATTGAGAATAAATGCTTCATTGATAAGATTGATGACATTTGGTTGTGACATAGAAGATTTTGTCATATGAAATTTGATAACATGGTGAAGGTTGGTACTACAAATGTTGTAAGATATTTTCCTAAGCTAATGAAGCCTAACAATATGCACAAAGAATGTCAGTTAGGAAAGATAACTAGATCTACTTTCAAGAGTAAGACATACACTTCAAATAGACTTCTAGATTTGGTGCATACATATTTGTGTGGTCCTACTAACGCAATAAGATATTATGGAGATAGATACTTTATGTTAATCATTGATGATTATTCAAAACTGATGTGGGTTACATTTTTGAGAGAGAAATCATAAGCCTTTCAGAAGTTTCAGATATTTAAGATGATGGCTAAGACAGAGTCTGCAGAGAGATTGAAATACCTAAGATCAAACAAAGGTGGATATTTCACCTCCAGTGCATTTTATGATTTTTGTGAAGAACATGGGATAAAGAGGTAGACTTCTTCTCTAGGGACCCTGCAATAGAATGGTGTTGTAGAGTGAAGGAAAAAAACTATTCTAGACACGGCTAGAACCATGATGATTGAAGGAAATGGTTCATAGATCTACTAGAGAGAAACAGTGAGTACTGCAGTATACACCTTGAACCGAGTGTAGATAAAGACAAGAACCAGTGAGACTCCTTATGAAATTTGTATGGTCATGTTCCTATGGTGAGGTATTTTTGAATTTTTGGAAGAAAATATTATATTAAGAGAGATAAGGATATTGGAAAGTTTGATCCTAGAAGTGATGAAGGGATATTTCTTGGATATTGTACTAAGAGAAAAGCATATAAATTTTTGAAAGTGAAAATGTCAGAGTGGATGAGAATGTGTAGAGATCATAAATAAATTGCAGGTATGACATAGCTGAAGAGGACAATCAGATTGTGGAAGTGCAAAATCAGATTCAGGATCAGAATGGTTTGGTAGAACAAGCTGAACCGATGGCTAATGAGGAAGCTATTGCAACCAAATGGTCTACTGCAAATTCTACTATAAATAATCCATGATATGCAAGGATTAATCATTATAAAGATGTTATTATTGGTGATAAAAATAGAGGTGTTCAAACTAGAGGAAGAATCGCTAGAGATGAAACATGTTTGTTATCTGAATTTGAGCCTAAACATGTAAATGAAGCATGTAATGAAGAAATTTGGGTGAGATAAATGAAAGAAGAGATTGATCAGATTGAGAAGAACAAGACCTAGATTCTTGTTCCCAGACCTATGAATAATAATGTGATCAAAACTAAATGGGTATTTAGAAACAAGTTGAATAAAGATGGTAAGCTAGACTGGTACGCAAAGGATACTCCCAGCTGGAAGGTATTGATTTTAAAGACATAGTTTCTCCTATAGCTAGGATTGAAGCTATTAGATTACTTCTTGCATATGCAGCTTACATAAATTTCAGAGTATATCAGATGGATGTTAAGTTTTCATTCCTGAATGGTGAGTTAGAGGAAGATGTTTACATTGAGCAGACTGGTGGATTTCCACTAACCGATGAACAATATGTGGTTTTAAAATTGTATAACTTATTGTATGGATTAAAGAAAGCTCCTAAAACCTAGTATGCCACATTGGATAGATACTTGACAAATATTAGATTGAGTAAAGATACTTCTGATAGTAACTTATACTTCAAAATAGTTCATGATAATATCTTGATAGCTTAAGTCTTTGTTGATGATATCATATTTTGTGGTGATGATAAATTGAGTAGAGGTTTTTTCTAATGAAATGCAAAAATAATTTGAGATGTCTATAAAAGGTGAGATGAAATTCTTTCTTGGATTAAAAATTACACAATTGGATAAATGAAATTTCATTATACAATCCAAGTTTGTCAGAGAATTGTTGAAGAAGTTTGGTATGGAAGATTCAAAGCCGATTGGAACTCCTATGATTACTGGTTGTAAATTGACTAAAGATGATGAATCCCCTTGTGCAAATCAAACAAGATACAAATAAATGATCAAAGGATTTCTATACTTAACTCAGAAAAGACCTGATATAATGAATGTTGTTTGTATTGTGGAAATATTTCAAGCGAATCTACAGGAATCACATGTTGTAATTGATAAAAGAATTTTCAGATAATTGAAGGGAATAGTTGATTGTGGCTTATGGTATGGTAAGGAAAATCATTTCATTCTTTGTGCATACACAAATGCTGATTGGGTAGGTAATGTGGATGATAGGAAAAGTACAAGTGGTGGTGCATTCTTCTTGGGTAAGAGACTAATCTCTTGGGCTAGCAAGAAACAAGATTTTATTTCCCAATCTATTACCAAACCTGAGCATGTTGTTGTTGCTACAAATTGCACTCAAGTTGGTTGGATGAAGAAAATATTGAAGGACTTACTGATAAACATTGATGAACCTATTGTTATTTACTGTGATAACTCAAGTGCTATAAATATTTAAAATAACCATGTGCAACATTCAAGGATGAATCATATTTATATTAGATATCATTTGTTGAGGGATAAAGTCAGTGAAAAGGAAGTAAGATTGGAGTATGTATCTACTAAGGAATAGATTGTTGATATCTTTAAAAATCCTTTACTGAAGGATACATTTGAGTATCTTAGAGATAAGCTTGGGGTTATAGCCCATCCTAATCAATGATAATGATGCTAGGGATGGCATAAGTCTAGAAAATTATCAGAACATCATTCTTTGGATTGATGAGTTGGGGACTAGTCCTTAAGGGGAGCAGTCTTATGGATCTTGAGGATCGACATTGCAAATTTCACTTCAACCTTTTGAGAAGAGTTCAGGTCTTTTGATATCTTTGGCCCTTTGTCATTGATATCAAAGGGGGAGATATTGTTTTAAAATAGGATAATCAAGAAAGCTTATGTTGAGAGTTTTGAAGCTGGATATTCAAAGTGATCATGTGGATATATTGTCTCTTGATATCTTTGTGCATTGATCAATTTTTCACTTCATATATTGCTTTCAATGCCAAAGGGGGAGACTGTTGAATTGTTGAGCATGTCAAAGATTTTTTATTAGACCTTGACTATGTGTGCTGACATTAGTGTTTTTTCATTGATGTCAACATACTATTTCTATTGTAGATAGTGTATTTATTTTGATCAGTGAAAATGATTTCATATGTTTATGTGATATGTTGTAGATATTTTTTTGCGATCCTAGATGTTATTCTAGATATGTCTGTAGTTGATTATGGTCAACTTACAGAGGTTCACATGATAGTTTGAGTGAGCTATGATTGATTTATTAGTTGACTGCATTTCAATTTTTTGGTTGTTCAGAATGTGTCAAAGGTTGAGTTTCTTCTTTGGTATGGATCAGATTGGCCGATTCAGTTGATGCGAAGCTGGTGGAAGATTTGGGACTTATTTTTATTTCCTCAACTAGTGTTTTTCATGATTCATATTTCCGCAAGCTATATTTTTAGTATGACAGATTTCATGTTTAGTAATGTTGATGATCAGTACAAATATGGGTTTGGATTTTGAGGTTGAGATGTTGTGAAGGTTCATGAAGCTATACTTCCTACTTGCTAGTGTTCTTGGTTCATGTTATGACTATGTTGATGGTTCTCATTTATCATGGTCATTGCATTTGGTGATTTTCTAGTGTGTTGGCATTTATTCATTTAGGTCCTAGCCAACTTTGTGAAGTAACATGTTGAGATTTGTGTTGATGATTTGGAAAAGTTATTACATGTTCAAGGATGAATTTTTGGGTCCCATCTAAGTCTTGGTTGACTTGATTCAGATTACATTATAGTTTGAGCATAAAGTTCATATCATTTGTTCTCATAAGTCTTAGCTGACCTTGTTGTTGATTATTCATTATAATATGTATAAGTGATGCATGTAGAGAGATGAGATAAGAAGAGAGATATATGTATTCTACAAATGAAGCATAAATTATGCTTCATTAGAACTGTATTGGCATTGTTGATGTTGTAAGTCAGTTTGGTTATATTGGACAGTTTGTCCGCCATAGTGAATTATAATCGAGATTAATCAGTCAACTTGACTGAGGGTCAGATCTTTGTATTGTGAGTAGTGTGCTCTAGGCAGTGGGTTTGTGAATGCATGTGCATTCCCCATTTGTTTTCATTTTCTCTTAATCAGGCAGTACTTTTAGTAGAGTACATTTATCTTGTGGATTTGACTCCCACCAAGGTTTTCCCTTAATTGGGTTTCCTTGTGAAAAAATCTGGTGTTGTGAGTTATGTATTGTGAATCTTGCATTACTATTTATCTTTTAGATCTATAATTAGATTAAGTACATTAAAGTTTTAAGAGTTGTGAGTATAACTTATTCACCCCCCCTCTCTCAGTTGTGCTTTTCTTCTTTTAGGTCTAACAACTATTCTCTTTGTTCATGGGAAACCTCTAATTTTTCTTTTCTGGAATAATTCAAGTCATGGTGATGGTAAATTTTTGAGAGCTTTGGGAAAAAAAATAAAAGGACTTGTTTTTCCATCTCAAACTTTAGCATCATAAAGCATTGACTTTTCAAAACTTATTTTCCATGGGCTTTTTAGAGGTGTAAAAAACATCAAAAGGGGATTTTTTTTAGCATTAGGAATTTGGAACAAGGGTCCCTATTTTAGAATTTTTTTATGAAGCTTTGAAGGTATGATTAAGGCATTTAACTCATTTTAGAACACAAGAACTTCTAAAAATTTAGGACTTAACTAGGGAACTATTTTGACATGAAAGGAAAAATATGTAGCACCAAGAAAACACCCCAGACAAGTATAATGTAGGGAAATTGGTTTATTTATGTCTTCTTATGTTCCAAGGAGGTATTTATGCATGGCTGATTTGACTTTTGTGTCATTTATGTCATTTTCTACGACCATTTCTACTAATCTCAAGGAACTTTGAATCGTCACAAAATTTAGTATCCAAAGGGGGTCTTCCTTCATAGCTTTTGGGTATTTAATCCATGTGTGTTTCCCACATATTGGGTTTCTTAAAGTACTTGAACTTTTAACTTCAAAACAGTTTCACAATTTGTCTAGTATTGTACATCTCTTTGTTGTGGATTGGACAATTTTGGCTGTAATTTTCAATCTCCTCTAGATTGGGTGGACCTCGGATGACAAAGATAGAGATTACGCATCAGTTACCAATATGGGTCCTAATATAAAGTGTAAGTCCCAATTATAATAGCAATAGCAGCCCTATTATCAAGAAATGTGCCTTATGATGATTGAAATTGTAACACTAGTATTAGGAAGTTGGATTTCTATATTTTGGATGTACTAGAAATTTTCTACCAATGCATTGATATTTCATGCATAATTTTTTTATTACTAAATCTTGAGTAAGATTATAGAAAAAAATATATAATATGCAAATATACCTTGAACTAAATCCTTAAGAATTTCAAAATGTAGCCCAAACTGGTTAATCTTACATCACAAGCTAAGTTTGCTTGATGTGTTCTCAAAGCCTTATCCATTTTCAATTTTTGAAATGCAAAGGAGTCTTCCCTTGAGAGTGAAATTTTTTAATATGATTACTTATCTTATGATGGAGATTATTGTTTGTTTCTTGTAGCTATTTATAGTTGATGATCTATGTATGTATCTTTCGATGTCTTGAACATATGCTTTGACATTATATATATTTTCTCCATTATCATTGTTGTTGTTATCTTTGTATCAGCTATAAATAAGGCATCACAGTGATTTTATTTTGATGTATCATTAATGAACTTAATATTTCCTTGTAACCTTGCATTGTGAATACTTAAAGATATGTCCTTTAGTATTCTTGGTTGATCCATTATCTGCATTTTATTATTTCTTGTATTATCTATTTCATCTTTAGAGAGTATTTTTCCAAATTTTCTTTTTGTCTTATAGTTTTTTCTTGTCATCTTGTAGCTATGGTGTTTGTCTTGTGTATTTTGTAGATATGTCTTACTATTCCTACAACCATTTGAACTCTGTTCTTTGATTGTTCCTGCAGCCAAGGCATAATATAGTTGACTGCTTTAGTTTTACTAGCTGACTATTCATGCAACTATTAGAGCTTTGTTATAGCTATTGTTGTTGCTACCACGTTTGTACTTCTTTTATATCTTGAATCTTGTAAAATGTCATATACAAAGGGTTTTTTACTAAATACAATGACCATATTCTTTGTTTTGCATATGACTTCAAATATTATTGATTTATTTGTATTAGCAATGATTTCTAAATTCTAGTCATGCATAATTTTCTAATCTATAGGACCAATACAAGAAGATTGGAGATAATGTCACTAAAATACAAACATATATTTTGAAGGAGAAACTTTCTATCTTTAGGACACATCTGGAAGATTCTTCTCGTAAACACAAGGTATGCATACTATTTTCTTTGTCTATTGTTTATTTTTAACAGGGACTAGAGTTTGGTTATGGACGGAGAAGGTTTATTTTGCGCATCATTTAGTTCCAAAATATGTATTACTATCTACTATAAGATATTCTAGTTTTCTAGTTCTCGGAGTCTATTTGGTTGTTGATTGTCATTCAATTAGAATATAATATGATCACTTTGGCATCATTTAGATTAAATTATTATTTTTTGTTTCTCCTCCATGTAATTTAATTTGTGTCAAGTTTTATCATATTCTAGAGTCTGTATCATTGCAGTACATCTATGTAGGGACAATACCTGCAAGTTAAGGAAAAAGGCACATGCTTTCTTTTCTTTCTCATGTCACCAATGATAACTTGTTTAGGAAAGTTAAGGCATAAAGAGCATAGTTTCTTGTCTTTATCATTACCTACATTATAAATTCACCATTGATTTTAGAATATAACTAGTCGTCCTCCCCTTAGGCTTTGTTTCCCTTGAACAATAGAATGGAAAAACCTGAAATCATGTTTAATGGAAAGTACTAGTATATATATGGTATGATTATTATTTAAATGGTCTAGCTTAATAGAAGAGTGCCTATTTTACAAGCATGATGATGGTGGTTTGATTCCATCGTGTCCTAATATCATTAAATACATGACTAAATTAGTTGAAATAAAACATATTAAATTAATAAATGGAAGCAAAGAAGAATCATTTTTAGAAGCAAAAAGGGGAGCAACAATAAAATCCAAACTAGAAGCAAAACTTGGCGTTATCTAGGAAGTAATTCAGGTAGCAAACAAAGAAGTAATAATGGAAGTAATTTCAGAAGAAAAAAAATAGATACAATAATAGAAGTCATATCAAAAGCAATAAAATATGCAAAAATGAAAGCAAAGATATATGCAATAAGAGACGTTATATCGTAAGAAAAATAGGAAGAAAAATTGGAATTAAAAATTGAAGCAAAATGAGAAGAAAATCTAAAAGCCAAATTTGAAGTAAACTTGGAAGCAACACAAGAAGAAAAATCAGAAACCAAACTAGAAGCAAAAAAGGACCCCATAATGGAAGCAAAACCTGGCCTCAATTTGGAAGAAAAAAGAAGAAGCTATTTTGGATGCCATACTAGAAGAAAAATAGGAAGTAAACTTTTTTGATGCAACATCTGGCATGAAACAAGAAGAAAAATTTGGCACCAAAATCAGCACCACAGGTTGGATGCACTTTTACTTTGACTTTTGCTCTAGTCCAAATGCTCATTTTCAGAAGAAAAAAAAAAGTAGACACTATTTTAGCCCCTAATGAAAGGGATTTTTTGTAGCGATTTCAATGATTACAACTACCAAATAAGGCTATAGTAGACTCAAGAAAATAAGAAACAAGATCTCTTAAGGATCCAAACAAATACAAGTGCCAAATTAGGCTAAAAAAGATAAAATGTTAAAAGTGATATGTCCACTCATAATGGTTACAATCTAATAGCATAAATAAAAAGTAGAAAAAAAAAATCATGCAATTTCAAATAAAATGATACCTAAAAATGTGTCTGTATGAGCCTGAACTGAGCCCCAAAAGTCGCAAAATCAAGGATTGGACAAGTATTGTCACCAAAAACTATAGATTCTAGAAACTATGTTTACCCAAATCAAAAAATACCTACATAGGAGTGAAGAGAATGAAATTCTACTCCAATTTATTTCTTTTTAAATGTATTAAAAAAGGAGGCGTAATGGCAACCTTATTAGAGGATTTATCACTAATAGTTAATCACTTGATATTTGGCATTTCACTATGCTATATTCATGAATTAACCTTTTGATACTCCTTAGGATGTATCTCAATATACAAAGGATGGTTAGATCCTGCTTAGTTAAGAGACTTTCTGAATCAATGGTTAAACTAAAACACTATATGATCTGTTCATATAAATGTAAAGAATAAATATGGATTGATTTTTATATGTTATCTGTGATATATGGAAGATTATAAATTTAATGTGTGTTGTAGGAATAATGAAGAAGATAAGATTATCCTCTTAATCCCAAATTTCATAAAGGGAAGATCCAAATTGATTAACCCTAAAGAAAGGATCAATGCATAAATTAATAAACCTATTAAGTGAAGGATCTGAGAAATACTGATCTGAATACACCCAAGAACAATTGCATGCAAAATACCTGTTACAGAAAGAAAGCATAAAGAAGGAAAAAGATGAAGAACTCAGAAGTTACTCAAAATGTGAGAGAAAAATTATAATCTGAATTAATGAACAATAATTACAAAGTTCAACCTTAAAAAGGTGAACAAAACCCTAAAAGGTAAAAGCTAGTTTTGCACATTAATAATTAATAAAAGAATTAATTATTAATGCGCCTAAGAGAAAGCTTAAGCAGTAAAGAGTAATAAAATAACTTAACTAATTAAATCAACATGATTTAATTAATAAGTGATTACTCTAACACCCCCCTTAAGTGAAGCTCAGGAGGTAAGCTAACCTAACACAGCTATGAAACCAAGAAAGATGGGTCCCGGAAACAAGGCCTGATCAAGTACCCAAGTATAACAAAATCTCTGTAAAGTGGGGAAATAGGGAAAACCCAGTGGGAAAAAATCTACCCCAAAAAGAGATGAACTAGATGAAGGAAACAAAGCCTCCAGTTTAGGGAAAGTCCCAAAGAAAGGAACAAGAAAGAGCAAGAAGCATCTCCAAAGAATGAAGCTGCAAACACTGTCAGAAGTAACTGCTGGAACCCCCACTGAAATAGTGCATGACCAGGTAGAGAAGACAAAGTCTGAAGAGCTGATCAATCGAAGAGGTGACCTCCAAAAGTAGGAATGAATGAGTGTCTATATAGTAGATGATCCATCTCACCAAAATGCATAGGTGCCTAGCCACTGCATCCACCTAGTACATAGGAACAAAAATAAAATACGTAGATCACTCAACTAAACCAAGGAAGCAATAGAACCAACAGGTGAACCCCCCCATAATGCTGAACAGGGAGAGGGGTGACAGGAACACTGAAATGCAATGCTAGAAACATCTGCAGAAAGAAGAATCAGGAACACCAATAGTGCAACAGAAGTACAAGCACAGGATAAAGGGTGGTGTCACAGACACATAGCATGGGCTAATGTCATGGAAGGTACGTTCACTTGACAAAGGTGGATGAGCACAAAAGGCAAAATATCATAACCCCCGATGGCACTTTATAACTAAGTGCGAGTACAAACAAACACAAGGTGCTCGAAATCCCAGATATGCAAAAGAAGGCACTTTATCTCAGTGAATTTATAGAAAAGAGAATGCTACAGAAGAGAAGCATACAATTCTCAGAAGTCAGAAAGAAGAGTGAGCCAGAAGAACAGAAGAAGAGATCCTAGGACCTGTAGAACCCAAGTAATCCGCTAGAGTGTGAAAGAGAAAAACTCAAAGGAGAAAGAACCTACAGTAGGATTTGGATAAAAGACCCCTGCAACTGAAAAACTCATTGAACCAGCTTTCTGACGATGTCTGATTTGCCAAAAATAGAGTCTAGATGAGCAAGATATGGCTCCCGGAAGACAAAACTAAACATCGGACTTTGACAAAAAAATACTATCAAAATGGCAGAACCCAAAACCCCAACCTCTATCATCAAAAAGAGCTCAGAAAGAGCTTTCCGACGATATAAAGAAGTCAGAAAAATACCTCCGTATGCTCCAGATAGAGCGAAAATAGCGTTAGTAGGTCAAAAACCAAATGAACCAGAAGAAACTTCAGCCAAAAATGGCGAAGCCTGGCTAAACTGGCGAAACCCTCCAAATCTAGACTGCCTCCAAAATTCCCACCAAATTTGGCAGAAAAAAATATCATTTTTTTAATGAAAAATAAAAATAAAAAACAACAATTGTCTTTTTTATGAAAAAAAACAATTTAAAAAAATAGCAATTATTTTTTTTGAAAAAAAACAATTAAAAAAACAATTATTATTTTTTTTGAAAAAAAATAATTAAAAAAATATGTATATTTTTTTATATAAAAAAAAACACACAAAAAAGCATGTTTTTTTTTTATTAAAGAAAAAACATTAAAAAAACTTTATATTTTTGTAAAAAATATTTAAAAAAATGGCAGTCATTTTCTCTATCCTCCATGCACAAAAATTGAGGTGGCACAAAAATCAAGATGACACAAAAATTGAGACAACACAGAAAATGAGGTAGCACAAAAAATGAGGTAGCAGAGAAATCGAGATGGCATGGAAACTGAGGCAGATTTTTGCCTTGAAAAACATGCCAAGAGCTTTGAATGCAAAAATAGGGCCCAAATTTCAACTGTGTCCAAAATGGACAAACTTTATATGAAATTTTACTTTCCTGGGCCTTCTGGACGCAATGGTGAGGTCCGTTTGGGCCGAAAATGCTTCAAAAAAAATTTCACCAATGGATTGAAAACAAAAAACTCGAGAAAGCTGAGATTTTCTCCTTTGAAAAACATACTTTAAACACTCTAGAATAGGCAGCAGCAGAGGGGCTCTGATACCATGAAGGATCTGAGAAATACTGATCTGATTACACCCAAGAAAAACTGCATGCAAAATACCTGTTACAGGAAGAAAGCATAAAGAAGGAAAAAGATGAAGAACTCAGAAGTTACTCAAAATGTGAGAGCGAAATTATAATCTGAATTAATGAACAATAATTATAAAGTTCAACCTTAAAAAGGTGAACAAAAACCTAAAAGGTAAAAGCTAGGTTTGCACATTAATAATTAATAAAAGAATTAATTATCAATGCACCTAAGAGAAAGCTTAAGCAGTAAAGAGTAATAAAACAACTTAACTAATTAAATCAACATGATTTAATTAATAAGTGATTACTCTAACATTAAGGATAGGGATAAAGATAAAAACTAACTCTTGTTTTATAGAAGAGAATGTGTGATAGATTTAGGAAGATTAAAAACTTTAATTGAAATGAATTGAAGACAAGTACTAACCTCAAAATGCTACATATCTAAAGAATGTTATTTTTGGGTGTTTGCATTGAGTTTCTGGAAATTCTACAACTGGATCTGGAATAGAAACACAGAAGAGAAGAAAACCCAGAAATCTTTTTTCGATCTGGCTCAGTTCTAATTTTGACACAAAAATGAATGTAACCTTTGACCCAAAAAATTTTATTCTGACCCAGAACAAAATGTTGATTCTGACCCAGAAATGAATGTCACCTTTGGCCCACAATTTCTGATTTTGACCCAGAATCTCCGATTCTAACCCAGAACACAATGTTGATTTTGACCCAAAATCTCTGATAGAAAATTTGTTTCCGGATCCCGATAGCTTTCTAAAAAGGGTATCTGAATCTGCACTCCAATTCACTGTTCTGAACCTGTCCCTGCAAGAAAAATGGTTTTTCTTGTTGGGGGGAGGGTTTTTCCTTGGTCAAACCCTAATTTTGGAATTAACCTCAAAGTATAATTGAAATTGCATAAGTAAATTAAAGTAAATGAACAAATTCACCTTGTATAGAAATCCTTGTGGTGGATTCGAATCCGTGGATCCACAAGTATGTATGCACCAAAAGGATGTATAATATAGAATTTTAGATGTATGATGTCTCAAATCAATTGCTTGTAGATCTTCAACACCAATCTTGAATGGATCTTGGAAAAGGAAGAGGCTTGGAGGAATGTGGATGGAGAAATCTTCAATAAGAGAGCTCCATAGACCTTGAATCCTTCAATGGATACCAATGGATCTCCTTGATGAATTGAGTGCTTGAAGATGCTTGGATGCTGAGTGTAGACACTTTCTTCAATAGATCATGCATGAAGTTGTCTTTTTCAAGTCTTAGATGGTTAGAGAAAATGAGAGGATAAAGCTTCCTTATATATGAATCTAGGGCACAATCTTCTAGAGAGGCTTGCATAGGAGAATTAAATTCCAATTAGACCTATATCCCTAGAAGTGGACCTATATTAAATATAATTTCAAGAGTCGTTGCTTTGAAGACCAAAATAGCCAACCCAGAAGCAGGAATTAAACCTTTCCAAAGCCCGACATCCGGAAACCCCAGAATCATGAAATCTGGACCCTGGGTCAGAATTGAGGTCAATTCTGACCTAGGTCAGGGTCAAGGTTGAGGTTGACCTTGACCTAGAAAGGTTAATTTTGACCCTAAGGTCAAAAGTCTCAGTTTTTTAGTTTAGGATGCCAAAAAAAGGCCGGAGAAAAGTGGGAAATGGGGCAGAAAAGGGGAGAAAGCCATATCCAAGTTAGAGACCCATTCAAGGTGCTTTACATGACCCCAAACCACTTACTCGGAAGGCTAAACCAGTCTACAATGGAAGTGGTTCCATTTTCTAACTATACATTTAGCCCCCACTTTAGCAAGAGTATGGAATCTATGAAAACTCTTGGTAAAGGAGACCATGAAGAGAATATAATCTTATTGAAATCAAAAGGAACAAAGGAATCCTCGAGCCTCCAGGGACTTAAGTCTTTATCAACCCTAAGATCACGATAAGAGAGATATCACCAGTTAAAGAGAAAAAGAGAGAGGGTGTGGTTATCTCGCCCAATGAGAACTTATGTCCCATTGTGAACCACAAAAGGAAACGATGCAATTGGAAAGATGGAGTCAAACCGCCTAGTGAATGTGGCTACTCACTAGTCAACCCATCAGGGAGATCTAGTCTTAAGGACACGTTCTGACCTTAAGGGATAAAAACATTGTAAATTGAAACTGGAGGGATCAAGAGATCTGTATAAATTTAAACTAGAGGGATCAAGAGATCCTATAAGGTAAAAATCCATGCTTTAAGGATTAGTCTTTAATCCATAAAGGGAAAAAGTTTTAAGTTTGAAAATATTTTGAAAGTGCATGTGTGTAAAAAGTGTGTAGAGCGTATGCCCCCACATTAAAGTCATTTCTAACACTTTAACAGGAGCAATGGCTTTAACAAAAACATAAAAAAACTCTACTAATTACTTTTCCACTATGAGATGCCCCCAAACAAAGACAAATCAAGGGAAATACCACATAAACATACAAAGAACACATAAGGGATCTACCTACTGTGGGGTCAATATGATCATAAGATAATATGTATATATAAATATGATATTATTGCAAATGAATTGACATCATTCCCCAAAGAAATTAGAACTACAATCACAATGGAGAAAAGAAAAATCAAGAGTTATGAAGAAGAGTCTTTTTGGACCACAACATGGAGACCAAAAAGAATCAGCGCTACCATGTCACAGATCCAAGTGGACTACACAAGGAAAAAATTTATGAACAATAGCACAAGTACAACATAAAATGAAAATAACATATAGAAGAGTAAAGATACATATAGAGGAATTGTACAACAGGCTTGATTCCTTTATCACCTTGCACCAACAAAATAACAAGGGTCATATAAAATAATCAAAAAAACATTTAGCAAACACATTACAGGAGAAGCACAATACAACAAACAACACAAAAAGGGATACCATGAAGGACAAGACAATCAAGCACATCACCTACTCTCCCTATCATGGTTTATATCATTTAGGGAAGGTGGTAAACTCGCAAGAGGGACTATATCCAACACAATAGGAATAATAGCCAGTTCCAAACAAGGATCCTCTTGAGAATCACGATGTTCAATACTAGGTGTAATTATCAATTGAGTTGAAAGCATATGAGGTAAATCAGTATCAATATCGATAGTTTCATATTCATCACTAGGATCATTAAGAGTATCCTCCTCATCAAGATTAATTAAAATAGAATCTAAGATGTGAATCGAATCATCATAATCATTCATCTTAACATCATTATGAGCATTAACTTCCTCCAACACATCAGGCATAGGTTGGTCAAAAGAAGGTAAAGAATTTTGAAGAATAGAGGCACGGGCCCTAGCATTATCCCTACGCTTCTTATGGAATTTATTAGCAGATTTGTTACATTTCAGTTTGTTTGACACATGTTGAGAACTAGGAGGAATGACAATTGGTTCCTTCACAGGTTCTATAGGAGGATTCTTAGTAGGCTGAGAAGCGACACTGGGAGGTTGAGTAATAGAGCTAGTAGTCATGGATAAAGGAGGTATAGAATTAGTGGGAAAAAGACCATGATTAAGATCTATCTGAGGCATGCTTAACTCGACAATATTACGATGTTTATAGGCTTGATATGAATGAAAAAGGTTGTCAGGGCAAGGAGGACATGAATTAGGTAATGAAGGCCAAAAGAAATCAAGAGTAGCACAATCTCTAGGCCTAGAAGGTTGATACAAACTATGATTAATCATTTTCACTTCTCCATTATGAATGAAATTAATACACTTATGAATAGGAGAAGAAACAACATGCATGGTAGTTAACCAAGGCAAACCAGATTTGACTTGAAATTGATCAGAAGTAGAAATGACAATGAAGGTAGTATCTAAAACTTTACCACAAAGTTCAACAGGAAAGTTAATAGAACCAAGTGAAGGATAGAGAAAGCCATTACAAGTTTGGATCCATGCATCAAATGTATCATAATAATCACGTTGTAGGTTTTTCATAAAAAGGTTTTCCTTAGTAATGACATTTATTAAAGATGTGGGATCAACAAGACAACATTTTTCACGTCGAATTCACCAAAATGTAAAGAATAAATATGGATTGATTGTTATATGTTATATGTGATATATGAAAGATTATAAATTTAATGTGTGTTGTAGGAATAATGAAGAAGATAAGATTGTCCTCTTAATCCCAAATTTCATAAAGGGAAGATCCAAATTTATTAAAAGAAAGGATCAATGCATAAATGAATCAACCTATTATGGATAGAGATGAAGAGAAAAACCCTAACTACCATTTTATAGAAGAGAATGTGTGATAGATTTAGGAAGATTAAAAACTTTAATTGAAATGAATTGAAGACAAGTACTGACCTCAAAATGATACAAATCTAAAGAATGTTTTTTTTGGGTGTCTACACTGGGTTTTTGGAAATTTTGCAACTGGATCTGGAACAGAAATGCAGAGACAAAGAAAACCCAGAAATGTTTTTTCGATCTGGCTCAGTTCTGATTTTGACCCAAAAATGAATGTCACCTTTGACCCAAAATTTTTGATTCTGACCTAGAACAAAATATCAATTTTGACCTATAAATGAATGTCACCTTTGACCCACAATCTCCAATTCTGACCTAGAATAGAATTTTGATTCTAACCCAAAATCTCTGCTAGAAAATCTGTTTCTGAATCCTTATAGTTTGTCGAAAAGGGTATCTGAATCTGCACTCCAATTCATTGTTCCAAACCTATCCCTACAAGAAAAATGGTTTGTTTTTTGGGGGGAGGGGTTTTCCTTGTTCAAACCCCAATTTTGGAATTAACCTCAAAGTATAATTGAAATTGCATAAGTAAAACAAAGTAAATGAACAAATTCACCTTGCTTGTATAGAAACCCTTGTGTTGGATTCGAATCCATGGATCCACAAGTATGTATGCACCAAATACATGTAGAATGTAGAATGTTGGATGTAGGATGTCTTAAATTAATTGTTTGTAGATCTTCAACACCAATCTTGAATGGATCTTGGAATAGGAAGAGGCTTGGAGGAATGTGGATGGAGAAATATTCAACAAGAGGGCTCCATAGAGCTTGAATCCTTCAATGGCTACCAATGGATCTCCTTGATGAATTGAGTGCTTGAAGATGCTTGAATTCTTGGATGCTTGTTTCAATAGATCACGCATAGAGTTGTCTTTTTCAAGTCTTAGATGGTTAAAGAAAATGAGAGGAGAAAGCTTCCTTATATATGACTCTAGGGAACAATCTTCTAGAGAGACCTACATAGGAGAATTAAATTTCAATTAGACCTATATCCCTAGAAGTGGACCTATGTTAAATATAATTTCAAGATTCATTGCTCCAAAGACCGATATAGCTGACCCAGAAGTGGGAATTAAACCTTTTCGAAACTCGACATCCAAAAACCCCAGAATCATGAAATCTGGACCTTGGGTTAGAATCGAGGTTGATTCTAACCTAGGTCAGGGTCAAGGTCAACCTAGACCCAGAAAGGTTGATTTTGACCTTGAGGTCAAAAGTCTCAGTTTTGCAATTTAGGACGCAAGGAATAAGCTAGAGAAAAGTGGGAAATGGGGAAGAACGGGGGAGAAATCTAGATCCAAGTTAGAGACCCATTCAAGGTGCTTGACATGACCCCAAACCACTTACTCAAAAGGCTAAACCAGTCTACAATGGAAGTGCTTCCATTTTATGACTATACAATAAACAACTTAATCTTGCAGATGTTTAGATCTATTGTAATCTCATAATACCTTTCTAATCAATGTTTCCCTTAAATAACTTTGCTCCACTTCTTTCTGCTCAATGATGTTGTGCTTCTCTATTGCTCGGTGTTCACAAAAATCTTTAGCTTTGTTCTTTAGCTTGTATGATCAGGACTATGTGAAGTCTTCTTCACTAGTATTCTCTCGAGCATCTTCTTCTCTATTCACCCACTTTTTCTTAATGAATTAGCTTGTCTCTTTATAAACATAATTTCAGCATTTCTAAGTCCTTGACTTTCTTGTTCTCAGCATGATTCGCAATCGTCAGCTTTCTTACTTTAAAGCTTTACTTCATTTTTATCTTGTAGATTTCTCCTTGACAACTAGAATAAAACAGCTTTAAAACTCTCGCTTATCTCTGGCTTTTAACTTGTCAATGAAAAAAATGTTATTAACTAGTCAACTCCATATTTAGTTCTTTCCAGCTAAGTCTTTTGTCATTTTTGAAATTCAGTTCTTTTATATGTTTAACTCCTTGTTAGCTCAGTCTTGACTTCAGTTGTCCTCGGGCATCTCTATTTGTCAGGGTTGTTTGTCTGTCAGGGTTGTCTAACCGTTGGGTAACAATATGGTTCTTCTCATTGGTAATGCTTTCTCGGGTTTCTTGCTTGGGTATCACTGTGACTCTTCTCTCGGGTTTCTCTATCCGTCGGGGTGCACTGTTTGTCGGTGTTTGTTGTCACTTAGTGCATACTGAAATTTTATGCATTACTGATAGCATAACCTTTATTTCTCTGGTTCTTTGAAGTCTTTGACACTATGCATAAAACCAATTAGATTATATCAAGTTGACATCAATGACAATATAATATATTAACTAATTTAATGGTTTACATTAACTTTTTGTAGCTCAATGATCATCAACTTAATATCTTCAAACATTCAACCAGTTTTAGTTCATCAATCTCTCCCTTTGGCATTCATGGTAACACACTACATTACTACTAATACAATATGAAATATATCATTTGTAGTTCATTAATCTACCAAATTTATTGTTCTATAAGCAATACAAATGTCTGGCTCTTGGTAAGCTCTTCTAGCTTAGATTTGTTTCTTACAGAATACTTTCTTCAATCTTTCCTTTTGCTGGATAGATGTAGCAACTTCTGATTTTGTCTCTCCTTTTGATGTAGAATCTCTACTCTGATGTTTTCTCTCCCTTAAGTCATCTCTCCCTTAGGATACTTCTCTCCCTTTGGATAATCATGATGGATATTTCATATGGATATAACTCTCTCCCTTTGGATCTTCTCTCCCTTTGACAACAATGCCAAAGTCTATCCTTCCTCCTTTTTATAATATACTCCTTGAATTTCCCTATCCATCAGTAATACAATGACTCTGGTGTTCGGTGCAGATAAGTACCTTTCTATGTACTAATGTATCTTTCCAATTCATCTCTTTTCTTTCATCAACATGAATGATCTTCTGATTATGTGTAGGTTGATGCAGCCTCCTAGTCAACTTTTGTGGCCAATAGACAAGGGTCAGCCCCTAGTCTCTTTCTCAGGTACTCAAATGTATCTTTAGCAAATGGCTTTGTGAATATGTCAGCTAATTGTTCCTTAGATTGAACATATTCTAGTATCACCTCTTTCTCTTGAACTTGTTCTCTTAAGTAATGATACTTGATTGCAATATGCTTAGTCTTATCATGCATGACAGGATTATTAGAAATGTTTATTATACTAGTATTATCATAATAGATAGTCATTCGTTCAAGAATTTTCATATTCATACCTTCCAGTAATTGTTTGATCCATGCAATGTTAGAGAAATTTTCAACAGCAACCACATATTCTTCTTCTGTAGTAGATTGTGAGATGCATCCCTAATTCTTACTTATCCATGTGACAAGTCTGTCACCCATGAGGAATGCTCCTCTAGTTGTTCTCTTTTTGTCATCTAAGTTTCCAGCCCAATCAATATTCGTATAGACTCAAAGCTCAAATTTGCCTTCTCTTTTATACCATAAGCCATAGTCCTCAGTAATCTTTAGATATCTGAAAATTCTTTTGACAGTAGTCGTGTGATTCTTTAGAATTAGCAGAGAATCCTGTAACTATTCCAACTGCATGTGTTATATCTAGTCTGGTATGAACAACATACATAAGTTTTCCAATCATTGATCTATATAAAGTTTGATTTACCTTGGTTGACTTATCTTCCTTTGTTAGCTTGCATCCGGTTGTCATAGGTAGTGTTCCAACTGGCTTGGAATCTTCCATCTTGAATATCTTCAACACTTCCTTGATGTATTTGGATTGTGTGATATATATGTCTGCATCTTGTTGAAGAATCTATAGACCAAGAAAGAATTTGATCTC
>MU226783.1:951654-995676 GCA_018584345.1 Thuja plicata
TAGGTGCTTGTTTCAATCCATACAAGGCTTTGTGTAGTCTACAAACCATGTTTCTCTTGTTAGGATCAACAAACCCTTCTGGTTGTTCAATGTATACCTCTTCTTCTAGTATTCCATTTAGGAATGCTGATTTGACATCCATTTGGTATACCTTGAATCCTTTGAATGCAGCATAAGCAAGTAGAATTATTACTCCTTCTAGTCTAGCAATGGGTGAAAATGTTTCTCCATAGTCAATACCTTCTTCTTGTGCATACCCCTTTCATACTAATCTTTCTTTGTTCCTTGTGACTTCTCCATTCTCATTCAGCTTATTTTTTAATATCCATTTGGTACTGATGACATTCTTGTCATTTGGTTTAGGTACTAATGTCCATGTTCTATTCTTCTCAATTTTCTCTATCTCTTCATTCATAGCACTGACCCATTCTTCATTTTCAAGTGCAGTATTAACAAATTTAGTCTCAAAATCACAAATTAAACATCTAGTGTTCAGTGACTTACTTCTTGTTCTCATTCCAGCCATCTTGTCTCCTATCATCATCTTTTGTGGATGATTTTTTCTGACATACTTGGAAAGTATCGGTTCATCTCTTTGTTCATAATTCTGATCATCATCTTGACCTTCATTTTGATCTTCATCACTTGAAAACATCATTTAGAGCAATTTCCTAATTTTTGGTGTTTGCAGCATGATACTTGGGTGCATTGTGTTGCTCGGGAGTGATACACTGTTGCTCAGACAGAGTGTCGGGTTCTTCATTGTACACAAAACTGTTGTAGTCTTCTGGTTCTTTTCTTCTTTCCTCATCATTTTTCTCTGCATATTCATCTATTCTGACATTTGCACTTTCAATGATTTTGTTTGAGGACTTGTTAAGACATTTATAAGCCTTGCTCTTGGTGGAATACCCTAGAAATATTCCTTATTCACTTTTGGAGTCAAGCTTTCCATTTTTATCATCTTTTAAAATATAACATTGACTTTCAAAAATTTTGAAGTAACTTACATTGGGTGTGTATCCATACCATAGCTCATAAGGTGTCTTTTTGGTCTCTTTCTTCAATTGAACTCTGTTCAATGTGTAGACATCAGTACTGAAAGCTTCCCTCTAGAATTTTTGAGTGATGCCTTTCTCACCCATCAGTGTTCTTGCACAATCAACAATGAATCATTTTCTTCTTTCAGCAATTCTATTTTACCATGGTGTTCTTGGTGCGGAAACCTTTCTTTTAATTCCATTCTCATTGCAAAAGTTAGTGAATTCATCAGAAACAAATTCTCCTCCTCTATCTGATCTTAACAATTTTAGTTCCTTACCATGCTTTTCTCTTTCTACAATAGCTTTAAACCATTTAAACATCTTGAATGCTTTTGATTTCTCTTTTAAGAACATAATTGTCATCATTCTAGAATAATCATCTACAAAGAGAATGAAGTATCTATCACCATAATAACTCTTTGTTCTCATTGGTCCACATAGATTAGTATGCACTAATTCTAGAATGGAATTAGATGTATGGGTTTTTCTCTTGAAACTAGACTTTGTCATTTTACATTTTTGACATTTCTTACACATGATATGGTCGGGCTTTGACATGCTTGGTAAGCCTCTTACTTTCCTTTTATTTCTTATCTTAATCATGTTGTCAAAATTCACATGACATAACCTTTTATGCCACAACCATATGTCTTTGTTTCTATCCATTAAACAAGTGGTGTTAATATCATCAAGATAGAATAGGTTACCTTTTGTCTGTTCACCAGTTCTGATAAACCTTTCTGATTCATTAAAGATCTTTTCCTTTTTGTTCTCAAATGCAACTCGGTGACCTATGTTATTCAGCTATGAAACACTCAATAGATTATACTTAAGTCTTGTTTAGCTAGTATGCATTTTCACATCTGATCAAATTATTTAACATTATGGTTCCTTTACCTTCAACCAGACAAGGTGAGTCATTACCCATTCTTACTGAGCCACCATTATAATACTCAAAAGTTTCAAACTTTTCCTTATAACCGGTCATGTGGTGAGTGAAGCCACTATCTATAATCCAGACATCATTCTTACTAAACTTAGATATGAGTGCAGTCTCTACATACCTTTCCTCTTCGTCTGAATCATCCTTCATGGTAACAAATACCATCTTAATGTCTTCATCAAATTTGGTGTCAGTATCTCTAGCTCTGTTCTCAGCTAGGTAACAAGATTTCTTCCTTTTGTCCTTGTAGTCTCAGGTATCTCTTCTATCAAATTGTTGGTTGCTTCGGTAATCTCTGTTATCACTTCTGTCAAACTTATTTTCATATGATATGTCATTACTTCTGTCATCTTTTCTTTTGTTAGGACATCGAACAACAAAGTGTCCAATCTCTTTACAATTAAAACAAACAAGTGGTAATTTACCTTTGTATCTACCTTTTCCTTTCTACAATATTATATCCTTAGTGCTTCAATCTCATCAAGTTCTTGGTCATCACTATCACTTTCACTATCATTTCTCATAGTGTGTTTATGACTTGACTTACTTATTTTCAAACAATATTTGAATGCAGACTCAATATATGGTAAGATACTCTTATCAAAGTTATTCATCTCAATTGAAATAAGTGTTCCAACCAAACTATCTAGAGTGACATTGTTATTTTCTATTGCTCTCATTTCTTGTATAGAAGATACTCCAATAGCATAAACATGTAGTAAGGTTCTTAGGATTTTACTTAGCACTGTTTGTTCTTCAAGTACACCTCCAACTCCTCGAATAGCATTGACTACCCCTTTTATTCTACAGCTATACTGAGTGATGTTTTCTCCTTCTCTCATTCTTAGGTCATCAAATTTACCTCTTAGGCTTTCTGCCTTAGCTCTTAGTACATTAGCATCTCCTCCATGTACTAGCTTCAATTTGTCCCACATTTGATTTGCAGAAGGGCATGTTTTGACATCTTCAAATTCAACATCGAAGAGTGAGGAAGAAAATTCTATCATCATAGAATTATGCTCATGCTTTTCTCTCAATTGATCAAGTGTGTGAGGTCCTGTAGGCAACACATATTTAGTATCCAAGTATTGAGTAACATAATTTCCAATACCTGATAGGTGGAGTCTTATCCTGCTTTTCCATGATGCAAAGTTGTCCTTGTTCAACTTGGCCACATCCCATTTTCTCATCTTGTGATCTTTTTCTTAGGTCTTGAAACCTTCCTTCTAAGCATGCAATCTCTAATACCAATTGTTAGAATAACTGAGAGGGTGGGGGGTGAATCAGTGACCTCAAAAATATTCTAATAAATTAACCCAAAAAAACTTAGTACCACAATTATAAGCCTCTAGTTATCTTCAGTCCTACAAGATGTATGCCTTGAAATAATCTTATCAAATAACTACTTCTCAGAGTTCACTGTTAAACCTTATTCTTAAGCTTTACCGATTAGCATTCAATCATTTACCAAAATATAGTAAATAACTTAGTGTTTACCGATCAATCCTGTTTTAGTAATGTGTAAAGAAAAACATCAAAGCAATGACTCATAAACACATCTGACACATGGATTTTTAACATGGAAACCCTATTAAGGGAAAAACCACTTGGGACCAGTAACCCAAAATTTTCACTCTTCTGAAGTGAGCTGGGTGAACAACCAACCCTGTTAAAGGTTAAAAACACACTGTTAAGTGCGACCTTGTTAGAGGATTTATCACTAATATTTAATCACTTAATATATGGAATTTCACTATGCTATCTTCATGAATTAACATTTTGATACTCCTTAGGATGTATCTCAATATATAAAGGATGGTTAGACCCTACTTGGTTAAGATACTTTCTGAATCAATGGTTAAACTGAAACAATATATGATCTATTCATATAAACAACTTAATCTTGCAGATATTCAGATCTATTGTAAGATCATAATACCTTTCTGATCAATGTTTCCCTTAAATACCTTTGCTCCACTTATTTCTATTTGGTGACGTTGTGCTTCTTTGTTGCTCGGCGTCCGCAGAAATCTTTAGCTATGTTCTTTAGCTTGTATGCTCAGGACTATGTGAAGTCTTCTTCACCAGTATTCTCTCTAGCACCTTCTTCTCTATTCACCCACTTTTCATAATGAATTATCTTGTCTCTTTATATACATAATTTCACCATTTCTAAGTCCTTGACTTTCTTGTTCTTTGTGTGATCTGCAATTCTCACCTTTCTTTCTTTAAAGCTTTACTTCAATTTTATCCCGTAGATTTCTCCTTGACAAATGGAATAAAATAGCTTTAAAAATCTTTCTTATCTCTGGCTTTTAACTTTTTTATGAAAACAATGTTATCAACCAATTGACTTCATATTTAGCTCTTGCCAGCTAAGTCTTTTTTCGTTTCTTAACTTCAGTTATTTTTGGTGTTTAAATCCTTTTTAGCTCGGTCTTGACTTTAGTTTTCCTCGGCCATCTTTGTTCATCGGGGATATTTGTCCATCGGGGTTGTCTAAATTTTGGGTAACACTCTAGTTTTTCTCGCCGGTAATGCTTTCTTGGGTTTCTTGCTGGGGTATCACTATGACTCTTCTCTCAGGTTTCTCTATCTGTCGGGGTGCACTGTCTGTTGGTGTTTTTTGTCACTTAGTGCATACTGAACTTTTATGCATTATTGATAGCATAACCTTTATCTCTCTGGTTCTCTGAAGTATTTGACACTATGCATATAACCAATAAAATTATATCAAGTTGACATCAATGATAATATAATACATTAACTAATTTAATGTCTTGCATTAACTTTCTACATCTCGGTGATCATCAACTTAATATCTTCAAACATTCAATTAGTTATAGTTCATCAAATGTTACAAGTACCTGATTCTCCAACTAGATCCGACATGCCTACTATTTTAATGCACCGCCTGAATGAAACTGGCTATGAAATATGAAGGTCTCATGGGAATTATCTTTCATATACTATGCCTTGAAATAATACATAGTTTATATAGTAAATTACACCACAATTGATATAAATGTAGCACATTGTTGGTGGAATCTTCATGGCAGAATCTTATAGTCCTTAGGGTAAATGCAGACCATAATACTATTTTAGCAGTCATTAACAAAATCCAATGAGACACTTGGGAGCACAAGATGTTTGTGAAAAATCTATCAGGCACTATACAAGTCTCTTGAAAGATGTTCGTCGACTAGAAGATAAGATGGTCACTAGGAATAAAATCGGCTATAGTCAGAAACACAATAGAAGTAATTGCAGGTCAGATGATGATAGTAGACATGTTACCAAAATTTTCACTTAGGCTCAATTTGATAGATCCATCATGCATTCAAGAAAAAAAAGATACATGTGTTTCATCCTGACAAGTGGGGTAAAATGTGGCTCCCACAAGGGTTAAACCTAGCTTGTCCAGATCATAAAATGAGAACAGTTTAATTTCAACATTAAAGTTTAATATGGGAGTGTGAAATTTTTTTAAGTCTGGTTAAAGGTTCATTCTTAAGCTTAATTCTCTAAATGTTAGGATTTTCTAGAACTGGTTGCTTGTCAAAAATTTAGGATTTGGATAGTCATTGGAAATGGAAGGCCAGTAAGGGAAATCCTAAAATTCTAAAGGACTACTGGGACCCACACTGCGTGAAGTCATGAGAAGATTAAAAGATAGTGGAAGAATTTGAATCAACAAATTCCTGATTGGTGAATGATGAAATGAATTTTTACCTTGGTGGACTCCTTTTTTTGGGAAAAGGACATTTCAAATGCAACTTCATCAGAAATGGAAGCCTGGTAGTGTAATTCCTGAAAATTTGAAGAATGGAACTTCTAGAGTGGAAGTTATGAAATGTTGGTCGCTAGCTCGTGAGTTTAGAAAGCAGTCAGTAAAGCAAGCCAAGAGTTGGAGACTGTATTTCTTCACCAGGTCACAATGGTTAGTAGTGATAAATGAACAATGTGGAGGGCTCACGATAGTTTATGGTGGTCATTGTTAGCAGTTAGTCACGAGGTCCAAGCGGTTAAGTATTGTCAGGGCACGAGTTAGTGATAGGCTACCACTTATCTAAAATTTTATAAACTAAAGGTTTTTTATTGGTTTTTCATTGGCTCGCAGGATGAAAATGAATATTCTTATCAGGATGGAGAGTTACCGAGAAATTTCCATGTGGAGGTTTTCAGATGCTACGGTGATAAATGTTAAGTTTATTGGTTGTTTCTAACTCTCGGGTTCTCAATGTAGTTTTTTCACAGGCTCGAGAGCTAGTGAGTGATTGCAAACTTTCCAAAATGTTAAAGTTAATGGTTATCTCCAGCTCATGACTGTTAGTAAAGGTAACATGAAATATTAGAGAATTGGCAACTAACAGTTTGTGGTTACTAGTTGGGAGACCGTGAAGGTTTGTAACGATCAGCTGTGAGATTAGAGATTTAGAGATGAGTGTTTGTCATCATCTCACAAGGTTTTGAGGACTTGGAATTTTTAGTTGGAGAGTTACAGATTGGACTACTAGCATTTAGTTGCGAGGTCGTGAGGTCAGATGGGTCGTCAGTGATGGGGGTCATGTGCTGGCGAGTGGTTGTTGCCAAGTCGTGAAATGCATAGTGCTAAGGTAAATGGTCAAGCCAATGAGGACATTTTAGGTGTCATTTGAAGGACATGTATTTACATGAAAAACAAAGGTGACGAGCTTGACCAAGGATTTAGGAAAGGTTGAATTGTTCTCAAACTATTTGTCCAACATGTCAAGGAGTTTTAGGAGATTTTTTGACTTAGTTTGGAGCGGTTGGAGACTTTTTTGGAGCCTTTATGGTTAGATATGATGTGTCTTGACCATTTCCTTTCTCACATGTTATTTTTGAGTCCTTTAAGGGCCTAGAAAATAGGCATTTATGTTGAATCTGACCTAGTTGGTTGGAATGAGTTTTGTACTTAATCAGTTTTGCAACTCATTTTTAGAGAGTTCTTTCCTTATGTACTTTTCTATATTTTGTGACTATTTTAATTCCTTTTGTAATTTTTTGCATATATTTTGTAACTCACTTTGGGAATGAAATACAGATTACACCTTGGATGCCATTTGTGACTCAATCTTTGTCATCTTTTTCTTGTAGCTTTTTGTGTGTGTGTTTTGATTGTTCAAGCTACTTGTGGAATAGTTTTCTTTTCCTTGGAGTTTTTTCTTGGAGTTTATCACCTTGTCTTAAATTAGTATTTTTTATGCAGGTCATTAAGTGTGCCATGAAAGTGTAGGTGGTTCCTCAATAGTGAATTTTCCTTCCTTTTGTAGGTCATGTGCACTTAGGTCTCTTAGTGAAATATTAATGCAGGGAGCATGCTGTAATAAGTTGTGCAAGTTAAGTCTGTATCATGGAAAACTAGTGTGTGCCACTTTGTGGTTTCATTTCCTACTATCAAGAAAGTGGTGCATCACCTTAGTAGTTTCAATTCAAATTTTAATTTTATGCAAGATTTCTACCCCTTTTCCCATCAAGAAAGTAATTTTAGTAAGCCTTGTAGGTGAAGCATCATATAGGAACCGACCTAGAACTTGGAGATTCACTCCAATTTTCAGTAACCCACTACTCAGGAGTGTTTCCATGTTTCTCTAAGAAGTTAAGTTTTGATAACTTAACAAGGTGATTTTTTTAGAGATAACAGTTTTGGCATGCTCGGTGGGACTGGGAGCTAATTTTTTCAGTCTTTTCAAGCCTTATGTTATTGATGTCTAGTGTGTACAATATTAGGTTCTTCCTTTTGAGGCAAGAGAGAAACACACCTGGTGACTATGGAGAAAATATTCATTGGTTTCAAGTAGATATAATTGCTGGTATGAGAAAATAAGGCCTAGCTTTCCCTAGTTTTCAAATTCTATAATGATTTTCTAGCTTGTATATGTGTTGTTTGTCTTCTATTAATGGGAAAATGGCTTATCATTCCCCATTTCATGAGGTTTCTATGTTCACATATCCTCACCAACCTTATCAACAAGCTCCATACACTTTTCATCCTCCTACCCCTGCTCAAGTTTCCTGGAAGCATGCCTATCTGTAACCACAAGAGAGTTTCTTTAATGATTCTCATAATTATCCCCAACATGTTACAAACATGAGCCTTGATGATATTCTAACAAACTTTCAAGAATAATCGAGGTCTGTGGAATGAGAACATGAGTATAACATGCAGTAAGAGGATCTTTCTTATCAAGTTAATATGCATCAGTAGGAAATAGAGGATTAAAGGTGTGAGTAGGAGTTAATAGCCAAGAAAGTTGTAGATAAAGAGGAGAAAATAAGGCTATTAATTGCATGATTACAAGAGTTAGAGGTTTAATAATCCCTTTGTGCCTCAAGTCAACCTTCCAAGCTTGAGATCCCAAGTTTTAGGGGTTATAAACCTGCAAAAGAAATAGGACAACCCCTACAAGTGCCCTTGAGTGAGCACAGTCAACCAGCTCACTTTATTAATCTTCAATCTGAGTTATGTTATGTAGCTAAACCAAATGACCAAGATACCAAGATTCCATGGAAATCTTCATGGATTCAGAATCCTAAATTTAACATTCCAAACCTTTTCAAGGTTACCCCATGTGAGCTAGTCCAAGATCAGGGAACTAAAAAGGAGGTTTATGTTGTTGTTTCAAATTTGATAGAACAAGTAGTAGATGCTCAAGAGCAGAGCCAGTTGAGACATGGGGTACTGAATCTATTTGCAGAGCTGCCTACATTATTTTGAGCAAGATGTTGAACAATCCCCATTGGCTATAGGAGAGGATACTGACCACAAGGAGAGGGTTATGTTCTTATTTGATGAGTTACCCTCTTTTGTTGAGCAGGAGGAAAAAGGTGAGTTCCCAACCACATTAACACAACAACAAAATGTTCATGATATGGAAGCTGACCAGAACATAATGGAGAATTGTTTTGACAACATTATCAAGGTGTTATGTGATAATCTTGTTGTTGAAATTTCAAAGTATGTGCCTATCAAAGGAAGCCCTATTTTGGAAAACATTCTTCCTAAGGATTTCGTGCATGAATACAAGCAAGAACCAATTACTAAGAACCTTCTGTGGGTTAATAGTTTTGATGAGCTCCTAGATGAATTAATGGAAGATTGATGGTCCCTTGACCATGGAAGAGGTGTTGGAATGGCTATCAATTATGTAGGACAACCATGATGAACTAAAGAGAGAAAGTAAGGGAACCAGCAAAGAAAGATCCAAGTTCATACTCTCAAGAGGTTTCCAAATCAGGTATTTGGACCAGTTTGAGATAAGTGAGAGGGCCTTATTTATATCAGCACCTAAGTATGAGGATGTTGATGAGGAAGATCAAATGTGGTATGCTAATTCATTACAAGATGATAATTTATTAAATCAGTAGAGTGGAGTAGGTCAAAACACTTTCTGTCTTCAGGAAATGTTGCATGAGTTGGCTAAATGTGTTTCATTTTTCCATCTTCCTGTATTTTCCTATAAGAAACATGTTTATCATTGCAAATTAGGGAGAAAAGGAAAATGTTTCAGTGAACTAGTAAATGCTTTTTTTTAGCATGTTTTGTTTCTAGTTAGGCTAGGGTAGGTTAGTTTTCCAATTTTCCCTAAGTGTTTTAAAGCACTGTTAGGTTAGTCTTAGTTTAATTTTTCCTATTTTCAATAAGTTTCCAAGAGTTTTTAGGGTGTCAAAGTTGCATAATGAGAAGGTTTAATGTTTTTATTCCATTACTGATTCACTGAGAATACTTATATAATCCACGCCAATGAAATTATACTTCACTATCATAAATTATACACCCACTTTTAGTGAATTGGGAAGGGTTATAACATTGTCTAGATGAGTTACAATCATGTTTGTCTAGCTAATCCTCTCCCCAATGGAATGCCTATGCTACAGGTCCAAATTTATTGTAGGTAGACATCCAACAGATATTGCCAAGAATGTTACCAAAATTTTCACTCAAGCTCAATTTGGCAGAGCCATCATGCTTTCAAGAAAAAAAGATATAGGTGTCTCATCCTGACAAGTGGAGTAAAATGTGGTTCCCACAAGGGTTGAGCCCAACTTATCTAGATCATAAACTAAGAACAGTTTAATTTCAACATTAAAGTTTAAAATGGGAGTTTTGAAAACTTTTAAAGTCTGGTTAAACGTTCATTCTTAAGCTTAAGTGTCTAAATGTCAAGATTTTCTAGCATTGGTTGCCCGTAAAAAATTTAGCGTTTGGATAGTCATCGAAAATGGAAGGCCAGTAAGTGAAATCCTAAAATTCTAAAGGACTACTGGGACCCATACTACATGAAGTCATGAGCAGATTGAAAGATGGTAGAAGAAGTTGAATTGTCAGATTCCAGATCGGTGAATGATGAAAGGACTTTTTACCTTGGTGGAATCCTTTCTTTAGGAAAAAGGCATTTGAAATGTGACTTCATTGGAAATGGAATCCTGGTAGTGTAATTCCTAACACTCCAAAGAATGGTAGTTATGAAATGTTGGTCACCAGCTTGTGAGTATAGAAAGTAGCCAATTAAGAAAGCTGAGAGCTGGAGACAATAGTTATTCGCCAGGTCGCTGAAGTTAGTAGTGGTAAATGAACAATGTGGAGAGCTTGGGATAGTTTAAGATGGTTAGTGCTAGCAGTTAGTCACAAAGTTCCGAGGCCAGAGTGGTTAAGTATTTTCAATTCGTGAGTTAGTGATAGGTTTCCACGTATCTAAAATTTTGTAATCTAAAGGTTTTGTATTTATTTGTCACTGGCTCGTGGGATGAAAAAGAATATTCTTCTCAGGTTAGAGAGTTAGCGAGAAATTTCTACATGGAGGTTTTTCAGATGCTACAGTGATAAAGGTTAAGTTTCTTGGTTGTTGCTAGCTCTCAGGTTCTCAGGGCATTTTTTTCTCAGGTTAGAGAGCTAGCAAGTGACTGTCACCTGTCCAGAATGTTAAAGTTAATGGTTGTCTCTAGCTCACAACTATTAGTAAAGGTAACAAGAAATATTGGAGAATTGCTGACTAACAGTTTGTGGTTACTAGTCATGAGGTCGCGAAGGTTTTTAACGATCAACTATAAGATAAGAGAGTTAGAGACAAGTGTTTTTCGCCAGCTTGTGAGGGTTTGAGGACTTGTCATTTTTAGTTGGATATTTAGAGATTGAATTGCTAGCAGTTAGTTGCGAGGTCGCGATATTAGATGGGTCGTCAGTGACAGGGGACGCAAGACAGCGAGTGGTTGTCACCAAGTCACAAAATCTATGGTGCTGAGGTAAATGGTCGAGCCAATGAGGACATGCCAGGTGTCATTTGAAAGAGATGTATTTATGTGAAAAATAAAAGCGCGAGTAGGACCAAGGATTTAGGAAAGGTTGAATTGTTCTCAAACTGTTTGTCCAACATGTGGAGGAGTTTTAGGAGACTTTTTGACTTAGTTTGGAGAGGGTGGAGCATTTTTTGGAGCCTTTATGGTTAGAGATGATGTTTCTTGACCATTTATTTTCTCGCATGTTATTTTGGAGTCCTTTAAGGACCTATAAAATAGGAATTTTTTGTTGAATCTGACTCATTTTGTTGGAATGAGTTTTGCAACTCATTTTTAGGGAGTTCTTTCCTTATGTACTTTTATGCATTTAGTGACTGTTTGAAGTCCTTTTGTAGATTTTTGCATATGTTTTTTAACTCACTTTGGGAATGAAATAAATATTACACCTTTGATGCCATTTGTGACTCAATCTTTTCCATCTTATTCATGCCGGT
This sequence comes from Thuja plicata, assembly GCA_018584345.1. NCBI lineage: Eukaryota > Viridiplantae > Streptophyta > Pinopsida > Cupressales > Cupressaceae > Thuja > Thuja plicata. The sequence continues at coordinate 963,393 of MU226783.1, forward strand.
TTTTGTGTGTGTTTTCTGATTGGTCAAGCTACTTGTGGAATGCTTTTCTTTTCCTTGGAGTTTTGTCTTGGATTTTATCACCTTGTTTGTAATTAGTATGTTTTATTAAGTGTGCCATGAAGTGTAGGTGGTTCCTCAATAGTGAAGTTTCCTTCCTTTTGTAGGATAGGTGTACTTAGGTCTCTTAGTGAAATATTGATGTAGGGAGCATGTTGTAATAAGTTGTGAAAGTTAAGTTTGTATCACAGCAAACTAGTGTGTGCCACTTTATAGTTTCATGTCCTAATATAAAGAAATTTGTGCATCACCTTAGTATTTTCAGTTCAAATTTTAATTTTATGCAAGATTTCTACCCCTTTTCGCATCAAGAAAGTGGTTTTAGTAATCCTTGTAGGTGAAGCATCATATAGGAACTGACCTAGAACCTAAAGATTCACTCCAATTTTGAGTAACCCACTACTAAGGAGTGTTTCCATGTTTCTACAAGAAGTTAAGTTTTGAGAACTTAACAGGGTGTATTTTTAAGAGATAACAAGATATTGATTACAAAATTTTGTTGGTGTTGTAGAAACCGTCAAGTATCATGCCGACAATCACAAGTTAAAAACTGGTTGCTAAGTTTGTGCGTTGAAGCCATAAATGTGGGAGATCATTAGATAGAGAACTTAGGGATTATACCATATTGGTGGGAGTTGAAATTTACTAGTTTTTTATAACCAAGACACCCGCCAAAAAACCAAACAACACAGTGTCGTGTGTAGTTGTCATTGTCGATGTTGTGAATTATATTTTCTTTGATTATGGAGTCAACTTGCTACATTCGTAAATTGTACAAATTTATCTGTGTAATAAGGGTCCTGCAAACAAGCTTATATGAATATATGACAGGGCTAGTGGCAGGGGCCTGTAACAAACAAAATTTATGTAGAAAAAGAAACTCAAAGAAATATATTGTGATAGACAAAAAATATATATTTTTCTTTACAAATCATACCGGCACATTGGTAGATCGAGTTGTACAGCTTTCCTACTAAAATTGTTTTGCCTCAAAAATAGCTTTCACCAAATATTGGTGAATCTATAGTCACAATTTGTCAAAATAGCTTCCTGAATGCAATGGTGAGGTCATATTTGGTATAAGATTCTCTTGAATATTGTTGATCCTCAAATCTATAAATTTTCCTTCCAATAAATGAAGAAAGATCTCTCCAAAAGGCTATGCAATGGATGCTCCAATGTCTCTGATACCATGTAATAATTGTTCTAATACTATATAAGAATTTTCCTAAGGCAACAAACCAAGATCTAGAGCTCAATGAATAACACAAATAAGAGAGAGAAGATGGACAAGACTAAATTCTATTATCATCAATATGATCAAGCCAAAAGATAAAATATATGATCAAATAGATCAATCATTATACAATATAGATATGCATGCTTATGTAGGCAAGGCAATAGGAGTACATGATAAGAAGAGAATACCTTATCACCCATACAAGGTGGAAGCACATGTTCATCAAAGATGGATCATCCTCCATTGTGAAATGAACTGTGTACAACATGTGGAGGATGATAATGAGATAATTAAGTGCACTAAAGGTGGAGACAACACATAAAGTGGAAATCTGATAACAACTATCACCACCTAAAGTGGAATTTCTCTTACACCATGTGCTAATAAAAGGGAAAACTCCTAAGTGTCTCATATGCAATCTACTATGTATGCATTATCCTAAGTAAACTTAATTAAAGTGTAATTAGTGAATAATTAATTACATCAATAGTCATCTACATAATATTTTGTTGATTCCTATAATCCTTAAGGCTTTAAGTGCATGTAAAAGGTATTGCAATAGGAAGAGGGCTATAAATAATTTTATGAAAAATCTATGGTATGGTGTATACTTTAAGGCAAGCAAGAAATCTATAAAATGGAAAGATTTGAGCTAAGAAAATAAGGAGAAGTATGCAAAATCACAATCCCAAATATTTTTAGAAGGAACTACAACATAGAACAAAACAAAATGAGAATAATATTAGAGATGCTCAATGGATAGAATATGCAAAGATGCTTTATGAGCGGATACACAAGAAGAACTCTTCTCCCACAGTGAACACATTGGTGGAAATATTCACATTGGATGATATCAAATAGGGAATAGAGAAACTAGCAAGTGATAAGGCTAGTGAAATTGATGATCTTCAAGATGAATGTTTAAATGGGAAGTTGAGTTCCTTACCCCTCACATAAAATGAATCTTCAATAGTGTCATTTAGAATGGTTTCCTGATGGATTGCACAACTAGTGTGGTTATTAACCTATTTAAAAGTAGGGATATCAATAACCCATCTAACCCCCTTCTTGGAAACTTTTTGGGAGCATAGTGGAACATAGAATCAATAGTTGGGTAAAATTTGAAGGAAAAAGAGATAAATTCAAGTTGGTTTTAGGCCTAGGCATCCCACCATTGATCATTGCATCACCCTTAGACAATTGAAAGAGAAAATATGGGACAATCAAGGGGAAGAAGTATATTATTTTTTTATGGACATTAATAAAGCTTTTGACACTATTCCTAGAGATAAGCTATGGAATGAAATGGAAGAATTATGTATCCCTAACATGTATAGAGTAGCAGTGCATAGACTATGTGAGAGATTTAGAACCAAAATTAGAACTAGTGAAAGAATGTTTGAATGTTTTGGTAGTGATATTGACATTAAGAAAGGATGTCCTTTATCACCCACTTTGTCTAGTTTATATATTTATAAATTTGAAACTTGGTTAAAAAAAATGGATGGAGAAGGTCTCCAACTAGTAGGATATGTGGTGAAGCCACTTTTATACATCGACAATCTTATCTTAATATCAAAAATAGCTCACGATTTAAGAGATAATTTCAGGGCCTTGGAACACTTTTGTTAGGAGGTAGGGATGTAGGTGAACATTACCAAAATCAAAATCATGATTTTCTCTTTAAAGAGGAAAGAAAAACAAATTACCTTCCTTTTTGAAGGTAGGTCATTGGAAATTGTGAAAAAATATAAATATCTTGGGATTGAATTCCACTACAAGCTCATTTGTGAGACTTGTAGAGAGAAAGGATACATAGGGATGTAAAGCATCATATCTACTCCAAAATAGGTGTAGAAAAGCCAAAATTTGGGACTGGAAAAATAAGAAAACTCTTTTTTATCTGTTCATCATGTTGATTGTTATTTATGGTTACAAAGTTTCAGGAGGCAACATATATAAATGTGGATGGAGACAATTAGAGAGAATTCAGAAGCACCTAATCACAAGTAGTCTCAAAGTTAAAAACTTAGTACCATATGAAATCTTGTTAGCCAAAGCATATACTTCTTCATTGGAGGCATCAATGATAACCTAGGTAATAAGTTATTTAAAGAAGGTTGAGACATAGATAACCAATGTTGGACCAAAATTATGATGGAAGAAGGCCTTGATTGTAGGAAGAAAACTTGGATGAAACAAAAAAAATTGGTTGAGCAAGTGGAACATCAAGTTGCATGAATGTACTAGTACAAATTAGGAAATTAAAAAAATTGTCATAGAAAATTTTCAAGTTGTTGCGTAGACTAACCACATTGGTCAAAAAAGGGCTTATTACATCAAAGATGTTAACCCAACTTGAGAACATTGAGAGAAAGTATATATTTAGCGGCCCAGTTATTAAAAAGAAAGCAAGGTTGTTAGTGGCACAATTGAGGGTAGGTTCAAATCATCTAAAGTGTAAGACAGGTAGGTGGAAGATGCCCAAAAAGGTATGGGGAGAGAGAACTTAAATGTTCTGCAGGATGGGTTCAATTGAGATAGAATGACACTTTATCATAGAATGTGTAGCATATGAAGATATATGTGCTCAGTACAAAATAATCTTGAAGGATATCAACATGCACAGTTTATTTGACGAGGATAAGATCAACCAAAATGCTATCTTTCTAGTTAAGATCCATAGCGAGAGATTAGACACTGAAAGGGATACAAAGATAGTTTAAGGTTGTGAACCCTTGGTTCCTAAAGATTGATCAGTCGCTTGGACATCATCAAAACATTCATTCATTCAAATGAATTGGTAGGAAAGTTTTTAATTATGTCTATGAGTGTGGGAAATTTATGATTAATGAAGGTTGAACTAATTAGCAAGATATAATAATCTTGTTTTTTCAACTCTATTTTCTATTGTTTTTTATTTTCTTATGGATTATGGATTTTCTAGTTTGAATTTTGATCAAGTTATCTATTGTTTATACTATCCTCTTTAAATAACATTGTTGAATATTCAATTTTAACAATATGTGCATATTTAATTCAAATATCCTCACAAGTCATATATTCCATAATGTAATGTCATTTTGTTTCCATTAATTTTTACGTCCTGGATGATCAACTATGTTTTCCCATTCCTTTTTAGATTTTTCCATCTCCATGTTTCATATCTTAGATGATATGAGCTATTTCTTTGTTAGGCTATTAAAATTTTAGTCTTCCATTTTATTTCTACTATTATATAGAACTTTTGCTCATGGTCACTTGTGGGGATGAATTATTTGACATAACATTATCTTTTTTGTTTGAATTATTTTTCCCACATGATTGTTTTGACTTTATTTCATACATACCTTTTGATTTTTGCATTAGTGCTTGGGAACGTTTATATGTTAATTCCTCATTTAATCATCCATATAGTATTAAGAAAATGAGGTTATGGCATATTTTTATTTTTTCTTTTATTTTTTAGTCAAAATTAGTAAATTTATGATTTTTAATGGGATGTTTCTCACAATTATTTTAGAGCTATTGATATCGTGTGTTACCTATCCCTAAGGCTCGGTCATGTGTACCAAATGAATTATTATAAATTTTGAAGGGAATGAAGTCACTGCATCTCTTTTGTGATCTTAGATGGTAAATGTTGGAATTAATGGGAAGTAGTACTGAGAGGGGAGGGATGAATCAGTACCTCTAAAACTTTTAAAACCTTTCTAATTCATCATTAGTAATCTTTTATTACTACATTACCAACCATTACTATTGTTCTTTCTTATGCATGTATTGTTCATTTATAATCTTTAATAGTTTTCAGCATTCATAGAAACATTCATGAAAATGAGAAACACATAGCACAAGATATGGTATCGCAGAAAACTCCTGTGAGGAAGTAAAAACTATGGTGGGGATGGCACCCACAAAAATTCAGTATCTACAGAATGGAAGGGAACCAGTTAAGGCTTAAAATTTGATCACTTCTAATGAGCTACCCTGTTAGGAGTATTAAGGTGGAGACTTTTTATGATCTACTCTGTTAAGAGATTTAGCAACACTGATTTAAGTGTGCACTCAATTATGAGATTTATTGTAGGACGATTAAGCACACCTTTCTTGAAAGGATTTCGTATGCATACTACACTTGTTAGAATGAGTATAAATGTTGACCTGACTATATGCAATCTACAATTTCTAATTACAGATCTATTAAAGCTCTCAGAATAACAATATCACCTTAAGTGATTGATGAATACCTTTTCTCTGCTTGTCGGTAGCCTCTGTTCTGTTCTTGAAACTGATTTGGTTCTATTTCTGTCCTTCTGCATGAATTCTCTTGTTTGGTCCCTAGATGCTCTTTGTGGATACTATCTTCATTGAACAACAAATATTCTCAATAGATTGATCATCTATTTATACAAGTATTTGACCTATCTTGAAATCACACATTACAATGTTAACTCTTAGATCCAAGGTTTACAACTTGACCTTGATCTTTAGTTTGCATGTTTTAAATTAGTAAAAATAATTAAAACAATATTAAATACATTGCTTCCTCCGCACATAATGATTTAAAAGTAAATCAAGAAGCTATAAATACAATTTTAGTGATTTATCTGACGTGGAAAGTCAGATCCACTTTTTGCAGGATGTAACTGACTGTCGGTTCTTGGTCGTCGGGTTGAACTTGAAGTCTGTAGGAGTTCCTTTTTTGAACTGTTTGTCGGGGTCCCTTTGTCTGTCAGGTTCCTCTCTTTTCTGTTCCTTCGGGTTGCACTGTTGTTACTCATCAATTTTCCTTTACCTTTTTGTCATTGGATAACATTGAATAGTGTTTTTCAGGTAACCTTGGCGTTGGGTAGGGTTGTGCCCTGTCTGTTGGTGTAGAGTAAACTGATGGTGCAAATCATGTTTTTCCTTAAGTATACTAATGGAAAAATATAATGCCTTCAATCTCCCCCTTTGACATTAGCATCAAAAACTGATATGTGCATAATACTAAAGTGTTTAGTATGTACACCTTGTTTATATCCTTGTCATCATATGACTCCCCCTAACTGTATGCATCGGTATAGTATAAGTATATGTACATGTATACTATACATTTTCTATTCTTTGCTCTATATGTACATATTATTTCCTCCTTGTATTTTCCATTTTCTTTTACTAAACATATTGTTTCCCCCTTTTAACTGAGGTGAGTGAACATATCAATTTCCCCCTTTCTTTGATACTTATGAAAAAATGTACAACTTATAATATGTCAAAATTGTGACAAAAATGTGCAACTTACAATGTGTCAAGTATATTGGAATGGGTCATCTTGATATCTTCTTGCATTTTCTCCCATTTTTCTTTCAGTTGTTCTAGTGCCATGTGTTATAGCTCTAGCCTTGCATGCATATCATAAATGCTATCCAGGACAGACATTCTAGGGGTGGCAATTAATGTATTTGCCTATGTCACATGTTTTTACAAGAGTGAAAGTGTTAGTAAGAGTTGAGCTTGGAGCTCATTTACCTCATCTCTGTACTTCATCTCTGCAATTTGTATGTCATGTCTCTATTTTCAAGCTTGTTTTATTTTCTCATCATGTAATTTAATTGCTTCTTCATTATTTGTGAGACTTTGTGCACTTCACTTAAGATCGGCATCAATTTGTGATATCTAGTTGGTATAATCCTGAGTGAGTTAATCTAGAGTGCATAATTTATGTATTAAGGTAATAGCTTTTGATATGATTGGATCAATTATACTTACCAATTTAGATAGCTTAACCTTTTTCAATGCCACTTCGTGGCTTATCTTTTCGGCTAGCTTGAAATCATACTTTTGTTCAAGTCTCTCTTCCATAACCTTCTCAGCATCAATATTCTGAGATGTTATTGCATCTATGAGTATTTCCATTTGATCAAACATTGGAGCTTTTTGATCAATATCTACATCAGGTACAATCTATTAAAGTATTCCTCTTGCTACTTCCAATACCTTGGCCTCTTTTGCAGCTCTTTTTAGTTTTTCTTGTATTGCTTTTCTCTCACAGAGCCTGGCATACTTTGTCAATGTAGTTGGATTCAATGTACTTGGATCACAAACTGGAATCTCAATGATTTCATCCAGAGTTACTGGATTCTTATGCTTTCCCTTCTTCTTCTTTGAGATTTGTGGGATGCAAAGGTGTGAACTACCATAGCTAGTTCATTTGTTCTCTCTGAAGTGGTTGGTGAAGGCCTTTTGGAAGATGCTTCTTGTGTTTTCTTCTCGGGTGGCACCTGTTGTTTTTGTGAAGATGTCTCTCCTTGAACCTTGGGTGTCTCTACAGATTTTTCTTCGGATTGCTTCTCCTTCTCATCTTGTTTTTCTTCTTCACCTTTCTCTGTTTGTGTGTCCCCTTCTTCCTTTTGTGTTTCCTCTTTATTTTGATCAGAAAAATTATCTTTTTGATCATCAGTTGCAACCTTCTCTATAATTGTTTCCTTTGAATTATCTGTGTTGTCTTTTGCTTCAGCATCACCCTTGTACTCGAGTGTGCTCATGTCTTCTATTGTAGATCCATCATTACCCTCTAAAATATTGATTTCCTTCATTAGTACAGGCATATTTCTTTGAGTGGTTGCTTGTGCTGTATCCAAAGTGGTGTCCTCTATGTCAGCCTTTGTCCTAACCAACCTTTTCCTCTTCTTTGGAGGTGTTGTTTTCACAGTTTGTTGCCTTATTCTTTTCACTGACTTCTTCATCATATAGGTCCTTACTTGAACTTTCTTAAGAGGTGTTGTATTAGTTGTAGTAGTTTGACTCCTTGTCCTCTGCTTCTTTGCAGGAGGAAGAGGTGGAGGTGTATCAGATTCAGTCTACTTAGAATTTGATTTCTATTCTTCTTGTTCCTCACTGATGGTTCCCTATTCATTGGCTTCCTCTGGTTGTTCCTGTTCTTCTGTAACTGATAGAATCTTCTTGAGATTCTTAACCATCTTATCCTTTTTTTTGATAGTTTTCTTTATCTCTAGGCCTCTCTTTATCTTAGATCTATCCTCTTCATAGGTTCCAAACCTAGTTTGTTTTCTGTCAAAAGGCTCATTTATTAGTGTATCAATTGCACTTGTAGCTTGATCAATATTGATCTCATAATCCATTGGTGCTAACCAAGCTATCCTTGGTACAACTGGTTTTATATGGGTGAAATCTATGTCCACCATGAAACATATTTCATCTTTATGTTTTTCCACAAGTTTTTCAGGAATCCTAGTCCTCTCCATCATCTTTTCCTTGAACTCAAGGAAGTAAGCAGACATAACAGATTCAAAATTGTCCCCTAGTGACTTAATCAGTTCACTAATCTATTGGGTTACTGGTTTGGTAGTGTCCCATTTTACTTTTCCTACTGAAGGACAGTATTCTTGAAAATAGAAAAAGATACACATGATAAATGAGCCGAACTTACATGTGTTGGTCTTTGTAGACCTGATTGTGTGCATGTTCTCATCAAGTTGTTTTAATAGGATCTCACACAGATCCATCTGAATTCCTTTGGTCACTATCTTGTTAGTTGTGCTTACTGATGTTGCAAATATGTTATTCAATCTACTTTCTTGAAAAATCTTATACCAAATTACACATGCACCAAATTTTAGTTCTTCATCGGTGATTGTGTTCACTTTGAGACCTTTGTTGTCCCCTTCTGCATTGGTGAGTTTTTCAAATTCTTTCATGGATGGATACTTGTGTGCCCTAGGCTTGTCATTTATTGGATAACCAGTGACAATGTGAAGGACATCCTTGGTTATTTTCTTGGTTTGGTCTAGCCATAGCTTCTTGTCATGCATTCTGCTCAAGACTAACCTTATCCAATTTGTTTTGAATTCCCTCAGGAAATGAAGGGCATTAGTTAACCCTTTAACTTCCAAGTGTTTGTGCTCTTCCTTCAGTTTCCCTTCGGCATCACAAAGCTTCTTGTTAGCTTCATCCATTTCAAGATCACCTATCTCTATGATCTTGCAGTGAATATAAGACCTAACGTCTTCTATGAGCAAAACCCTAGTTGGGATTTTTGAAAATGAGCCGATTTCATCGGGTTTCAATGCAATTTTCAGGTAGATCTTATACTTGGGCTCTACACATGTACTGTTCTTGATCAGCTTAACCACATTCCTCTTATCATTCTTGATTTTAGCAATTCTTGAGGTGGTTGCCATCATTTTTCAAGTTTTAGGGTATTCTAGAAATTTAGGGCTTTCTTGAAAAATAATGACAGAAATCTTTTGGTGCCTTCGATACTTACTTCAATCCACAATAGTGGTGAAAGATCTGTTTGCTGTGTGCTTAGATTGATCTGAGGACGCTATGCTTTCTTCTCTTTAATCGCTCTATTTTTTGCTCTACTTTCTCTTCAAATCGTGGGTACAAAATGAAGTTATCCCATCATTTATTTATAGAATTTTTGCCGTAAGTCTTTATAATAAATTCTCAATGACTCATCAGGACATGAAGATGGGTTTCGTCGGGAAGACTTTCCAAAACATCATCGGTGAAGTTGAGTTTCTTGGGATAGTTGTTAACAATGTTTCTTGTACCGATGGATATCGGTATTCTATAGTGACAACTTGTAACTTCCTTTCTTACCGATGGGTGTCGAGTTACATTGGCAACTTAGCCACTTTATGTGTTGACCGACAGTTTCTGGTAAGTGTAGAACAACTAATCTACTTTGTTCACCGATGATTTTTGGTATGTGTATACCGACAGGGTTGCTTTCTTAGAATTGGAACAAGTAACATAATATGCATCTTTATTCATGCAGATTTTGAATATCTATCAATTGTATAATGGAACTGATGCAAAATATGAATTGGTATAGTGCAGTTCCATACTTACTTGTTCAGCTTAAGTGGGGGTGGTGATGTCACTGGATCCATTGGATGGGGTGTCACCATTTTCATTGCTTTGCCCAGCTTCATCATTTCTTGAAGATTTTATCCACATTTTGTCTCTTTCCCTCCGGATATCTTCAATGGTGTTTCCATTGGGATATGTGCTTGTCTCTGTCAATCGGTCTTTGCAATCTTTCTTGAGGTGACCAACTTTATGATAGTGCAAGCATGCCATTCTGGGGTTTGACCAGCCTCTAGACATTTTGGTCTATGCTCTCATGCAGTGTGTAGCAATGTGACCATATCTACCACATGCTATATAGTTTGTCCATGTATTTTAATCCCATGTATATTGATTACCTATTCTCTTTGGTTGATAAGGAATCTTTTGACCTTTAGGCTTCCATGCTTGCCTTTCCTTTTTCCAGCATTCTTCAAATGTGTTCCCATTCATCTTGTAGGTATGATAGTATTTGTCCATGTAGGTTTCCTTCTTTGGCTGTTCTATCTTAGTCTTGCATTCATAAGCCTTATGTCCTTTCTTGTTACATTTATAACAGAATCCCATCAATGTAGATGTAGATTTAGGAATACCTCTCATTTTACCTCGACATACATTTGATGTGTGCCCTTGCTTTCCACAGTGCTTGCATGTCATCTTTCTTGGTCTTGTATTTTCATAGACATTCTTTGAGTTTGCTTGATTGGATGATTCTCCATTTTTTATAAAGCCTATATTGTTGTTGTTGTTGTTGACTCTTCGGTGTCCTTCAAGAAAGTCATCCATTCTTTTATTGCTCTCTTCAACCTTTCTGAAAATCTTGTTATGTTGTTGCTGAATTCTAACTTCATGTTTTAGCTTTTCATTCTCTTCTCTTAGTTCACCGATAATCTGTATTCTTTCAACGAGTTCCACATTTATTCTGTTTGCTTCTTGAATCATAAGAATAATCCAATTTGTGAGATCATGGTGATGCTCAGCATGTCTTTGAATTTCTAATTTATTTTCTTGTATTTTCTCTGTAATCTTCCTTCTGTCATCAATAGCAAGTGTTCTTTCTGTTTCAGCTTGTCTAGCAGAACTCATCACATCAATCATTCTTACCATCTGGCTCTCTTGACCAATTTGCAGCATCTTTATTTGCTCTATCAGATGTTGATTGATCTCCTTTAGATTTTTGATGTTCTCTCTGATGTATCTGATGTATTACTTGCATTTGATCCTGACGATTCAAAGAAATCTTGAATCTCTTCTTCTTGATAATATTTTTCATTGTTCCAGGTAGCCATATCTTTTCTCTCATTCAAAAATTCTCTCATCTTGATTCTCACTTATTTATACTGTTCATAGAACATCTGTATCTCAAGAATTTTGTTCTCAATATTCTTATCAAGTTTGTACTTCTCCATTGTATGATCTTTTCTCTTAAGCCTTTAAGCTTTCCAAGAAGAGACTTAGCTCTGATACCAATTGTTGGAATTAATGGGAAGTAGTACTGAGAGGGGAGGGGTGAATTAGTACCTCTAAAACTTTTATAACCTTTCTAATTCATCATTAGTAATCTTTTATTACTGCATTAGCGACCATTACTGTTGTTCTTTCTTATGCATGTATTGTTCATTCATAATCTTTGATAGTTTGCAGCATTCATAGAAACATTCATGAAAATGAGAAGCACATAACACAAGATATGGTATCGCAAAAAACTCCTGTTAGGAAGTAAAAACTACGGTGGGGATGGCACCCACAAAACTTCACTATCTGCAGAATGGAAGGGAGCCGGTTAAGGCTTACAATTTGATCACTTTTGATGATCTACCGTATTAGGAGTATTAAGGTGGAGACATATTAAGATCTACTCTGTTAAGAGCTTTAGCAACACTAATTTAAGTGTGCACTCAGTTATGAAATTTACAATAGGATGGTTAAGCCCAACTTTCTTGAAAGGATTTCATATGCGTACTATATTTGTTAGAATGAGTACAAATGTTGACCTGACTATATGCAATCTATAATTTCTGATTACAGGTCTATTAAAGCTCTCAGAATAACAATATCACCTTAAGTGATTGATGAATATCTTTTCTCTTCCCGTCGGTAGCCTTTGTTCTGTTGTTGAAACTGATTTGATTCTATTTTTGTCCTTCTGCATGAATTCTCTTGTCCGGTCCCTAGATCCTCTCTGTGGCTACTATCTTCATTGAACAAAAACTATTCTCAATAGATTGAGCATCTATTTATACAAGTATTTGACCTATATTGAAATCATGCATTACAATGTTAACTCTTAGATCCAAGGTTTGCAACTTGACCTTGATCTTTAGTTTGCATATTTTAAATCTGTAAAACTAATTAAAAAAATATTAAATACATTGCTTCCTCCACACATAATGATTTAAAAGTAAATCAAGAAGCTATAAATACAAATCCAGTGATTTATCTGACGTGGAAAGTCAGATCCACTTTTTGCGGGATGTAACTGACTGTCGGTTCTTGGTCGTCGGGTTGAACTTGAAGTCTGTCGGCGTTCCTTTTTTGAACTATTTGGTAGGTTCCCTTTGTCTTTCAGGTTCCTCTCTTTGTTGTTCCATCGGGTTGCACGGTTATTACTCGTTGGGTTTCCTTAACCTTTTTGTCATTAGATAACATTGAATAGTGTTTGTCAGGTAACCTTGGCGTCGGGTAGTGTTGTGCCCTGTCTGTCGGTGTAGAGAAAACCGATGGTGCAGATCATGTTTTTCCTTAAGTATACTAATGGAAAAATATAATGCCTTTAGTAAATAGAAAAGGGTTATACTTTCATTCCATCCTCATTATGAAATTTTCTACTCAAATCCAAGACACTTTTTATGCCAAAAATAGTTAGAAAGCTTTAGAAACTATCAAACCTTGGTTATGTAAGAAATTTAAGTAAAGGAACAAATTTCTACACTAACCTTGAGGAGAAGGTAATGTAAAGAAAATCTCAAATATTTATAATAGTTAAATAAACAAGTAACAAAAATAACATAAATAATATGCATACCACAGCATGAGAATTACGTGAGAAAAAATCTTTCAGGAGAAAAACCCCACACTCCAAAAGACAGCCAATATATTATTAAAAAATCAATAACACATTACAATATACTTGCAAAAAAATATTCTCTCAAGAGTATCACCAACCAAAGATCCATAAGAATCTTACACACACCCTCCATCTCATGCACCTAATATATAGGAGATACAATGCACAAAACTGACAAACGGTTTTACAAGGGAATGGGCTAAAAAACACTTATAAAGTGGCGCACATATTATCTCCTATCAAATATTTCTTGTGATGTGTTAAAACACAAACGAACAGGTGTAACTCCCATCTATACCTCATTTATGTGTTCAAAATATTTTTACATTTCCTATTTTAGGAGACCCAACTTCTGGTGGTCATAACTTTTGAACCGAGTTGTTTAATTAATGAACCATTGAAGTGTCAGAAAGCTCATGATGTGATTTATCATCTTGTAACCTACTACATTGGTTACCCACATTTTAAAGCTATTTCAAAGCCTCTAAAGCCTTCAAAATTGGATTTAAAAAAATTTGTGCAATTTCCAAAAATGAAAACTTTATTATCTTAAAAAATGAACATGATCTAGCGACAAAAAATTATCAGCATGATTATCTAGCCCATTTCAACCTTTGTGGAAAGAATAGGGAAAAAAATTTCTCAAATGAAAATTTACTAAAAATAGTAAACATATGTAAATGCAAGGTTGAGACACATTTTCCTAATAGGTTGCTCTCGATTGAGAATAACTTTAAACCTAGAATTTTGATCAACCAATAGTTTTTTGGTGGCCTTTAATAATCACTTGTTAGGATCTTCCTTTTACCAAAGTCTCATTAATTATGCACTTAATTCTTTTGATATATGCATTTGATTCATTTCATACCCCTTTTTAGAACCACTGGAAATTGGTTTCCTTTGCCTAGAGCCAAGGTCAAATTCAAGATTTTCTACAAAAATATTGACTTTAAAAACCATTCTCGAGTTAGTACATCATGAAATGATTCACAATTTGGGGTCATATGCACCAAACCTTATTGGAAGAATTAAAAATTGTTGGTTTGTGGTGACTAATCAGGAAAGTATTGTACATTTTTTTTGTAATTTGTGGGTTAACCCCCAAAAACATTTGGGTTAACTCATCAAGCATTTTTAGTTAACTCGTCAAGAATTTCCCTAGGTTAACTTGTCAAGCATTTCCCTAGGTAATTCATCAAGAAATTTTTAGGGTTAGGGTTTTTCTATAAGAAAAATGGTGTTAGGGTTATCTCTTTGTAGAGTGAAGAAGTATCGTAGCATTTGCAATAGTATTGAGCTGCAAGGGATCACTGGTTATAATTGGTTGAAATCACTAGATAATAATATTGGACTCTCTGTTTGGTGGACGTAGCCCAAGATTGGGTAAATGTTGTTAAACTTGTGTCTTCTTGTTCTACTTCTGTGTGCTTTAATCCTTTGCATTATTGGTTATATTTTCATGTAAGTTTTAAGATATATATCTTCTAATCCTAACAAGGGTTATCAGAGCTAGTTGTTTTTAGTTATCCTCTACAGAAAGGTATCACAATTGAGTGGGAGTCTCACAGTTGAGTGGGAGTAATGGAAGACGAGGGTAAGTTGAAAGTTGAGAAGTTTAACGGGTAGAACTTATATTTATGGAAAATGTGGATGAAGGACTATCTCTATCAAAAATATTTATGACGGCCACTGGAATAAATAGGCAATAAAGTCGCAACTATGTCTCAAGAGGATTGGGATATTTTATATAGAAAGGCACTAGGTAGTGTTTGTTTATGCCTGGCACAATTGGTGGCATTTAATATTACAAAAGAAAAGACAACTAAAGAGTTTATGGAAATCCTAGAAAATTTATATTAAAATCCTTCTACTTTGAATAGGGTATTTCTTATGAAGCATTTATTTAATATGAAGATGGTAGAAGGTGGGTCAATTTTTTATCATCTAAATGAGTTTAATATGGTTACCAGTTAATTATCTTTTGTTAATGTCAATTTTGATGAAGAAATTAGGGTTATTTTGATTCTATTTTCTTTGCCTGAAAGTTGGAATGTCTTGGTAATGGCTATTAGTAACTTTGATTTTAGCTCAAATACCATAAAATTTGATGATGTTGTTGATGATATTCTAAGTGAGGAAATTCATAGGAAAAGCTTAGATGGATTCACATTAGGTAGTGTTTTGAATGGAGAAAGTAGAGGCATATCAAAAGAGAGAGGAAACAATTTTGGAAGTCATGGGAAATCATGAGGAAAATCAAAGGGTAAGAGGTCTCAATCCAGAGGACCAAAACATTTTTGGTACTATGGGAAACTAGGTCATAAGAAGAAAGATTGCTAGTCTCATAAGAATAAAGAAGGAGACAATCAAGAAGGAAATAAGGAGGAAAATGTGGTAAGTAATAAATTTGAAGAGGATTTTTTCCTTCTTTCCCTGGAAAATGTTGATGCTTCATGGGTTGTAGATTCAGGGGCCTCATTTCATGCTACACCCCATAGAAGTTATTTTCTTGATTATTTCCAAGGGGATTTTAGGCTAGTCTATTTGGGAGATAATGAATGTTGTAGGAGAACCTAGCACAAAGGCATACTAGGAGGTTCCAGGAGATATCATGATAAATTTAATCTATATTTCAGTTTATATGGTCATTTTGAGTCCAATTAAATCAATGTATAAGTCTATGCAAGCCAATTGTAATGAAATGTCCGAGTTGTCCTATGAAGGTCCTAATTGGTCAATATGGTCAAATCATGTAAACAAGCATATGAAATGGAAAATATGTTGTAAAAGGTCATTTATGTTTTATTTTTATGTATTAGGAAGGTCCATGTAAATTTTGGAAGTCATTTGTGTAAAAGTGCTAAAAGTTACATAAAAGTTGTAAAATGCAACTTTTCTAAAGTTAATAAAGCTGAAAAGTGTTGTAAAGGGTGGTTAGTTGGTTCAAAGGGTGGTTGAATAGGTTGAAACTACCAAAAATAATTATAAAATGAGGTGTTATGGTCAAATTTAGAGGAGGAAGGTTGGTTTTGAGGTGTGAAGGAAAGATCAATCAGAGACACTTCCGACATTTGCCCATTCATTTCCTGCAAGAATAATGGGAAAATCATGTGTTTGAAGGAAAATATATTTCTTGGAGATTGTAAAAGGGAATTAAATAAAAGGATGGAGGTTGGAATCCATCACCATTGAATGTAATTTACTTATGTTTTGGTTAAATGATCAGTTTTGTGGTTTTAAACTCAACTGTTATAAATCAGTATTCTGATCAGACATGTTTTCTTTGATTGTTTTGCATATTCATGTTGGTAAATGGATTGAAATCAATCTATAATCAATTTTATCATGTGGTAGGGTGATTTAAATTCCTTTTGGCTCAGATTTGAGTGTTTTTCGTGGGATATATATTGAGAGATCCAATGGATTTTGTAAAATCTGTCATAAAACCCTCTATGACAGACTTGTCAGTAAGGATTTGATTATATATCTATTTTCACCTGATGGAAATTCATGTTGTGTGGCTCATTCCAAAGTATATTCAAATAAATTTAAGATTCATTTAGTTTGGGATTGAATGGTTTTGTATTCTATGAGAAATTTGATGCCCTAGTAGGCTAAACAATGAACTTTCTGAGTACTTTTGACAGTCAAAATAAGTACCTGTAAGGGGGGCACACATTTTATCTAAAAGTTGGATATTTAAAATTTTGGATATGTTGGTTCAAACCTAGTTTTCTACAGACTCGCTAGAGAGATTTTAATAACAATGTCTGGATTGAAATTTATTTGGTACAGAGTACGGGCCTAGAAATATGCAACAATAATGATAATTCAATAAACAATTTGATTATTTTGTTTTGATCTATAACAAAGGGAAATCAACAAGTGTTGAATGGATTTGGTTGGTATCTACAAATTATTTTTATCAGAGATAGGTTTTGTCTCATTGTGATTCGGTCTGATATTTGGAAGTAGGATTCAGGATCTAACAATGCAATTGACTCTTGTAATAAAAAATGAGTTATGAATGTGACTTTGAAACACATGAATGAATGATATTGGAATGGTTGGTTGAGTGTTCAATTTTTCTTAAAAAATATTATGGGCCTTATGATTATTGGATGCAAGTAAGAGTGAATTGGTAAAGATATTGTGTAAATGATGATGATTAACTGATTTTACCTCTAGAAAGATGAATTTGAACAAGAACATGTCAAGAATGAAGATCAGGTGGATCCTAGAAGGTTGGTTGGTTTCCATGATGCTCTGTATCAATGAATCTTGTCAGATTGTTGGAAAGTGAAGAATTAATATTAAGTTTCAAAATGGAAATTATTGGCTACTACAAGAGGTAAGGCACATTCCACGGCTGAGTAAGAATTTAATTTCAGTAGGGCAGCTAGGTGATGAAGGATACACTATTACTTTTAATGACAAAAAATGAAAGGTTTAAAAAGGTTCCTTAGTAGTAGAAAAAGGTGTGAAAGTAGGCACCTTATATCTTTGTATAGGTCATACTGTTTCTTCTACTTTAATTATAATAGAGAAAAGTCAATGTTCAGGAACAGTTGCTGTAGTTGAACAGGTAAAACATGAAACAATCATTGTGGATTTTGAAATAGCACTATGGAACAACAAACTTGGGCACATGAGTGAAAATTTTATGAAATTAATTCATTCAAAGAAAGTCTAACCAGGTCTAAAATGTGTCAATATGGATTTCTGTAAAAGTTGTGTGTATGGAAAACAAAAGAGATTTTGTTTTCTAAAGAGTGGGAAGGAAAGAAAAGATGAAAAATTAGAGCTTGTGCATATAGATGTATGTGGACTATCTTAGGTATCTTCCCTTGGTGCATCCCTGTATTATGTTATATTCACTGATGATGCAACTAGGAAAGTATGGATTTATTTCCTCGGGCATAAATCTAATGTATTAGAAATTTTTAAAGAAAAAGGAAAAGCTTGATTGAGAATGAGACGAGTAAAATACTAAAATGTCTCAGATCTAATAATGGTGGTGATTATTGCAAAAAAGAATTTGAATATTATTGTTCCTGTAATGGTATTCGTAGGCAGAAAAAATCTCCAAGGACTCCACAAGAAAGTGGAGTGGTTGAACGTATGAATAGGAAAATAATTGAGTGTGCAAGGACTATGAGATTGCATGCTGGGTTGTCCTTAAACATGCGGGAAAAGGTTGTAAACAATTTTTTTATTTAATTAATAGAGGTCCCTATACTCCTTTGGGTTCTGGTATTCTAGAGGAAGCATGGACAAGTAAGAAGGTGAGTTATTCTTTTCTCAGAACCTTCGGTTGTGAAGCATTTGCACATATAGATTTTGAAAATAGAACCAAGCTGGAAGCTAAATTAAAGAAATATGTATTTTTTGGATATGGAAATGATGAATTTGGCTAAGGACTTTGGGATTTTTAAAATCATAAAATTGTAAGAAGCAGGGATGTCATATTCAATGAGAAAGTGTTGTACAAAGATCAGTTGCAGCAATATGAGAAGAAAGAAAATGATTATGTAGTGTTGGATGATACTCTTGAAGATGATGTTCCAGTGGTTCCTCATGCTCTACAACAAAAGAAACAAAAAATACCATAAACTTTAGTGAATGTTAGATGATCTTCAAGGATAAGTAGACCTCCTGACAGGTTCTCTCCCTCTTTGTATTCTATTTTATTTACTGATGTTGGTGAGCCAGAATTTTATGATGAAGCTATGCAACTAGATACCAAGGTTTAGTGGGAGCATGGAAAGAGAGAAGAAATGGACTCCTTGTTGAATAATCACACTTGGGAATTATGTAAGTTTCATGCGAGTAAAAAGGCTTTACAAAACAAATGGGTTTATAGGCTGAAAGAGTAAGATGGAGGTAAGAAAAGATTTAAAGATAGGTTAGTTGTAAACAGATTTGTATAGACAAAAGGCATTGATTTTTCTAAAAAAAATTCTTTGGTTGTTAAGATGACTTCTATTTGTACTATTTTAAGTATTATGGTTGTTGAAGATTTGCATTAAGAACAGGTAGATGTGAAAACTGCCTTTCTCCATGGTGATTTGGAGGAGGATATATATATATATGGAATAACCCCAAGGATTTGAGGTTAAAGGTGAGGAGAAGTTAGTGTGAAGATTAAATAAGAGTTTATATGGATTAAAACAAGCACCTCGGAAATGGTACTTAAAATTTGATAGTTTTACAGTTGAGCATGACTTCAACATGTGTAAATCTGACCATTTTGTTTATTTTAAGAGGTTAGATAATGACAACTACATTATTTTGTGTTTATATATGTTGATGAGATACTTGTAGCAAGGTATAACATGGATCACATAAGAGAGTTAAAACAATAGTTAGAAAACTCATTTGCTATGAAGGATTTGGGGGCAGGAAAACAAATCCTTGGTATGAAAATTTGCAGAGATAGGCAGAAAAAAATTTGACTCTATCTCAGGTTGATTATGTTGAAAAGGTGTTACAGAGATTCCACATGGAGGATGCAAAAGCTATCAGCACACCTTTGCCTAGTCATTTAAAATTGACTAAGGGGATGTGTCTAAAGATACAAGAGGAGGAAGAAAAATGTCCAAGGTACCCTATACTTCAGCTATAGGAAGTTTAATGTATGCCATGGTAAGCGCTAGACCAGATATTGCACATGTTGTAGGATTTGTTATTAGGTATATGGGTCATCCTAGAGTTGAGCATTAGAATGCAGTAAAATGGATTCTCAGATACTTGAGAGGTACATCCAACAAATGTTTATGTTATGCGAGCTCTAGTACTTATTTACAAGGTTATGTTGACTCGAATTTGGGAGGAGACATTGATACCAGGCGGAGTAAAACATGATATATTTTACTATTAGTGGGACAACGGTGGGTTGGATCTCTCGATTGCAAAAGGTGGTTGCTTTATCCACCACCAAGGCAAAGTATGTAGATGAAACAAAGGCAAGAAAGGAGGTGATATGGCTGCAATCTTTCATGGTTTAATTGGGCAAAACATAGGTTAATAATTATTTTTTATAGCCAGCTAGAGTGTCATTCATCTTGCAAAGAATTTTTTCTTACATTCAAAGACAAAACACATACAGTTGAGGTGTCTCTTTATTCAGTCGGTATTGGATGATGGACGTTTAATGCTGGAAATAATATATATAGATGACAATCTAATGAATATGTTTACAAATGAAGTGACAAGGGAGAAGCTGAGCTCCTCTTTAGCTTCAGTTGGTCTTCATGACTAAAAAAATAAAATAGAATAGTAGAGTCTAGGGTGTTTATTTCCAGTGGGAGCTATAGGGGTAGCGGTATTACTACAGGATCAGTCTCCAAGTGGGAGATTGTTGGTTTGTGATGACTGATTAGACAAGTATTGTAAACAATTTTTGAAATTTGTGAGGTTAACCCAAAAAAAAAGGGTTAACTCGTCATGCAATTTTGGTTAACTCATCAATAATTTCCTTAGGATAACTTGTCAAGCATTTCCCTAGGTAACTCATCAAGCAATTTTTAGGGTTGGAGTTTTTTATAAGAAAAATGGTGTTAGGGTTATGGCTTTGTAGAATGAAGTATTGTAGCATTTGCATCGGTATTGAGCTACAAGGGATCACTGGTTGTAATTGGTTGAAATTACTAGATAATAAGATTGGACTCTCTATTTGGTGAATGTAGCCCAAGATTGGGTGAACCACGTTAAATCTATCTTCTTGTTCTACTTCTGTGTGCTTTATTCCTTTGCATTATTAATTATATTTGCATGTAACTATTAATATATCTGTCTTCTAATCCTAACAAAAATGGTGTCCAAATACACATTTTCATAATTGTGTGCCTTATAAAGCCTATTCATGGATTTCTCTACATTTTCCTGTGATTCAAAATCTCAATGACAAATGGGATCTTTGATCCTTAACCACTTTATGGCAATAAATTGTTTACACAAATTACCTATGATAACCATTTGAGGTCACGATCTTGCCCATTTCACGTGGTGTAATTATTAGGAGGTTCTCCCTATTGGATCTTATCTGACCTACCTAGTTATTTCTAATCCCCATTGTCCTTTTGTAGTCATATAAAAAGTCTTAAGCACCACTTATGTGTTCTTCTCATGAGCCCAAATATCTTGTCCATTTAGATATAAGATGTTTTAGGCATTTTAGATGTGAACTCTTTTCTTGGCACATGATCATTCTAGGTGATTAGTTGAAGATGTTGTCTTATTTCACCCCAACTACATATGCTTTTAGAGTAGAAATTTTATTAAATATTTGAAAAGTTACAAACTATACTTTATTTTTACGTTGTTTCATTGATTCATATTTCTTTTTGTATACCAAATTAATGATTTGTTTGAATGTTCATGTATACATTCAAGTGCAAGCTTATAGACTTTTCTTATAATTAGTTTCTCAGTTGTTGACTCTTATTTAGTATTTGGATGGCACACTTTCTCCCTCTAATAAGAATCTTTACCCCCCTTGAGGATGAAAATATGGCTACAACCACAATTATTAGATTAAACATAATTTACGTGAATCTCATGACTATCCTCAACATTAAGAAGTGGATGGTCTTAATAGACATGCAATCACCCTACCATTTCTCAACCTCATGACAAGGGTGCTTCTAGTTTCTTAAAAGTGGCACATTTTATTAACTAAGTTTCACTATTTCTTGTGCTAGAGCTACTCTTTAACTTGAATAAGAAAATAAATAAGACAACATTATGAGGTGGGAAGCTTATCATAATGGCCAAGATCTCCTAGATGGTTGAGGGAAAAACTTTGATTATGACCTACTTCTTCCTCCTAATGAGTCTATATCTCTTGTAGGTTGGCAGTTTTACCTTAGTTGTTTATTTTTTCTCAGGTTCAAGGATTCATCTTGCCTATATATTTCAAATGTGATTCTATTTTAACTTATTTATTTTTGAATTATTACAAAATATCTTTAACTGAGGTAATATAAGAGATATTCATTAATTAAAAAAGGGATGTCACTTTATTTTCCTCCAAATTTATAAATGCCTAAAGGAGCACAAATGGGAGGACATCATTGTTAGATGCATTTTCATTGATGTCAAAACATATATAAAAGTTAGTAATGATTATATGCACTATTTCGAAGATTGCAAATATTATGTTATATCTTATTTTTATCGGTGCAAACATTATACTTACAAAAATTGGATCATGCTAGTTGGTCTGAAGTTGTTAGACTTCTCACGTCAGTAAAGGTTTTTGATTCAAATAGAGATGTCTGATATAGAAGATGAAATAATGAAATATATCAAATAGAATGTCATTTCTGAAGTCTTTCTTTGATGTGTCTAGAGTCTCAATTTGCATAGTTTGATCTGCATGTTAATAGTCAAGTTCAATCTCTGTTGAATGATCAAATTCAATTTTAAGTTATAATCACTTACAGAATATCTCAAAAAATTGATTGATTGCTTCATATCAATGATAATTGTCACGATATTATCGTCATTATGGTTCTTGAAGTCCCATTTTATTGCTTTTCATAAACTTGTTATGAGAATGATATTCGATATGAATCGGTTCAAGTGGTGGTTGATGCAGTTAGAACTGTTACTAACCGTATTTAGTTATAATTTATAAAGCTCCTTAAGTATTGTCACCTCTAGAAACTTGTATATACTTCAGAAATATAAAGGAGTGTTAAGAGATGTCAGTTGTAACTACATAGGCAATTGAAACTTATTATAACCAAATGATGCATAGATCGGTAGAAGATAAGTGTGTAGTGTTGTCAAAAAGGAAGAGAGAACATATAAAAAGATAATTCATAATGGAAGTGTTGTGAATACCCTAGTGATATGATTATATAATCAACTTAAGATGAAAGATGAAAGACTGTGATGTGATTCAGTTCATGTATAACATTATATTGTAGTTTTGTTTTTAAAGCCTGTTATGAGTTGTGTAGACAAGATTTCTAAAGGGTGCTTTATAGTACACATTCTCTAAAAGTTTATCTGTAGATCTCTAATGCTATAATAGTTGGTAGCATTCAGTTTATATTTGCATATTTCTAATGTTTAACAGTTGATAGTATTCAGTTTGCAAGAAATTTATTTGCAAATATCTATTGTTAAGAAGTACAACACTGCACAGAATATTTGAAGGTTGTCTAATTCAAATTGTAAAAGTTTGTCTGCATATTTTCGATGTTGTAAAGTGTAATACTTCTGAAATTAAAGTCAGTTACAGTTTGTACTTGTGACATTATTATAGTTGGTGTTTTGAGGATGTTGGGTTGGTGCTCATGTTGTTAAATGGTGGATTTGTAAGAGTTGGTGTTCGAATAAGGAATTCAGTGACTCCTAGGTGATGGTGTCTTATAACTTTGTAAACATTTTTTTATCTGTGGTTTGGATTAGAATAGTAGATCCTAGCAACATTTTTCGCAGTGGTTTCTCAGTCTGAGTTTTCCACGTATTTCTTATGCATTTTAGTTTAAAGTTTTGTTAAATTTCATCAAAAGTTTTAATTGGTTAAAGATTTTAATCTTATTTCTTCTATTAATTTAGATGTCCTCTCAATAGAAGAATTGTGCTCTGCAATCATTGTTACCATTGCCACATGTGGAATCATATAACATAATGAAATCAAAACACATCAAATTAAGGCTAAACATAAAGTTAGATGGCATTATCCTTTTTTTTTAAGTTATATAATGAAAGAAGATGACAAGCGTGCAAGCTAATAAAGAAATATTTATTATAATCCACAAGTATTAAAATACTAAAATATTTTTTCTTTAATATATTTCAATTATTTCCTTTAAAATTATCATACAATAAACAATTATTACACAAGATTTAGACTTAGGCAGAAGAATCCTTGTCCTCCTCAAGCCTACCCAAGTCCTTTAGGAGTGAGTGAACTAGAGTTTTTCCTAACTAGTCTACTCTCGCTAAACCTATCCTTTTTCTATGAACTATATATGTTGAACACTCCATTTAGCATATGGCTAGGTAGAAGGAAATATAAAGTGACAATCAAGAATACCTATCACTAATGTTGTCATGTTGACGATAATATGGAGGAGTAGAAATGGGGTACAATATCTCTTACTAAAGTTATGACTTGTGACCATTCTCTACCTTATAGTTATTATCATTTGATATAATTTACAAGTTTCTAATTACCAATTATCTAATTACTTGTCAATTCTCGTTGTGTTTCTATTAACCTTGCAACCCAATTCTCATTTTGTCTATCTCCGACGCCCTTGGAATGGGTATTTAGTGTATAATATAAAATGGTGATCAATGGTAGACTCCCACTTTCTATATACAACGGAAGACGAAAATCTGACCCTTAGGCCAAATTTGATTTGCACAACCCAAAAGGATGAAGGGATGCAAATGCAAGATCTAACTAAAGGGTGATTTGGGTATTCCCTATACAGATAGAAACGTATGGAAGAGGAATGCAAGATATCTATGCTATGACTAAAGAAATGATTGCTAGAAAGATGTAAAATCAGATCTAACACATGAAAGAAAGTGCTTAGAAAAGGGAATGAGAATGAAGGTGTACTCACCTTGAAGGCTAGTAGAAGGATGAAACTTTAGATCTTTAAAAACCCTATCAGACTGTACTGAAACTGGAAGCAGATCATGATTTGGAAACCTGCAAGCTTGAACTTTCTGTTGTGAAAATTTGAGTACTGTAGGAATAGGTCAAACTTGGTTCGACCTATACTAGGTATAGGTCAAAGGTGGTTCAACCTATACCCTGAATCCGGAGGTCTCGGGACTGTGACTGATACTACACTTTCAGATCTGTAATTCTGAACCTAAAACTCTGTGAATCTCCATCTGCACACAAGAGAAGGGGAAATTATTGGAGGAAGGGGCTTGCCTTGGTTAAGCCCCTGTTTAGGAATTCCTTGAATTAAAATAAAGGAAATGCTATCATGAAGTAGAGATCAAACAACAATGAAGTATATTATACCATGTAAATGCATTTGTACTTAGTATTTGATCAAATATATTGATGAAATAGCCATGACTCAACACAAAAACCAAAAGGAAATCATGTAAGACCAAAACCTCATATAGTAGATTTTGTAATTTGCCTTAATGTTGAATTCAAGAAGAATAAGAAGAAGACTTGAATGGATGAATGTAGATCTCCTCTTTTGATTTCCAACTCCTTTGTCTCGTATGAAGAGAGAAGCTAGATCTATAAAAGGAAAAGCATGTATGCTTGATGGATGATGGATGATGGATGAATGCCTTCAATGAATGCTTTATTACTTGCTTGAACTTATTGAATGCATAATAATTTGCTTGCATGTACGTATCTTGCACAATGAGAGATGTAGATTTCCTATATGTGAAAATGAAGGGAAGAAGTCTCATTTTATAGTGACTCCAGGGTCCAAATTTGTGAAGGTCAACCTTACTGGGTGGGAAAATGTAAATAACTTGCATCGGGCCCGAAACCCACCAAAATTCAACCCTCGTGGTATAGGTCAAAAGTGGTTCGACCTATACCTGGTATAGGTTGAACCAGGTTTGACCTATACCTGTAAGTTGTTAAGTTTGAGGTAAAGTTGTGGGGTTCGAGAAGTATTAAGAGGATCGGGGAAAAACAAAAAGATAAGTGGGAAATTTGATCATAAATGCTAAAATGTGGCCCAAGAGGGAAATGAATTATGTGAATGGATGGATGAATTGGAAATTGTGCATATAAATTAGAACCAACTTTGAGTTTTGAGCAAGATTGAAGGAGAAGATAGGACTTTTATTTAAATTAAGTATGCAATTAGGTGCAATGGAAGTCCTAACATAAGAAATATACTAAAGTGGGATAAAATGGTCCTAAAAAGAAAACAAAAGTAAGTTCTTACTTTTTAGGACTATACATTTATCCCCCACTTTAGCAGGAGTATGAGACAAGTTCATGCTCATGGTAAAGGAAGAGATAGAAGAAAGAGAGAGAAAGATGATTGCAGCAAATTGCAAAGAGATAAGAAATCACCAAGTATAAGGACATAAGTCTTCAAACTAAGAATCCTAACTCCACATCCATGCACAAGGGTATGGAAACAAAGTAAAAAGAAAGATAAAAAACACCAAAACAATAAAATGGGTTCTAACCTCGATTGAAAATGTCTCAGCCACTAATATCATGTCTGGAAAGCTATTGCAAGAGAACAAGTGATAACATATGAAGAACAAGAGCATCAATAATGATGATACCAACTCCATGATATAATATAACTTGAATGATAGCAGAGAGAGAGAGAGAGAGAGAGAGAGAGAGAGGTGATTACGTCACCTAGTAAGATTGCATGTCTTATTGTGAACCACACAAAATATAGAATTGAAAATTTAGCGAGTTTGTGTGCCATGCTAGTCAATTCAATCAAAATCTTATGCCTACTGGTGAATTTGTCTACGTGCACCTCATGAATGGATATAAATCACTTATATCATGAATATTTTTGTACATGTACACTTCATGGATGGATACAAATCACTTATAACCATGAAAACTGTTGTGTATATCTGCACCATGTTAGGTATTTTTCTTGCAGGATTGAAAACAGTATGAATGCTTAAATATTATATTTCCAATTTCTAGTACATGAAAGATAAATCCTAATTGATGAGGAATAATTCCTCCTTCTACTTTGAGATCCACAGGCTTAGGCGGGTGTACCTTCAAATGATTATTGATTCTCAGTATATGTTATAGTGGATTAGGGCCTTCACTAATTGACTAATTGTTCTTTACTGTATCAATTGATAAAACACCTTGTAGACGACAGAAATTAACTTAATACAGAGCTTTACAATCCAAATTATGATCTTAACAATAACAAACATCAGTGAGATAAGGATTCTCATCCTTCTTCCTTTTGGAGTTCTTTGAACCTACGAGGGCTAACCTAGTGATTCTCTCTTTAAGGGATCAATAAACTGAATTGTATTCTCTAATACAATTACTTAACCATATATATTCAAGTTTTAACTGAAAATTAAATGATTGATTTTTTTTTAATATTGGATGATGATTAACTGCTTGCCAAACCCTAAACCAGTGCCTAATTCTTGGACAAAGAGTCAATATCAAATATAAATCCACAATAAAATGATTAATGTAAACACATGCAATTTAGATAGAATGCCTTGCAGACTACCCTTTCACTCCCACACCCATGTTATCGTATACTTAAACCAATGTTTAACTCTTTGGAATCGCCTGTAAGAATTACTCCTTCCTTGAAAGAACTCACAAGTAATTGCACAATCATCTTGTAATTGGTATATCTAAAATGCCTTGCAAATTAAACATACAAGATCTTAAACATAAATATAAAGAGACAACACAAGATATATAATAGAAACTGCAATGTATTTTATTAATATGTTACTTCTTCAAATTTATTCAATAGACAAAAAGCACAAAGCTCAGACAAAATTGAGTAGTCTACCTTGCAATTATATATTTCACCACCTTTACAAAAATGATACATCTTTCTACTTATAGAGTCTAAGCCATCTTGGAGTCCTTAAAGACTAAGGATGAAACAAGCTTCGGATAGCTTTAGACCTAACCCTAAAAGATACTAGAAGACAAAATACAATAAGACCTTGAGCAGTGGAAAGACAAAATAGGAATACAATTAGATTTGATCTTCAAATCCTTGATAGTTGGCACCTTTTTATGTTGATATTTTGGATAGCCTCCAATATTTATTGTGAGATCTAGTGACCTCCATTACAAGCTAACTTATACTAGTCTTTCTAATGACTAACCTACATGTGCTCAAAGATCAATATCCAGGTGTCTCTTTACTCCTCGTCCAGTATGTCCAAGTCAACTATTGTAGGCTTCTTTTTCTTGGGCTTGGTGAGAACATCACATCCTATGAATTTTGCCCATGTAGGCCAATTAAAGCTCTGAATTCTTTCCAATTGTTCCTTCTGTCTATCCCATCTATCATATGTTATGCTTTTGACATCTGTAACAAACTTATTAAAGTCTGTTTCGGCCTTAAATGCCCCATCTAAGGTTTTATTGAACCTTTCCATATCTAATCCTCCATTGTCAGAAATAAATGCCTCTTTATTAGGTAGTAATGAATCAAATTCATTTCACCATACCTCTACTACCTTGATATGATCATCCTCTGCCTTTATTGAAGGAACAAACTTATTGTAATCTGATCCAAACATGTTGATCCTGGCTTCAATTTGATTTTCTTTGCCCTTAAAGAAAGACAAGGTAACCCCAATCTGCTCAATCTTCTCACCAACTTGTGTTACAATTTCTGGGAGATCTGCCCTAAGTGGTTGTAGGGCTGCTAATCATTCAAATAAATTTACATCCTAACTGACCAAGTCCCAAAATAGGGGTTCAAAGTTGACACAAAATTAGTTACCTCTATTTGCAATCTAGGCAACTTGTTGTAGGCACCATGTACTAGATCAGCTTTATCTTTTAGGATATTGATCCTAAGTTACAAAATATTCAAAAAGGCTTCCAAAGCCACTTTATTATGCTCACTATCCTTCTGCTTTGTTTCCTTTTGAATATCCCCTGCATCCTTTGTTTGTACTAATGCATCTACAACTTGCTTAGGCTCAGCAGGAATAGTCTTAGGGATCTCTTGTAACTTCACATTCAGCTCCACTACTAGATTCTCCAGTGCATTGATCTTTATTAAGCCTAGCTCCCTATCTTTCAAAACAAAACTTGCCTAATCAAACAATTTTTTATATCTATTTGACATTTGTACAGCTTTTTCTTCATTTAGATGAGCAAAGTGAGTGAGAGCTTGTGAAATATCCAAATCACCTGTATTATGGATGGACCATATGATTTTGTCCCCATCCATCTTTTCTTGTACATTTATCAATGATGGCTTCTAGGTCTTAGGAGCTAGAGCCCACATGGCTAAGGTTTTTGACTATGCATTGTATCCACATCCTTTAATCATCTCCCCCACCTGTGTCTCTGAAGACAACTTGATATCTGGCTGCCTCCTTATTTGGTCTATAGTGAAAGCTGAGGCTAGATCCCATCCCTCTACTAGTAGCATCCCACTAGACTTTACTAACTGTGTAGCTTCATCTGGTGTCATATTCTCTGATTCATGATCATATTCTTGTAGGGCCTGTAAGGTTTCACTTGTTATTGCATCTCCTCCTTCCAATTGCAACTGTGACCCCACTTGTTGTTTTACCTAGATGAGAAATTCTTGAATTCTTTAGTTTTTTATAAAATTATAATCATTCAAGAATTATTCTTGTTGAATCTCTCTTTCATCTTGGCATAACAACAGAGGCATCTCATCATTTTCTTATGTAACCTCTCTTTTCTTCTTTCCTTCTCTTATGAACTTCCTTAGTTGATGATCATAATCTCTAGTTCCAGTGAATAATGCACTCACTTTCTATTTTTTCCTCTTCTATGCCTTAACATTAGAAGGCTCCTCTATTTCCACCCTTTTCTTCTTCTTGGGAGGCTCCACAACTACCTCAGCCTCTTTCCCTTGAGTCAAATCCATTATGTTTTTCTCTATTTGAGGTGTTGATCCATTGGTGGAGGGATATGTATTGAGTATCTACTATCACTGTACTCTGAAGAAGAGTGTTTATTTGGACCTCTATCCTTATCTTCTATTTTCTCTTCCAGCTGATTGCATAATGTCCCATAAAATTAAATAATCTAATCTAATCTTTGCAAATAAGGAACATCAAGGAAATAACCCCCAAAAGGGATCCCTTTCTTCCTAAGTTGTTGTTCCAAATCTATCAGTTCTTTGAACTTGTCAGCTCTTCTCACAACTTCATCATCCTCTAAGATATTCCTTATTAGGTCCACTTATATACATTGCTCATGCACTTTGGTATTAGGGATAGTGGGTGTCAAGAGCCTTTTTACACTAAAAATAAACCTCTCTGAATCCACATACCTATATAGGGCTACACTCATCCTGAAGTGACTTAACCATCTATTCACTGAATCATATGCCCTTTTGCCAATTGTGAAATCATAAACTTGAAATTGCCGAGGTGTGAAAGTTCCTTTTCTATGTGGAGCCAAATGCTCCTTATCAGTTAACATCAATTGCCATATGAATTCCATAATAGTAATCTTGGGTGGCACACAGTATGGTAAAATGTGTGTTGGTTGGGAGCAACCTTAAACTCTTATCGAAGTGAAATTCTGATGATAGTAGAAGTCTCCCCAGTTGTGGTCTCCATTCCACTTATCAACAAACTTACAAGGCTTGAGAAGCTGCAAGACCTTAATTGGCATTCTGGTCATATTGACTCCCAAACTGCTCAATAGGGGATATACCATCCAATTCTGGAAAGCATAGAATTCATTCTCCCTAGATGTATAATTCTACACCCTCAACCAAAGTTTTACAGGGTTGGATTGACCATGGTATAATCTTTGAGGTCTCAAATTTGGTTGATCCATGATATTGAAGTTATAAAATCAAATCAAATGTATCAATAAAGAATACTGCAAAAATTTAGGGTTGGATTACTTCTTCTAAATGTCTACAAACCCTTGATGCATTTTGTCAATTACATATTGGATGTAATCATAATCTGTGCTCACATGGGGAATTCGCAAGTCCAAAACTATCATCAGAATATCAGAGGATATCCTTTCTCTTCCCCCATCAACTCCTAGAACTCTACACATGCCATAGGAAATGTACTTCATGTAAAAGGCCAGATCCTTATAGAAGTATGGTGCAGTGTTACTAGGAATGGGTGCAATATAATTTATGGTGCCTTTGGGCACATGGGTTTGAATCAATTTTGCTACAACACAGGCCTCCCTTGTATACCTAGCCACTAAGGCTTTCAGGTCTATCTCTATAGTATAGGGGTTATAGATATTGAAAGCTTTCATAAATGATACCCTATCTAGAGTTACTAAGGTTGTACCATCATTATTCTTTATGGTTTTGGAAATAGTATCATACCTATTAGCCAATTCTAGCAATAAATCTACATCTACAAACACATTTGAAACTATCAATTTGGCTAACCTTGAAGTCCAAGGGGTTGACACAGGAATAGGACCATCACTATTCTTATGGAAATAATTAAATAAATGATATCTAGAATGATCAGGAGTCTTAGCATCTCTAATATAAGCCATGTTATCACCAAGTTATTCGTCATTTACCTTTTTTCCTTGATTTTATCATGGGAGTAGAGTCAGAAATTCATCAGATTAATTTCTCTTTCCCTTCTGATCATCTTCAGCTTCACCGCTCTTTCCACTGGTTGAAGCAACGCTCACTGCTCAGTGGGTGGTCCCACAATAGTGTGTCCCACTTTTTTAAACATCCTGATTTTTGCTGAAATTGCACATTTTTAAGAAAATATGTTGATTTAAGCCTTGAGAGGTCCCATTTGAAGGATTAAATTCAAAATGGCTAGATAAAATCCTCTTGGATCAAAATCCCTTTTGTATAATCCCTCTACTACTCACTCACACCTATAATCGAGTCTCCTTTGAACCCATCAAAATGCTGACAAAAAAACACTTTGACATTAACTTTTTGTTGGATAAAATAAATTCATTTGAAAAACCCAAATATAGGATGATAGTACTCCGAGAAAGCTTTCCAATTATTATGAGTTATATATATATTGAGTTTATTACGACTTTTCTTTTTAAGTTTTACTAAACATAGGTTTTCTGACCATTTAGCGACTTCTCTATTCGACGCTTCTGGAAAAATAGTAAATTAGGGAAAACAATTATGAAAAATATGTAGGAAATAGGTTTTTATGTTATCTTTCTATCAAAAAAAAGAATAAATTAATTTCAATATATAGAGATAGAGTTAGAGCGATCAAAATGAACCTATGTCCAAATTATAATTAATGCCACTTCATAACTCAATAAACTATTAAATATTCAACCAAATTGAATGAAACCAAATGTATTCCCTAGATATTTGTGTTACAAACCTAAATTCAAAATAATTATGTTCTTATCAGTTTTATAAAAAAAG
>MU226783.1:995882-1017588 GCA_018584345.1 Thuja plicata
TACATCATCTTCAAATTCTTAATGGTTTAATGACAATTGATGTTCGAAAGTGAAGTTTTTTTTTCAGAATGTTCATTTCAGTGTCAAAGTTGGCCAAAAAGTGGGACACAGTTTTGTGGGATCACCCCGGCTCATCTTGTCTGCATTGAACTAAAAAAATACTGATCAAATCTCTTTTCTTCACTCTGAAATCTGGGCAATTCTATTCTTCTGAAAGCACTGATCACTTATGTAATCCTGGCTCTAAAATCTGAAACTCTAGTAAACTGAAATGAACAACGGTAATACTTATTTATTCAGAGAAATCAATGCACAAATCTTATTTCAAATCATGAATTTTCTATTCATTCACTTCTACATTCTTTGATATCAATTTCTCTTAACCGTGGCGCCTGAGGTTGACAGGTTATCATTTTGAAAAAGGCCAATCAGAGTAATCATGAAACCTTATTTTATGCGAAATAAATTCTCATCTTGATATGATTGGCTCTCTTTATTACAACTCAGCTACTTCTTACATGTTGTTACAATTCTCTTATTCTGATTGGCTAATGACTGTACATCATGGCACAGGACAAAACTCTTACCTCTACCTTTCTCATACCCTAGTTCTCTTTAGCGACCATGTGACTGCTTTATCTCCTTGTCGCAGAGAGTTAGCCTTAACTCTAGTTTTGTCATGAGATTTAACACTCACCGCACAATCAAAACTTTATCAACGGTTATCTCTTAGTCGCTGAAAAAATTCACTTAAATCATACTTCATTCTGAGATTCCATGACTAAAGATAAAGAGTAACTCTTGTTTAACCCTCGGTACACTTGTGAGATTTCGTGACTAAAGAAACTCAAAGTCGCTTTATAATTTCTTATATGAAGAGTTTATCTCAAGACTTCACGCGCACCATAGGATCAACTTGAAAATCAATGGCTATCACTGAATCTCATAAGATTTGAATTAACTCTTGTTTCCTTCCGCGATCACACAACTGCATGAAAATTTCAACCCAGCTTTAACTCTGATTTGTTTATGAGACTGCAAGACTGAAGAAAATCAAAGTCTCCATAGGATTTCTTAACTCTGGGGTTTGTAATGAGAATTTGCGCGAACCACAGGATCATAATCTAAATCAACGATCAATGTTAAATTGCTTGATCCTCTAAAGCATATTCTTTTCTTTATGAGATAACATGACCAAGCATTGCGTTGAGTCTCAAAGAAAAATGGAATATTATAAAAGCTTAAAGAGACATTGCGACTAATATTAAAACATGAAAACATCACATGACTTAAGTGACTCAGATTTTCTGAAAAAGGTAACTGCAAAATAGAAGCCGATTATGAAGAACTAGGGTTTTCTCTTGTTATGAATGAAAAATGACCTAAGACCTAGGGTTTTTCATATTTCTTTGATTTTAACGCACGATATCATCATTTGTAGGGAAAATTTGATAGCACTGGACAGGAATTTGAAATTTATGCAAGAATCTGACTGGGAACTCAAAACTTTTGCAGCAAGACTTCAAAACTGGAAAAACAACCAACAATGGCTCTATCTGAGGATGCTTAAATGCAAGTTTATAGAAAGAACCAAAGATCTCTAGGAGGTAGACCACGCTTACTAACCTACTGCAGAAACAAAACACACAATAGAAACAAACACACTTATACATATAATACAAGGCTACTGTGCATGGAAATCAAATTTTTAACTGAAGTAAGGTTTCAAGAATTGTCCATACACTGGAAATTCAAAT
This sequence comes from Thuja plicata, assembly GCA_018584345.1. NCBI lineage: Eukaryota > Viridiplantae > Streptophyta > Pinopsida > Cupressales > Cupressaceae > Thuja > Thuja plicata. The sequence continues at coordinate 997,640 of MU226783.1, forward strand.
ACCTCTCCATCCATATTTTTCAAAAGATATGAATCTTTTCCAAAACTTTGATAAATGAGAAAAGGAACATGCCATAAGGATTCATATTTCTTATGCTTCCCTTTGTCTTCAGCCCTTACATTCCACTGAAGTACCAAATCATCAGGTTGAAACTTCCTGTTACTTTCTCTTTTATCAAACAGATATTTCATTTTTTGTTGTAACTTAATGTTCTCCTTTGGACTATCTTTTGTGACCTCATCTAGTTCTACTAACTGCATCATCCTATCTTGCATTGGTTCATAAACATTTAGCTCATCTTCCTAAATAAACTTATATACTGGAAGAAAATTATTCATGGGCATTCTGGATTGCATACCATATACTAGTTCAAAAGGAGACTTACCTGTTGATTTTTCCATAGTTATCCTGTCAGCCCATAAAGCAAGTTTCAGTTTTGTATGTCAGGCTCTTTTATTTTTCTCAAGGGTCTTCTTCAAGATTTTCAATACGCTCTTATTGTTGGATTCTGCTTGGCCATTTTCTTGGGAATGATATGGGGAAGAATATGACATCATTATCCCATACTCATCACAAAAATTCTTAAGTTTATCTGACCAGAAGCACATAGAAATGTACATTACTAATTTTGCAGGGATACCAAATCTGGTCAGAATGTTTTCTATCAAAAAATCAGTGACCACTTTACTAGTTTCCTTCTTTATGGGAATTGCTTCTATCCATTTTGTGAAATGATCTGTAGCAACTAGTATAAAACTATGTCCACTACTAAATTTCTCTGAAAAATCTCCAATGAAGTTAATCCCCCACATGGAAAAAGGTGCTTCAAAACTTATAGGATTTAGTAAGAGGGCACCTGATAATTTCAAATTGTTTGAAAACCTTTGACAAGGTTCACACTTTCTGACAAAGGCATGAGTATCTTTGAATAATCAAAGCTAATAACATCTAGCCCTCAAGATTTTATGAGTAGTGGTTTTGGCAAAAAATTGTCCTCCACATACTCCAGCATGTGTTTCAACCAAGACCTTTTGAGCTTGACTCTGATCTAAACATAATATCAGTACACCATTTCTATCCTTCCAATATAAATTTCCTTGTACTAAGGTGTACCTTTGAGCGTGCAAACTGAGATTTCTTTTTTGATTATCTGTCATAATCTCAGGGCACCTGGAAATTTTTAAGTAGTACATGGTATCAACATAAAAAGGTTGTATTTCAATATTGGTTACTATTGAATCCTATAACTTTGTAGTATTTACTTGCACCAAGTCCAAATTTTCTTCTGTCATTAATTTCACTAAGCCTTGTCCCCTTACCAGTCACTTCTGATTGAGTAAGGATATCCTTAACTACTAAATGTGGTACATATGCCATAATTTTCTCACAAAATAGATAAGGTCTAAATGACTTTACAGCTTTCACTAAAGCATATGCCTGTTTCTCTATCATTTCATAATTCAACTCTGCAACTTGAAGGGATTTGCTAAAAAATGCAATAGGATGCTCAAAAACCTCCTCATCCTTTTTCAGTAAAACAACAACAATTGTATGAAAAGATGCAAAAGAGAATAATGAAAATGGCTTACTGTAATCAGGGGATCTCAAAATAGGTGCCTCTTGCACTGCTTTCTTTAATTTTCTAAAGTTGATTGTTCTTCTTCACTCCATTGAAACTTTGCATCTTTTTTCAACAGTTTAATTATAGGTTTGACAATCTCAGCAAAATTTGAAATAAATCTTCTTACAAAGTTTATCTTTCCTAAGAAAGACTGTACACCTTTGATATTCTTTGGAGCAGTGACCTTTTGAATGGCTTCTATCCTTTCTGGGTTAATCCTGTTGGGATTAATGGGAAGTAGTAATGAGAGGGGAGAGGTGAATCAATACCTCTAAAACTTTTAACTCTTTTCACCATTCATCATTTGTAATCATTCTTTACTGCATTACCGACCATTACTATTGTTCTTTCTTATGAATGTAGTATTAATTCATAATCTTCAAATGTTTGCAACATTCATAGAAACATTCTAGAAAGTAATAAACACATAACACAAGATATGACATCACAGAAAACTCTTGTTAGGAAGTAAAAAATGTGGTGGGGATGGCACCCACAAAACTTCACTATCTGCAGAATGGAAGGGAGCTAGTAAAGACTTACAATTGATCACTTTTGATGATCTACCCTGCTAGAAGTATTAAAGTGGAGACCTGTTAAGATCTACTCTGTTAAGAGCTTTAGTAACACTGATTTAAGTGTGCACTTGGTTAAGAGATTTACAATAGGACTGTTAGGTCCACCTTTCTTGAAAGGAGTTCTTAAGTGTACTACACTTGTTAGAATGAGTACATATGTTTGACCTGACTATATGCAATCTATGATTTCTTATCACAGATCCATTAAATATCTCATAAGAATAATATCACCTATAGTGACTGATTAATACCTTCTCTACTCGTCGGTAGCCTGTGTTCTTGTTCTTGAAACTGATTTGATCCTTTTTTGTCCTTGTGCATGAAATATTTTGCCTGGTCCTTAGATTCTCTCAGTGGCTACAATCTTCATTCAACAACATGTTCAAAATAGATTGAGCATCTATTTATACAAGTATTTGACCTATCTTAGAATCATGCATTACAATGTTAACTCTTAGATCCAAGGTTTACAACTTGACCTTGATCTTTAGTTTGCATGTTTTAAATCAGTAAAACTAATTAAAACAATAATAATTACATTTCTTCCTCTGCACATAATGGTTTTAAAACAAATCAAGAAGCTAAATATACAACTTCATTGTTTTATCTGATGTGGAAAGTCAGATCCACTTTTTGCGGGATGTAACTGACTATTGGTTCTTGGTCGTCGGGTTGAACTGAAAGTCTTTCAGCATTCCTTTGTTGAACTGATCATCGAGTTCCCTTCATCTGTTGGGTTCCTCACTTTTTTGTTCCGTCGGGTTGCACTGTTGTTATTCGTCGGGTTCCTTTAACCTTTTTTTCATCGGGTAACACTGAATAGTGTTTGTTGGGATGCTTTGTACTTGGCAGTATCGGGTAACTTTGGCGTTGGGTAGTGTTGTGCCCTATTTGTTAGTGTAGTGTAAACTGATGGTGTAGATCATGTTTTTCCTTGTGTATACTAATGGCAAAATATCATGCCTTCAATCTCCCCCTTTGACATTAGTATCAAAAACTGATATGTGCATAATACTAAAGTGTTTAGTATGTACACCATGTCTATATATTTGTCATTATATGAATCCCCCTAATTGTATGCATCAGTATAGTATAAGTATATGTACATGTATACTTGCCTCTGTACTATACATTCCTTGTTCTTGGCTCTTTCATTTGTTTGACTGTACACATCATTTCCTCCTTTCACTTCCCCCTTCTTTTACTATGATTGTACATATCACTTCCCCCTTTATTTGATACTTATGAAAAAAATGTACAATTTATAAGATGCCAAAAATGTGTAACTTACAATGTGTCAAGAATATATGAATGGGTGGTCTTGATGTCTTCAAGCAATTTCTCCCATTTTTCTTTCAGGAGTTCTAGTGCCATGTGGTCTAGCTCTAGCCTTGCATGCATATCATAAATGTTGTCTAGGAAAGACATTTATGGGGTGGAAATTAGTGCCTTTTCCTCTGTCATATGTTTCTGTAGTAGTGAGAGTGTTGGTAAGAGTTGTGCTTGAAGCTCATTTACCTCATCTCTAAACTTCGTCTCTATAATCTGTATGTCTTGTCTCAATTTTTGAGCCTGTTTGAGTTGCTCATTGTGCAATTTTATTGCCTCTTCACTATTCCTAATACTCTGTACACTTTTCTGAAGATCAACATCTATCTGTGCTATCTTTTCGGTATACTCCTGAGTGATTTGATCAAGTGTGCATAATTTATGTATCAAATTAATAGCTTCTGAGATTATCGAATCAATTGTGCTAACCAATTCAGAAAGCTTTACCTTTTCCAATGCCACTTCCTAGATTATCTTTTATGCTAGCTTGAACTCATATTTCTATTCAAGTCTCTCTTCCATGACCTTCTTAGCATCTATGTTATGAGATGTTATTGCATCTATGAGTACCACTAATTGATCAAGCATTGGGGCTGTTTGATCAACATCTACATCAGGTACTATTTGTTGAAGTATTCCTCTTGCTACTTTAAGTACCTTTGCCTCCTTTTTGGCTTTTCTCAATTTGTCTTGCATTGCCTTCCTCTCACAGAGTCTTGCATACTTGGTCAATTTAGTTGGATCCAATGTCCTTGGATCACAGACTGGAATCTCAATGATTTCATCCAGAGTTACTAGATTTGTATGCTTTCTCTTCTTCTTCTTTGAGGCTTGTAGGGACGCTGATATATGAACTACCATTTCTATTTCATTTGTCCTCTTTGAAGTTCTTGGTGAAGGCTTTGAGTAAGATGCTTCTTGTTTTTTTTTTCTCGGGTTGCACCAGTCATTTTTGTGAAGACGTCTCTCCATCAACCTTTGGTGGCTCTACAGATTTTTCTTCAGTTTTCTTCTCCAGATCATCTTTCTTTGCTTCTTCACCTTTTTCTTTCTGTGTGTCCTCTTCTACCTTTTGTTTTTCTTCTTTACTTTGATCAGTAGATTTATCTTTATGATCATCGGTTGCAGCTTGCTCTGCAGTTGTGTCCTTTGTGTCATTTATGGTGTCTTTTGCTTCATCATCACCCTTGTCCTCGGGTGTGGTTGTGTCCTCTATAGTAGATCCTTCATTACCCTCTAGTATATTGATTTCCTTCATTAATACAGGCATATTGCTTTGTGTGCTAGCTTGGGCTTTATCTAGAGTGATGTCCTGCTCGTCAATTTGATCTTTTTGAGTAGTGACATCCTCATCTTTTTGTACTTGCTCTACAGGATCTAGTTTTGTTATGTCCATGACTGAATTGTCCTGCCATGTCTCACCAACAACATTCATTTATTTATCCTTTGATGTCTTCAATTATTTTTTCCTTCCCTGATCCTTAAGTGTTATGAATATTACATCATCTTTCTTTCTGTGGATCTTTATCAGATTCATAATTGGTGATGTCTTTAATTTCAAGATCATCCATTACCTTGTCCAAATCTATTGGCTCCATATCTTCAACATTGTCCAAAGCAATGTGCTGAGGACTTGCCTTGTCTTTATCCTCCTCTCTATGAGGTGGGTCAGCGAGAAGTAACTGTTCCTCATGACTTGTTGACTCTACTGGCAGATCTAGGAGTTGTCTCCATTTAGTCTCGGTCATTGTATCCAGCTTTATAAACTTATCCTCTAGCACTTTGTAAGCCCTTATCTTGGCTACAAATTTGCCTGAATGCTTCATCAGTATTTCTTTGATTTCTTCTATCTTACATTTGGGAGGCATAAGTGTTACCAGTACCCTCTCCCTTGCTTCTCTCTCAGTTTGTAGAGCATATGACCATTGTTGGGATATTTTGTTACCCAACTCTTTAGGTATTTGGTTGATGAATTTAACTGGTACATATTTGAATTTTACCATTGACCTAATGATTGCTTCTTATTTTATTTTGGTCCTCTTGTTTGAGTGTATCCCATTGTCTAATTTTCTTGTCATACATTGTACCAGATGCAGCAATGGCTTCAACAGCCTCATCAATTGTTTGATTTATGAAGTTCTTCTTCACTACATCAGGCTCATCTTCTTTAGAATCCTCTATGTCATCTTTAGTCCTGACCATTCTTTTTCTCCTCTTTGTAGGTGTAGTCTTCACAATTTGTTCCTTTGTTTGCTGCTTTCTTTGCTTTGCTGGCTGCTTCCTCTTATTGGTCCTTACTTGACCTTTCTTAAGAGGTGTAGTATCGGTCTTAGCAGTTTGACTCCTTATCCTCTGCTTCTCTGTAGGAGGTGGAGGTGTATTAGATTTAGTTTCCTCAAAATCTAATTTCTGCTCATCTTGCCCTTCACCAACGGTGCCCTGTTCATCAGTTTCCCCTGTTTGTTCTTGTTCCTCCTCATTTACCGATAGAATCTTTTTAAGATTCTTAACCATTTTATTCTTCTTATTGACAGTCTTCTTAATTTATAGGCCTCTTTTTATCTTTGATTTGGCCTCTTCATAGGTTCCAAACCTTGGTTGTTTGTTGTCAATAGGCTCATTGATCAATGCATCAATAGCATTGGTTTCTTGATCTATGTTGATTTCATAATCAATTGGGGCTAACCAAGCTGTCCTTGGTACAACCGGTTTTATGTGGGTAAAGTCTGTATCCACCATAAAACATATTTCATCCCTATGTTTTTTAGTCAATTGTTCAGGGATCCTTGTTCTTTCCATCATCTTTTCCTTGAATTCAAGGAAGTATGCAGTCATGAATGACTCAAAATTATCTCCTTGTGACTTAATTAGTTCACTAATTTGTAATGTCACCGGCTTTGTAGTGTCCCATTTCACTTTTCCTACTGAAGGAAAGTATTCTTGAAAGTAGAAAAATATACACATGATAAGTGAGCCAAACATACATGTGTTAGTATTTGCAGACCTAATTATGTTCATGTTCTCATCAAGTTGTTTCAACAGGATCTCACATAGATCCATCTGTATGCCCTTTGTCACTATTTTGTAAGCTGTACTTACTAATGTTGATGATATGTTGTTCAGGCTTCTTGCCTGAAAGATCTTGTACCCAATCACACATGCACCGAATCTCAGTTCTTCGTCGATGATGGTGTTCACTTTCAGACCTTTTTTATCCCATTCAACTTTAGTAAGCTTTTCAACTTCTAGCATGGAAGGATGCTTGTGAGCCTTAAGCTTGTCGGTTATTGGATAACCAGTGATAGCAAGAAGGACATCCTTAGTGATTTTCTTAGGTTAATCCAACCATAGCTTCTAGTCATGCATTCTACTAAGTGCCAACCTGATCCAGTCGGTTTTGAAGTCCCTAGGGAAATATAGGGCATTAGTAATCCCTTTAACCTCTAAGTTTTTGTGCTCTTCCTTCATGTTTCCTTCCGCATCACAAAGCTTCTTGTAAGCTTCATCCATCTCCAGATCACCTATTTTAGCAATCTTACAGTGAATATAGGACCTTACGTCCTCTATTAGCAAAACCATAGGTGGAATCTTAGAAAATGCATTGGTTTCATCGGGTTGCAATGCAATCTCTGAGCATATTTTGTATTTGGGTTCTACACGGGTGTTATTCTTGATTAACCTAACCACATTCTTCTTATCACTCTTGATCTTAGCGGTTCTTGAGGTGGTTTCCATCATTTTTCAAGTTTTAATGCTTTCTTGAAAAATAACAACAGAGTTCTTTCGGTGCCCTCGGTACTTACTTCAATCTGTGAATGGGTGAATGATCTATTTTCTATGTGCTTTGATTGAGTTGAGGTCACTCTACTAAATTCTCTTCAATCACTCTATTTTCACTCTGCCTTTTTCTCTTCAAATCACGGGTGCAAAATGAAGTGCTACCGTCGACTATTTATAGACTTTTTCCCCAAGCCTTGTCATAAATGCTCAACGAATCATCAGGACATGAAGATGGAGTTCATCGGGAAGACTTTAAAAATCATCGTCGGGGTTGTTAGGATGCTCGGGATAGCTGTTAAGAATTTTTTCATTCACCGACGGATATCGGTGTTCTGTCATGACAACTTTGTAACTTTGCTTCCTTATCGATGGGTGTTGGTTATATTTGCAACTTAGCCATTTTATGTGTTGACCAACAATTTTCAGTAAGTGTAAATAGCTCATCCTTTATATTCATCAATGATTTTTGGTACGTTTATACCAACGGGGTTGTTCTCTCAGAATTGTAACAAGAAACATAATATGCAGATTTTGACTATGTATCAATTTGTATAATGGAACTGATGCAAAATATGACTTGGTATAGTGCAGTTCCATACTTACTTGTTTAGCTCAAGTGGGAATGGTGATGTCATCGGATCCATTAGATAGGGTGTCACCATTTGCATTGCTTGGTCCAGCTTCATCATTGCTTGAAGCTTTTCTCCACATTTTGTCTCTAGCCCTCTGGATATCTTCAATGGTGTTTCCATTGGGATATGTTCTTGTCTATGTCATTCGGTCTTTGCAATCTTTCTTGAGATGACCAACTTTGTGATAGTGTAAGCATGCCATTCCGGGGTTTGACCAGCCTCTAAACCTTTTGGTCCATGCCCTCATGCAGTTTGTAGAAATGTGACCATATCTACCACATGTTGTACAGTTTGTCCAAGTATTGTAGTCCCATACATATTGATTACCAATTCTCTTTGGTTGATAGGGAGTTTCTTAACCTTTAGGCTTCCATTCTTGCCTTTTATTTTTCTAGCATTCAAGACTTGTGTGCCCATTCATCTTGCATGTAGGACAGTATTTGTCCATGTAGGTTTCCTTCTTTGGTTGTTCCATCTTAGACTTACATTCATATGCTTTATGTCCTTTCTTGTTACACTTATAACAGAATCCAATGAATGAAGATGTAGATGTAGGAATACCTTTCATTTTTCCTCTACACACATTTGATGTGTGGCCTTGCTTTCCACAGTGCTTACATGTCAGCTTTCTTGGTCTTGGATTTTCTTAGACTTTCTTTGGATTGGCTTGATTTGATGATTTTCCATTTTCGGTAAAGCATAGACCATTTTTGTTGTTGACTCTTCATTGTCCTTCAAGAAAATCATCCATTCTTTTATTTCTCTCTTCAACCTTTCTAATAACTTCATTATGTTGTTTCTAAATTCTAACCTCATGCTTTAGTTTTTCATTCTCTTCTCTTAGTTCACCGATAGCCTGTACTATTTCAATGAGTTCTATATTCATTGTGTTTGCTTCTTGACTCATAAGAATAATCTGATTTGTAATCTCATGGTGATGCTCAACATGTCTTTGAATTTCTAACTCCTTCTCTTGTAGTTTCTCTATAATCTTCCTTCTATCATCAATAGCAAGTGTTCTTTCTATTTCAGCTTGTCTAGCAGAGCTCATCACATCAATCATTATTACCATCTGGGTCTCTTAACCAATTTGTAGCATCTTTATTTGCTCTTTCAGATGTTGATTGATCTCCTTTAGACTTGTGATGTTCTCTTCTAATGTATCTGATGTATTACTTGTATTTGATCCTGAAGATTCAAAGAAATCTGGAATCTCTTCTTCTTGATAATATTTTTCATTGCTCTGGGTTGCCATACCTTTCCTCTCATCCAGTAGTTCTCTCATCCTTATTCTTTCTTCTTTATACTATTCATAGAACATCTGTATCTCAATCTTTTTATTCTCAATATTCTTATCAAGTTTGTACTTCTCCATTGTATGATCTTTTCTCTTAAGCCTTTAAGCATTTCTAAGAGGAGACTTAGCTCTGATACCAATTGTTGGGATTAATGGGAAGTAGTACTGAGAGGGGAGGGGTGAATCAGTACCTCTAAAACTTTTAACTCTTTTCACCATTCATCATTACTAATCATTCTTTACTGCATTACCGACCATTACTGTTGTTCTTTCTTATGCATGTAGTATTAATTCATAATCTTCAACTGTTTGCAACATTCATAGAAACATTCATGAAAGTAATAAACACATAACACAAGATATGATATCACATAAAACTCCTGTTAGGAATTAAAAACTACGGTGGGGATGGCACCCACAAAAATTCACTATCTGCAGAATGGAAGGGAGCCGATAAAGGCTTACAATTGATCACTTCTGATGATCTACCCTGTTAGGAGTATTAAAGTGGAGACCTATTAAGATGTACTATGTTAAGAGATTGAGAAACACTGATTTAAGTGTGCACTCAGTTAAGATATTTACAATAGGGTTGTTAGGTCCACCTTTCTTGAAAGGATTTCTTAAGTGTACTACACTTGTTAGAATGAGTACATATGTTTGACCTGACTGTATGCAATTTATAATTGCCGATCACAGATCCATTAAAGCTCTCATAATAAGAATATTACCTATAGTGACTGATTAATACCTTTCTCTACTCATGATGGAGTGGGATGAGCAGGAAGACTGGTGGAGGCAACGGCTACCTGCAACCCGTTGGAGGCAATGACAAACTGCGACTCAGCAAGCCGAAGCTTCTAACTAGCATGGAAGGAGGCTGCACAGGGAAACCCCAAATTTTCAATGGCGGTGAAAGTCTGTTTGGAATGGCAGGAGGAGGGAGAATATGGATAAGAGAAACATGGAGAATAGGGAAGTCATGCACATTGGGAAAAACTTTGATTTCAGGAAAATAGCGCATAAGTTCCACAAGATAAATGATCCATATGCAAAGGACACTGCAGGAACCACAAGAGAGAATATGAAAACCCTGGAGACCAATATAAGGTATGAAATAGTTTCAACCCTTAATATTTCAGATGCTCATTGGAAGGAAGCTAATATTTCATTGAAAGAAAAAGCCTTTTTCTTTAAATGGCTAGGCAAATGGCCTTCAATGACTAAAATTAGGGCATGGAGCAAAAATGTGTGGGGGAAGGATTGTCGACTCAAAACCCTGTTGAATGGCTTTTACATGGGTATCTACCCAACAAAAGAAGCTAAGGATTGGATCCTCCAGAATGGGTCATATCTGATTGAGGAATGCGGTCTATATTTAAAAAACTGGGAACCCAACTTCAACCCATAAATTGAGAAAGTGAAGGAATATCTAGTGTGGTTGAGTTTGAATAACCTACCTACAGAATATTGGGGGGAGGACACCATCAGAAAAATTGGAAGTAGTATTGGGATTTTCCTCAAAATGGAAGAAGTGCTAAATGGTCTGGATTCCTCTATACATCCACGGACACTGATCAATCTTCACAAAAACACACCAATCCCAGACACATTAACTCTGAGCACAGAGAATGGGGTTTGGATACAAAAAATCACTTTATGGAAGCCGGAGACAGAGGGCAACACAAACCCGACCGAGACAAATGCTCCCCAGAGTAAAGGAAAAGGCCTTGAAATAGATGAGATGTTAGATGAAATAGAGAAATGGGCCCTACACCAAGAGATGATTAAACCAGAGATAGCTGAACAATTTTTCACAAGAGTGGTAAATGAATCACCACAATGGTGGAAAGAAGTTAGGTGAACCTTCGATGAAACTATTCATGGAGAACAGGGTGATATAAGCACACCCTTAGACCACCTATCCACTAAGGTGGTTAAATGCACACCTCTCTCACATTTAAGGAATGTTGCGGAAGTGGAGCAAAGACCTCCATCCCCAGAAACTCTGTTTCCCCACTTACATAGTAACATGATAAGAAAGGAACCCAGGGGGAATGACGAAAACTTTATCAGTTTCATTCAAGACACCTTAGATTGTGTAAGCCAACCAGTGGTGGAACAAATTGCAGACTTTCAAACTCTAGTTGCAGATAAAAAGGAATACTTTCTTCAAGGATCCTCGGCTCCAAGTAATACCAGAGAGCTACAGAGGGAGTCAAAGGACATGGAGATCTCACCAATTAGAAACCTGAATAAATCCCTGGAAGAGGAAAAGTTAAATGAGGAAACTTCAGAGGAATGGGATTCAGGGTTTGATGAACAGCTGGGCGAGAATGATGTGAATAACCTTGGTCTCTCAGATTCCACTGGAGTCCTAGAAAAAAGATCAATAGGAAAAACCTTTTCTAAAAAGAATGAACCAAACACATGGTCGAAAGGTAAAAGGGGTACAAAATCCACAAAGGAGAAGTTGCAGATAGCAAGGAATGTTTTAAACCAATCCAAACTAAGATCAAGAAATGGCTATGCCATTTCTGGGGAGCCATGAAAACACTATCATGGAATTTCAGGGGCTACAATGCCCCTGACAAGACTCGTTTGATCAAGCAATGCCTTGATCAAAAGAAACTAGTTTTAGTGCTGCTACAGGAAACTAAAATAAAGTTAGAGGATTGTGAGTTTTTTAAGAGAAAGTTTGGTAGATGGAAGTCTGCGTTGGTGGGAGCGCAAGGCGCTTGTGGAGGACTGGGTGTCCTTTAGAATGAAAACACTATTGAGGTTACAGTAATACAACAAGATCAACATTGGCAATGGCTGTGAGTTTTTGTTAAACACCTCCATTGCCACATCTTTTTCTTTAACATCTATGGTCCAAACAACAGAACACAAAAATGGATGTTATGGGAAACTTTGGCCGGACAGTTAGAGTAGATGGATAATGAAGTGGTGGTGTTAGGGGGGACTTTAATGCAATCCTAACACCAGATGACAAGAAAGGTGGAAAAGGATGGAGCAATGAGAATCAAAGGGATTTCAGCTCCTTTGTGATGAGCAATGGACTTTTGGAAATCCCATTAAAAAAAGGGGACTTTACCTAGACTAACAGAAGGGAATGCTTTTTGAATATAGTAGAGAAGCTTGATCGGTTTTTTATAGGTGGAAATTGGGCAGACACAGAATGGTCAAGCGATGCAGAGATCCTACCCTTCCAGGGTTCAGATCATTACCCAATTTTTTTGTGTATTCAACATGAAGAAACTCCAGATAGATGCCCATTCAAATTTGAAGCTATGTGGTTTACATCAAAAGGTTTCAGTGGCCTAATTGAAGAATGGTGGGTAGTAGCTCCAAGAAGACCAGGTAACAAAGATTTTATTTTTTTCAAAAAATTGCAATTTCTTAAGGAGCAGTTAAAAGCTTGGAACAGAATACATTTTAAAATTATCTTCACTCAAAAGCATAATGTAGAGGCAAAATTAATAGCCTTAATTCTAAGAGTTATTGAGAAGGGTATGGAGGAGGCTGACTTTGTAGAAGAAAAATTATTACAATCTAAATTAGGAGACTTGCTAAGGAAGGAGGAAATTTTTTGGTGACAAAAATCAAGAGAAACCTGGCTTAAAGAAGGCGACCAAAACACCAAATATTTTCATAACTCTCTTAAACAACGGAGAGCTTATAATAATATTTTCAGTATTCAAACTGAACAGGGTGTAGAGGTAAGGGATAATGACCTGATCAAAAAGCAGTGGTTGATTTCTTCTCTAAAATGAAAATGGAAACATCTGATGACCATAACCAATTTGAAGAAATTCTAACAATTATCCCAAAAGTTGTCACGGGCCTACAGAACCAACATCTAATGGCACCGGTGTCTATGACAGAAGTTAAAATTGCACTGTAGGGATTAGGAGGAGATAAGGCTCCAAGCCCAGATGGTTTCCCTGCTATGCTCTTTCAGAAGCTGTGGCACATTTCTGGACAGGAAATCTGGGAAGTGGTGGAAGAATCCCGCGAAGGACATTTCATTTTGAAGGACCTGAACACCACTTTCATTGCTTTGATCCCAAAACGAGACCCTAAGAGAACTTTGAAGATTTCAGACCTATTGCTTTATGCAACACTATCCACAAGATAATTGCTAAGATCATAGCAAACAAACTTAGATCAGTTTTAAATTTAGTGATTTCTGAGGAACAAAGTGGTTTTTCACCTGGTAGGTCTATCTTTGAAGGAGTTGTGACTGCCCATGAGTTAATTCACTCAATCAGAGCTCGTAAAGGTCAAAATATGATGGTGAAAATAGATATCAAAAAGACCTATGATGAAGTGGACAGAAATTTCTTATTAATGGTGATGGGGAAGTTTGGTTTTGGGCTTGCATGGTTGGAATGGGTGAAGAGTTGTATTGAAACACCCAGGTTCTCTATTTTGGTTAATCGTAGCCCACTAGGTTTTTTTTCACAAGACAAAGGAATTAGGCAAGGAGACCCCCTATCCCCCTTTCTTTTCATCATCTTGGCGAAGGCCTTGGGAAGACTCATTAAAAGGAAAAAGGAGAGTGGTGCTTGGAAAGGTATTCAGATTACAGATGGTGTGGAGGCTCTCTCACACATACAATTTATGGATGACACATTTTTAGGTGGTGAGGCTTCAGAGCAGGACGCCAAAATGATGAAAGCTACCCTGGACATGTATGGCAAGGCTTCTGGACAAAAGATAAACTGGAGAAAATCAGAGATATTATTTTCAATACTCCAATACACTTACAAACAAGAATCAGCAACATCTTAGGAATGAAAAGCGGACTTCTACCTAGTAAATATCTGGGAATCCCCCTTTTCAAAGGGAGAAATAAAGTTGACTTCTAGAAAGACCTTATTGATAAATGCCTGAAGAAAATGGATGGGTGGAAGGGCAAATGGTTGTCTTCAGCGGGCAGGATTTTGATGCTCCAAACAGTAATCTCTGCTATGCCAGTCTACTCAATGATGTACATGGACATTCCTAAGAAGGTGAAAAAAATTTTAGGGGCTAAAATGAGGTGGTTCTTTTGGTGTGGAGCCAAGGAGGATGACAAAATCCCACTGGTTGCATGGGAAAAAATCTGTAAACTGAAGGCCCAGGGTGGTGCAGGGATTCAAAATTGGCAACTTATGAACAAAGCATTAGGGGCAAAACTCATATGGAGCATGTACACAAATAATCATCTTTACTGGGCCAAGATATTGCAAGCTAAATATTTGAATTTGAGGGATAGCACAAGGATCCTGACTATCAAAAACTCACCCCGAGGCTCAGCCATATGGAACTTCATGCTGAGCTGTAGACCTATCATCACAGAGCATATTACATGGCAAATCAAAGATGGGCTTTCAGCCTCTTTCTGGGAGGATTCCTAGGATGGTCACATGGCCTTGCAGGATGATAGAACATTGCTGCCCTTAAAGCATTACTTTAAAACACACTGGGGGAACAAAGTGAAAGACTACTTAGAAGAAAAATTGACAAATGAAGGTGTGTGTTGGGGCTGGAAAAATCTGGTGGAGGAAAACTTGTCCCAGGAACATAAGGACATTGTGTTAGGGATTTTCAAAAGTAGGAAGGTTACTATTTCAACAAATAAGGACAGAATTAGATGGTGTAGTTCCCTCTCTAGGGAATATTCAATTAAGATAGGTTACAAAATTTTGGAAAATGTAGCAGATCAAATGTTCCCCTCAAATGACCTTTGCTGGAGTAAAGACATCTTACCAAAGGCTAGAGTGTTTTCCTGGTTGGTATGTAAAGGAAGGATTTTGACAGGTGAAAGAAGGAAGAAATTGGGTTTTAATGGCCCTACAAGATGTGAATTGTGTGAAAAAAATGAGGAGTCTCTTGATCATATGCTACTACAATGTGATTTTGCCTCAATGTGTTGGGATTTTGTCCAGAAGAAACTCAATTGGATAGGCCCACATGCTAACACTATCTCTGAGGTTTTTGCAGGTTGGCCAAGGGGAAACAGGAAATTGACATTATCAAATATATGGAAGATTGCCCCACCCATGATAGTGTGGGAAATATGGAAAGAAAGAAACAGGAGGGTGTTTAGAGGGGAGAAGGAATCAAAGGAGAGGTTCTTGAATAGATTACAGCATGCCATAGAGGAGGTGGTGAGTACCTCAACAACAAGAAGGCAATTCTTAAAAATCCCATTTACAATGGAAGACAGTAAGCTCCAGAAAAATTGGCCAGGAGTGCAGTTTTGTTCCCTAGCAGGAGCTTTAGTGACAAAAGGAAAACCGGGCATAGATAGGAGTATCAAGTGGATGCCTCCAGAGGAAGGTTGGATAAAAGCAAATTTTGATGGCACGAAAAAAAATAACCCACGACCTAGTGGCATTGGGATCATTTTTCAGGATGCACAAGGAAAGACTATCTTAAAGGCTGCAAAAAGATGCCATGATGGAACAAATAATATGGCTGAATGTCGGGCTGCATTACTGGCTGTGCAAATTGTACACCACAAGGGACTTAGGAAACTACATTTAGAGGGAGATTCACTACTTTTAGTACAAGCAATATCCAACTTATCTATAGGAGAATGGCACCTGGAAAAATATGTTGATTCTATCAAAGATATTCTCACACGCTTTGATGATTTCAAAGTAACTCATATAAAACAAGAAGGCAACAAGGAAGCAGATGAGCTCTCAAAACAAGAACTAAGCGTTACAGAGACTAAAGATGTATGGGTTGAAGAGTGCCCCCATTCAAATTACTAAATTTAATAAGCAGGTGAATTATTCATTAAAATTAGCTCCCTTTTTATTGCTCACCCGTAATTGCAAAATCTCATATGAGATTTTCCTGCATATCAAAAGGACAATGACATCAGCATTTATGCAATGCCATCATTAATGTGCCATGTGATGACATTGGTTTTCGATGGTTTTTGTCTGGTGGAATGTTTTGCAAGCCACTGCCTACCAACACCATTTCGCATGATGACACATTAATTGCACGGAGGAAAACAGTTTTAAAAGAGGCAGTTTTCATTTCATATCCGCACTTTGCAAACTTGTTGGCGTCTGCACTGTTTTGCTCAAACACGAAACCAGTGCAAAGTATGGAACCGAGGTTTACATTCCCAACAAAAAAGTAGTAGAAAGGCATTTACGGGCCGGTGGAGGATCACAGGGTCAAATTGATGATAAAATGTCCTTCAAAAGAAATCATGGAGGCATTTCAATCAACCCTCAGCCCTTTCTTCCATGAAGACACAACGCGATGGAAGCTGCAGGTGGATATTGCGGCCATGATCATGGTGTGGGGGCTTGAACTTGGTGAGCAAAAACGGGTTGTGAAAATAGTAATGCATTCCTTGTTTGATGCTGACCTTATTCCGAATGTGGATAACTTACTGGAGTGGGTGCACCCAGGTTGGGCTTTCAACTATAGTGAATGTTATGAGAATGAGGAGGAAGGAATTCTCAAAGGCATCCACTGTTTCTTATAATGGCCAGATGGGGTCGACAAAGTCAGTTATATGAGAGATAGGAAACTGGCTTGGGACAAATTGAAAGAAGGAATCACGAGCTACAATAAAGGCCATCAAAGGCCGACTGTTCCAACTCGGTTCCCAAAAAAAGGAAGGACACTCCGTAACAGGATGAGGAGGTTGAATCTGTTAGCCCTCCCGTAAAGAAATTTAGAGGCACTGTGAAAGTTTTTTGATGCAGGGTGGTGGTTTTTTTAGCTAGCACTGGAAGGCTGAAAATGGCAAATGGTTGATGGATAATGTTTTTTGAAAAAGCCTCTCGAAGATGTTATGGTGTAGTCTCATTTTGGAATACTTATGTGCAGTTGCCCCATAGTTTGAAGTGGGCCGAAGGCCTCCCCCACCAGCTTCCAGGCATGTGCAATGAAGGGATGCAGACTCTGACAATGGCGCCCAGTTTTCTTGTCTTGTTTTGTGTATTTCATGGAAACACATGTTGTTTCCCCTTTTGAACTGATGATGTCACATCTGTTATGTGTATCGAAGGAATTTTCCTTTTTTGGGGATGGGGGGCTTGATAATTTAAAAGTTGTAAAGGGAAGAGATTATAATGAAATATCATATGATGATGTAAGTTTTTCTTATATTAATAAAAATACCATTATTACTGACCAAAAAAAAAATACCTTTCTTTGCTCGTTGGTAGCCCGTGTTCTTGTTCTTGAAACTAATTTGATAATTTTCTCTCCTTGCACATGAAATCTCTTGTCTGGTCCTTAGATGCTCTTAGTGGCTTCAATCTTCATCGAACAACAACATGTTCACAATAGATTGAGCATCTATTTATACAAGTATTTGACCTATCTTAGAATCACACATTACAATGTTAACTCTTAGATCCAAGGTTTACAACTTGACCTTGATCTTTAGTTTGCATTTTTTAAATCAATAAAACTAATTAAAACAATAATAATTACATTGCTTCCTCTGCACATAATGGTTTTAAAACAAATCAAGAAGCTAAATACACAACTTCAGTGTTTTATCTGACGTGGAAAGTCAGATCCACTTTTTGCGGGATGTAACTGACTGTCGGTTCTTGGTCTTCAGGTTGAACTAAAAGTCTGTCGGTGTTCCTTTATTGAACTGATCATCAGGTTCCCTTCATCTGTCAGGTTCCTCACTTTGTTGTTCCGTCGGGTTGCACTGTTGTTACTCGTCGGGTTCTTTTAACCTTTTTGTCATCGAGTAACACTGAATAGTGTTTGTTGGGATGCTTTGTACTTGGCAGTATCAGGTAACCTTGGCGTCGGGTAGTGTTGTGCCCTATTTGTCAGTGTAGTGTAAACTGATGGTGTAGATCATGTTTTTCCTTGTGTATACTAATGGAAAAATATAATGCCTTCAAATCCTCACTCTTTGACACTATATGTCCCAACAACATTCCTTCTATCACTACAAATTGACATTTTCTAAGATTCAAGGAAACACCATATTCCAAAGCCTTATTCAAAAAAAATCTAGGTTTCCACAATGATCCTCTTCTTTCTTGGAAAATGTTGTCAAATCATCTTGATATATTACCACGAACAAGTCAATAAATTCTTTGAATGCAACATCCATAGCACTCTGAAAATTTTCTCCTGCATTTATCAGTCCAAATGACATTATAATATAGACATATGTCCCCCATGGAGTAGTAAATGCAGTTTTGAATTGTTCTGATTCTTTAACTAATACTTGGTTGTAGCCTAAAAAACCATCCATCATTGATAATAACTCACAACCAGTAACCTTTCGTAACATTGCCTCCATATTGGGTAAAGAGTAATTATCCTTCAGAGATGCAATGTTCAAATTTCTAAAATCAACACACTGTCTTATGTCACCATTCTTCTTTCTCACTGGGACTAAATTTGAGACCCAAGTTGAATGTCTTATGGGCTAAATAATCCCTGCATCTTTTAATTTTATCAACTCTTGTTGCATCTTAGGAGTCAACAATGGGTTGATGGGTCTTTGTTTCTGTTTGAATGACTTAGCATCTGATTTCAGTGGGATTTCATGTTGAAAAAGGTCTTCCCTATAAGCTTTCAAATCTTCATAAGACCATGCAAACACATGCTTATGTTTCTGTAATAATTTTATCATATTTGATCTGACATGGGAATCTAACCCTTTTCCAATATAGACTATTTGAGGAGTGGTATCTGATCCTATATTTATTTCTTTCAAATCCTCAATTTTAGCATTGCTCATTTTTTATAGATGATCGTCTTGATTACTAAAAAATTCTTAATTCTACCAGTCCCTTAGGGATCTGATTAGAACTCAATTGGACAACCACATTACCCAAAACACTATCCCTACCATTAATGACCTCAAGCAAAGAATTACAATATTCTATATGCTAGTCTTCATAATGGTCTATGCATTGAATAAATCTAAGAATATCTTGGTCATCTTCAAAAAGTTTCTAGTTGTAGATGTTATCAAGGACAACTGGTCTTGTCTTAATTTTAACTATTGATACCCCACTTAAGGTCAAATAACCAGTCTTCAAAGAAACATTAGCTAAAAAGTCTGCCATAATGTTTTTTGAACTTTCTATCCAATTAATATTAAAGGTGTGTGCTAAAATGTTGACACACTTCTATGAATCATTCCATCCAAGGTTGCTCAAGAATGAGGCCTCAAATATTGACTCATAGCTCTCTAGTCATGGAGTGCAAAGGTTTGAAATGGTGGCCCTCAGATTGACCTAGTTAATGCCTATGCAAGTACACCATGAAATGAGATATTCAAATGCATGAAAATGAGATCTACTCTATATGATTACAATGCATGAAAGGAAATTAATCTAAATGATAACAATGCATGATTAATCTATGAAAGGAAATACAAATGCAAGTTTAATCTATGAAAATAAACATGAATCTAATCTACATGAGTAGCCATGAATGCAAGAAGAAGAAGACAAGAAGAGAGAAGTTGCAATATCCAAGCTCAAGTGCTCAAATCCTCCTCCAAAATTGCTCTCCAAACCTGTAGCATAACAATACTTAAAAATTCTATCTTTAAGAATGAGAAGGAGAGGGCTCCTTATAAAGAAAAGTGAACGGTTGAGATTAAGAGGCAAAAATCAAAGGCTATGATTAAGAGGCAAAAATCCCACCACTTAGGAAAATGTGATGAAAAAGGGATTTTATTTAATTTTTATTTAATT
>MU226783.1:1038997-1076691 GCA_018584345.1 Thuja plicata
ATTGCATTTCATTCTTGATTCTTGAGGATATTGGCATTCTTGCCCTTGTCTTCATTGAATCTCCCATTGCATGGTTTACTAGCAAGGTTATAGGCTTAATAGCTCTAGCTGAGAGCATTTTAAAAACTCTTGCACTCCATGCCTAGGGAGCTATGGATCGACTTCTTGAGACCTCATACTTGAGTGTTCTTGAATGTAAGGATTCATAGAAGTGTGACACAATTATAGCACACACATGGTATCATAGCCTAACCTATAAGAGAATAAAATATATTCACAAACAATTGGTGATAAATTGGTGATAAAATAACAGTTGTAGCCAAAGATTTTGTAGCAGAAGGTGGTTATGTTCTTGGCTCAATGGCAAACCTTTGGCGCAGGGTTAGAGAGTTAAATGCTTACATTCCATCTAGAAGCAAACTTCATATGATTATGGCATATTACTAGGGCACGCATCTGATGAAAATACTAGATATTGTGGCTTTATGTGAATCTTAACCTTGAAATTCGAGTTTAGTAATCATTGACTATCCAAAGGCCAACATTTTACTGGTTATAATCATTGATTATGTGGTGCTTGTTACCATTCATTCAAGCCGTGGAATATATGATTTTATGGGGCAAAATGTCTAGAGCAATACAAAGGAATATAGAGGAAAGGACGTCACCAAATTTTTACAAGAAAACGTCGCAATTAAGATATTAATATAGTAATTCAATTTTTCCAACTAAAACTTGGGCATGAAAATGGATGCCCAAAGCAAAACTATTACTAGTAATCATGCATACAGTGGAGTAAAATGTTGGGTCAAAACGTCTATCAAAATGTTGGAATGTAATTTTTCCACATCGCATTAAAATGTTGGAAGATAATTCATTTACACTTTACCATTTCTGAGAACAACAACAATAGTCTTATTGTTTGTGCAATCCTTATAGAAGGATTTGAAAATGAAGCCTCTTAGAATCTTTGAAAATTTGGATTTGAAATTGCATCTTTACATCACCAGTTGTGAAAAGTGTTAGCATGTGAATATGAAAAAGTTAACAATGAAAGGTATCAAATTCATATTTAAACTATCCCCAATCATTCAATGAAACATTTAATAAAATTTGTATAAAAATATCATGAAGACATTCACGATACCAAGAGGACATACGAAACCAAGAAAAGCATCGCTGACAAGTCACAAGGATAACATTATATTTACCTATTGTAGTATAATCTTGGTACCACTGCAAACCGAGGGATGTATTAACCAAATTTGGAAAAATTACAAATTTCATGGTATTGACGCCAGAAAGGAGAACCAGCAACAGGAGTCATAGTGTTGAGTATTACAAATGGATACAATTATCATCAGCACCATTGAGGTATGGCTGAGATGTGGCAACGATAAATACCCGGATGGATCATGACATTTAAGATGAAAACCAAGTAGACTATCGATGAATGATATCAGCGTGTGGAGTTAGAGATGTATAGTAGATGACATCCATGGTCAAGGAAAGAAAGACCAATATTGGTTGTAATGATCCATAGTATGGTCCACAAAGTAATAAGAAGGTAATGATAATCAACTATGAACCTGTTAGTAATATAAGGAAGTGCGATATGTAGGAGGAAATTAGAGTTGAGGCAATTAGAGTTGCTACCGATGGTTATGAAGTGATAATAAATTAACTATTATGGAAGGACGTGACTCTCATTCATCAATGGGTTACAACTATTCCAGTGATAAGGTATCTTCTATACTATTAAGGGGGAAAACGGGGAATAATAGTATGAACATCATAGAAATATCGATCAAATGTATTGATAGTAAGATAGGCATCCAGACTCAAATAGTGGCATCATCCATTGTAATACTATCAATAGTTGAGACCCAGTGACAAGGATAAGATAGATCAATGGATTAATCAAAGAATGATATAAAGGTGTATAATAAACGCAATCAGGAATACATATCCATCTTGGAAATAGTTAATCATCGATCAGCATATCATATGGTATTTTTCTTTTCTTGTCCTCAGTCCAATTGTCTTGCTCCTATTGAGAACAAAGTGATCAGAAAATAAATAATATAAATCACTGGCAAGCAACTGTGAGTTGGATACTAATTAAAGAACATTCGACCAACATATCTGCATATTTGAATTGGCATAGAAAAACATTGTTTAAAGCATTATAAATTGGTTACACACACATCATTTATATCATAGCATCATTTGATGAAGTAAGAAGGATAAGTGAAGGTAATTTTCCCAACTATCTAAGTTAATCAAAAAAAAGGGGGGATGATAATACATCTGTAGTTATCATAATGAGATGTGATTAGTAAAGAAGAAAATTAACATAAGGATCAGAAGGAAATCAATTTGTTATGAAGAAGGATGATGGGTACAAGTATCATATTAATGGGCTCACCTTACGAAAGGATATACTTTAAAATATTTGAAAAGATAAGTATCTCATGCTTTATTAATAAATGTGAATTTGTAGGTTGTAATTCATTAAATAATAAATTTTTTATGCTTCCATCATTTTTTTATGTTCAGGATAGTTTATCTTTATGAACTATTCATAATCTATCTCTGACATACTTTCAGGATGAAAGCATATGAAATCCAGATTTAGAGGGAGTATGACTTAGAAAAGTCAAGAAGTTAGCAAAATTTAGCTTCTAAGGAAACAAATGATTCAGTCAACTTGTGACAAACTTGATCAATTGATTGAGAGGGAGTTCACTATTGAAGGTAAAATAATTCTAAGATTATAGTAGTGGGAACTTGTGGATAGAATCACTGATGAGATGCACGTGGATAGATTACCTGATTAAGGCATTCCATACATCATGAGACTATAGCTCATTGAGATAAACATCATACTAGAGGTCCTTATTATCTTCCCTCAAGTCCAAGAGGGAGTGTTAATGTTGTGGCCTTGGAAAAGAACAAAATGCATCTTATGCTAGCCGATGTAACCTTAACCTTATGACTATTTAGTAAGGTATGAAGTGACATCCTGCAGTGACACTAAGTTGAGTATATAAATAGGGTATGCCTTTGTGAAAAAGGGAGAAGCTAAAGGATCTGCATTGGTGGACATTTGAGGATCTTGATTCAGAGGGAGTAGACCATGTTTTGTTGGTTCTCTAGTAATCAAGAAATTGTAGTAGAGAATTATGGGTATTACCATATGAGAAGGCTATGTTTCCATGTGAGAGGGAGAAGCTAGAAGATCAAATTAAGTTGGCACCCCAGGATCTTGGTCATAAAAATTTAGAGGGAGTGTACCATGTCAAGATGGTGTATACCTTGTAAAGCTCAGAATTCACCAAGACTATGAGACAGTGCAAAAAAATACAATTCAGTGGAGAACAGATGACCAATATTCTTACCAAGCCCCTTGATAGAAAGAAGATTGTGTACTTTTAGATAACCTTGGTATGTTGAGGAGTAAAGCCTTAGCTGAAAAGAAGGTTTCAGCTTCAGTGATCCATCATCTTGTATCTTAAATGATTCTTGTCTTTGATAGGCATGTCCAAGGTGGAAGTCTTGGTTTCCACTCTCTGCAATGAGCCATGATGGATCCACCCTCTGAGAAGAGTCAAGGTGGATGTCATATGTATAACCTTATGGGCTCATTCATTTTGTGTTATATTATGAAAGGTGACGATCTTTCATATGTGTTGGGTTACTATTTCTAGGTGACAACTTAGACAATAGCTTAACATAGTTTCAGGTATGACTGTGTATTGTAGTCACTAGTCTTGACACTGAATTTTTGGAGTTGTTAAATCTAGTTCTGAATTGGTCATGGATTATAACAACATGTGAATCAAGATTAGACTACATTGAGTTGTTGTCCCAAAATGTGCCGAATATCTTGATTGTTATTGTTAAATCTAGTTCCAAATTGGTCAGGGATTGCAATAACTTTTCTATCAGGATGAGTACATTATATTAATGTCTCGAGCTATGTCAGATATCTTGATATGAAGTCATATTTAAAGTTATCATTTAATATAGTTTTGAATATAGTCGGGGATTATGATAACATGTGCCTCAATTTTTGATCTGGATTGCGCCGGATATCTTGACACCATTAAGTTATCCTCTAATCTAGTTCCGAATTCATTTGGGGGTTATGATAACAAGTGATTCAAGTTTTGATTTGGATTGTGCCAAATATCTTGATACTTATGTTTATCACCAAAATCCAATTCTGAATAAGTCAGGGATTGTGATAAATTTTCTTCATCAGGTTGAACTTATGTTCTGGATCATGCCGAAAATCCTGATTGATCATATGAGTGAAATCCATATCCGAGTTAAGTTGGGGATTTAATAACACTCACACTTTTTTTTATCAATCCACTCTCACTAAGAGGGAGTGTTAAAACAATAGCATCGATTTGATTGATATAATCAAATAAGTTATATTGTTATTGTTCTATCATACACATATATATAATCATTGCTAATTAAATCAACAGCGGTCTATTTAACCGAGCGGCATGATTAAATGGAAGTAATCGACTCAGTCAATAAAGACAATATTATTGTTATATAACTATCGGCGGATAGTTAATGTAACATATATATATGTTACATTAACTATCAACCGATAGTTAAATGTAAGTCCATGCATTAATATATATCGAGTCAACCATTATATGCACCACTTCGTATGAGGCATGTCTACGTATAGACATGGCTCTATGTGACTTAAGCCACTTAGAGTCATGTCTCTATGTATAGATTCCCTTGAATGATACTTAAATGAATCATGTGTTGAGAGGAAAGCAATCAACAACAACGACATCGTCTTCTCCTCTGCAACACACAACAATACATAATCAGTAATATATACTTATACAGACATTTAGATATTACAAACAACACAATAAAGAGTAACATATTTTATCTATAGGACGAGCTTAATTTTACAACAAGGATCACTAAGATACTACAATGAAGAGGGAGAGGACTAAATTGTGAGAGAAAAAAACCAATGGCTATAGGGACATCGTTTGTAGGGTATGGCATTGAGCATTATTATAGAGGGGCCTCCACAATCCTATAGGTTCAGACAGATGATTCGTAGGTGCCATGGATTGGGAGAAATAGCTCATCAAAATTTGTCACTTTTGTGCACTTAGGGCACTTAAGGGACATCATTGGTAGGGTATGGCTCCGGGAGTTATGATGAATGGAGCCAAAATGAGACCATGCCTAGGTTAAACCTGCGCAACTAGACATGTGTTGATTTTTGTTAACTGATAAGGCAAGTACTGTACACTTTTCTGTAATTCTTAGGTTTAACTTGTCAAGCATTTTTTGGGTTGAATCATCAAGCATTTTTGGTTTGAATCGTCAACCATTTCCCTAGGTTGACTCGTCAACCATTTACCTAGGTTGACATGTCAAGCATGTTTTAAGCTTAGGGTTTTTCTATAAGAAAAACAATACATTAGGGTTATGGCTTGTTAGAGTGAAGATGTATTGTAGCATTTGCAGCGGTATTGAGTTGTAAGGAATCGCTAGTTGTAAACTGTTGAAATTATTGGACAATAATATCAGGATATCTATTTGGTGGACGTAGCCCAGGATTGGGTAAACCACGTTAAATCTATGTCTTCTTGTTCTAATTATGTGTTCTTTATTCCTTTGCATTATTGGTTATATTTGCATTTAATTGTTAGATTTTTGTCTTATATTCCTAACAACGTGTTCAGGGTGGTGGTTTGGAACCACGAAAAAATAGAGCATTATTTAGGCTACCTTGCAACTTCCCATTGAATGCATCTAAAAAAAATTGCATCGACTGAAAAATTGTTGCCCTACAAAAAACACTTTGAGTCTTGAAATTCTAAGATAGGTTATTATAGGCAATCCTCTCACAATCCTATAGGGTCAAATCGATAATTTGTAGGTGCCATGGATTGGGATAAATATCTCTTCAAAATTTTCCACTTTTGTCCACTTAGGGCACTTAAGGGACATTGTGAGTAGGGTATGGCATGGAGTTTTCTAACGAATGGGGTGCCAAAATGAGAAAAGGCCTAGGTTAAACCCATATAGCCAGATGCATTTGTGGTGAGGGTTTGGGCCCATGACAAATAGAATTATTTTTTTTCTACCTTGCAACTTTTCATTGAATGCATCTGGCAAATTTTGCATCAACAAAAAAATTGCTGCCCTACAAAAACCACTTCAATTATTGAAAATATGAGTTAGGTTATTGTAGAGGAACCTCTTGCAATTGTATAAGTTTAGACAAATCATTTACAGGTTCCACAGATTGCGAGAAATAGCCCGTCAAATTTCATCACTTTTGTGCACTTAGAGCACTTAAGGGACATCGTCAGTAGGGTATGACACTGAGTGTTTCAATGAGTGGGGAGCCAAATTGAGACCATGCCTAGGCTAAACATGCCCAAATAGATGTGTTTTTACTATAAATTTGTGCCCATAATGAACAGAGTGATATTTGGACTATCTTGCATCATTGTCAAGGAGTGTGACTCTCTTAAAAGATGGTAGAAAGGGCATAAAGGATTAAGGATTGTGACTCTCTGGAAAGGTTGTGAATCTCTCATCATGAAGATATAAATAGGAGGTATAGATATTTGTAGAATACATGGAAGAAGGGATCATCACTCCCTAGTCTATGAATTATATATTCATTCAAGTCATCATTCACTAGCATATCAAATCATTCACTAACACAAAAACACAAGTGAATTTGAAGATGAAATATTGATGGGGTTCCGAAGCCTTGAGGGATCCTACTTGTATATTGGTGTGAAGCACCTAAAATAATTAAATCTAAATGTTAACAATGTATGTTAAGCATGTTAACTATCAAATGTGGTATGGACCATTCAATGTTTCTTAATTTGATCTAATTTAAATGTATAGTGATGTATGCTAATCATTGAAAATTAATAGCCTCCTAATAGAGCACATTGCATAGAATAATATTCAAAAACATCAAATATTATGGAAACACGTCAAATATTATAGAAAAATAATAACAAATATCATCCAAACACATCAAATATTATTGAAACATGGTAACAATCACACTCACATAAAAAAAAAGTGTAATGATTCCATAAACATGAATAATACATCTACTTCACATAAGGAATAAATTATATAAAAATCCACATTCTATACATGAAATTATTTTTAAAAAGTTTGTATCTCCATATATAAATGTGGCATAAATGTCAACTCGAACAAAGTTTTACAAAATATGGCATTATCCATCTTAAAATATCTACAAAAGATGCATTTCTCTATACAATGTGGCATATGTCATCTCAAAATATGGCATATGGCATCTCAAAATATCTACAACTAAATATCTTTGTGAGATCCTAGGGTACTGGTGGAACATTAAAATGCATCCTTTTCGAAGTCGTCTTTAGCTCTGAAGGATCTTGCAAAAACAAAAAAAAATCAAAACACAATTGAGATTACTTAAATTATATGATTTACAAAAATAAAATTAACATCAAAATTTATATACATTAAACTATTTAATTAAAATTTAAAATTGAATTCTCATATACCTAAACTCTTTGTCTCATAATGCAGTCAAGAGTCCTAGAATATGTCTTTGTTAGCAAAGGTATGCCGCTAACAGTAGCAATGTCGACCTACATATGTTCACAAACATAAAATTGATACAAGTTATCCTATAAAGTTGTTAGTGATAGAAAAATAGATTTACTAAGCACTTGAATTAAAATAAAAACTTACCTCTGGTAGACCTTCTTCTGGCAATGTCAGTGCAATCAATGAGGATGTGAATCCTTGGCGTTATACCTCCCTCACACTAGGTGTTACCTACAAAAGTAAAATAAGATAAAAATCTTTGTTAACATGTACTTAAAATAGTGACAATTTAAATGACAAGCATGTGTACTTGATAAAAAAATATAAACAACTAAATATAGAAAAATATATGTACCATGTGGCTATCATGGCTAAATGAAATGGTTGAGAGGCTGGGTTCATGAACCTATGTCATGTCATCCTGGGACATCAAGCTTTGTTAAATAAATCATATAAATAAATATTATTACAAACAAGTAATAAGCAAATGCATAATCATTCTCAAACTCTTAATTACCTTTCCCTTGTCAATGTGTATCATTGCACCCACCTTGCATTTCACCCCACTGGCAATAGGTGAAACTTGCAAGAGTAAAACAAGATAAAAATGTTAATTAGTATATGATTTTTAATTATCATAATTTAAATGATAAGCATGTATATTGATAAAAAAAAAAGTAAACGACCGAGTGCAAAAATATATACCATAGAGCTATCAAGGAAAAATAAAATGTCCGAGAGTGTAGCATCATGCACCTCTCTTATCTAGTCCTCTATCATCAATTGAACATAAATAGACCATGCATATAAACATAAGTGTGTAGTCATAATAAGTTATATAATAAAAATATTCATTTAAATTAAATATACTATGACATTAAACGTTAAGTCTTACCATAATATGAGGAATGAATGATGGTTGTAGCTCCTCACTCTCACATGAGAGGACTCTCTAGGGTACGCTCTAGTCCTTATTGTGACATCTGGTGCACCACCCATATCATCCACATCATAGTATTTTGTGTCCATGGCATCCTTGAAAAGTTGATAGGGGACCCAAGCATATATTATTACACATAGTGCAAGTATGGGGTAAACAAATATGTGCACCCAAGGAGGATGTATCAACACCAGCGTCATCAACACGTGATTGCATCAGTGACACAGTGTACCTAACCAAATGTTTTCTCAAAGTGTGAATGACCCCAGTGGTTTCCAAGCCATCCTGTGTAATAATGTATGGATTCTTCATTGTAAGAGGGGGAGCAATGAGAGGAGGGTGAAAATATGGTCCCTGTACTTCTCAACGTGCCCCTAGTTTATCCTGGGGCTAACCTATGTGTATGCCCATGAATGGTCTCATACTCTAATCATCACATGATGACTCAACATATAGTTTTTAAATAAAATAAAATGGGGCATCCATATTTTTGTTGGGTGGCTTATCAAAAACCATCCACTAGTCAATGATCCTAGAATTTTTCTCGCATAGTAGCAATCGTACACCATTTCATGGACAACTTAAATTTTTTGGTATCACATGCTCGTCCAGTATGAGGATTCTCAAATAGGGCATCCATTTTTTTCTTTTGTGATTCTAAGGGCCTTCACCCCATCATAATCCAACCCATCATTAAACTAGGCATGCATGGCATCTCACCATCGAAGTACAACATAATGCTACGTGGTGAGGGTCTCCATATTCTCTATTATAGAATCCTAATCTAGGGACCCTATTATAAACATTTTGGATACACCTTATCTAATTCAAATTATCATCTATAAGGTCTTATAAAGACTGAGAGTTTATAATTGGAGGGTTTTGTGCATGCGGGTTTGCAGGATGTGGGTTTTTAGGTTCAGGATTCTCGGGGGTGAGTTTCCAAGCTCAGGATTATCAGTATTATCTGCCATACCTAATTCAGTTGTAAATTTGAATAATTAACATGAAGTTTAAACAATAGAAATAATTTCAAATTTAAAAAATGTAGTTTTAACCAAAAAATCAAAAATTAAACTAAAAATCCAAATAACTGTAAAAAATAGATTAAAACAAAATAAAACTCATACCTGGTGGTGGAAATTTGTGAAAAAATCATTGTATTATGATCAAATATCAGATTCTTGTCTGATATAGGATTCAAACTCAACGTCTTTTATGCACAACCATGGGTAGTAATGACTTATGACTGTTGCTTTTTGTGGATTTATATCCACAGGGTTCAGATCGATATCTGATATTGGATACAAAAAAAAAGACATTTTAATAGTAGCGACCCCACATAGAGGCCTCGAATAGATATATTATATATTATTTAATATATAATATATATTATATTACATATATATAATATATTATATATTGTGTACTAATATTATATTATATTATATTATATATATAATATATAATTATAACATTTTTTTATTAATTTGTTGGTATCTGATATCAGATTTTCTTAGGTGTTTTCTTTGCCCTGGTTTACTGACACCCAGGTCTACTAAAAATTCAATACTGATTTTTGTGTTTTTAGGCAGATGAAAAATGTAATTTTTTTCTGCATCGCCACTTTTTGCNCCCCCCCCCCCCCCCCCGCGATCCTACAAATACCCTTAGCACCAATAATATTATTAATATCAAAGCAACTCTTAGGAAAGTAGTGATCATGCAATTAGATCCAACTTGTTCTTTCAAAGAAAATGTGCCTCTTTGTTTCAAAATTCACAAATTATTTTTATTGTTTTGTATAATGAGAACTCATGGAACACACATAAGGGAATATATAAATAGAGATAGAGAAAAGTAGGAGAGAGGAGAGACAAGATATGAAAATAATAGGTATAAATGAAAGTGGAGATATAGAAAAGAGAGACAAACTTTAATCAACTATTTTGTGCCAAAAAGAGGGCTTTGGAAGTATGAAAATCCATCAAAACATAAAGGATAGAAAAAATTTATGATATGTTGCAGTTAAAATTACCCTTTTAGATGTGTAAGGAAATTGTGGATGTAAATAACATGTATAAATTATTTGACTGAACTACCCCAAAGACATGATCTCATGGCTTGTTATGATTGCAAAATATGTACAAAATGGATTTCTTGGAAGGTTTGTAGATACAATAGCCTTGGTGGATATGAAATTTAGATTAGGGTATGAAATTCATCAAAGCATAATAGGAGGCTTTTTGTAAAATGTTATAGATACAACTACATTGGTGGATATGTATGGAAATTGTGGAACTACAAATAGGGTACTTCAACTATTTGGTATATTGACTCAAGATATGCCATCTTGTAGAATGTAATGGTCGTAAGATGTGCATTACCTTCTATATGATATAATTATAGTTTAAAGTGGTTTGTTCTCCACATCTTTCCTCTTTGCCATTTTTTCATATCAACATGATTATATCAGAATGAAAATAAGTTACATATTATAGCATTATAGATTTGAGTCTTGAAGAAAGTAAGAAAAATTCATCATATTCACTTTCCAAAAGTAAATATTTTCCTTATAAAATTAATAACCTTACTATCCATCATAACAAATTCTCTGGTTCATATTATCTAAATTTTATTCTATATCTATGAC
Source organism: Thuja plicata (assembly GCA_018584345.1). NCBI lineage: Eukaryota > Viridiplantae > Streptophyta > Pinopsida > Cupressales > Cupressaceae > Thuja > Thuja plicata. The sequence continues at coordinate 1,050,223 of MU226783.1, forward strand.
ATCAAACTATTGTGTTTTCTTATACCAATCAACAATCTATGAGCACCTTTCATGTTCAATGACAATTATGAATATATAGAAAAGGATAGAGATGGAAAAAGATTACAATCGATCTAACAATAATACTTTTTAAATCAAATTTTTAAAATAATCTTTAATAATTTTTTTACAATTATTTTTACAATAGACCTATAATTCCATATCCTAATTAAAAGAAAATAAAATTATAATTTAAACTGAATCAATTTAATTTTTATACTAATATTTTACTTGAATCTTAAGCATGAAATAAATATTATCATTCAAAATCATTTTCTTAGATTTGCGTTGGAAAAATTGTTATCTATCAAGGTATACACAACCTATGTGTATCAAAATTTTAATATCAAAGCAACTCTTAGGATTTAGCAATGACCATCCAAGTAGACCTAACTTGTTCTTTCAAACAGAATGTGCCTCTTTATTTCAAATTTCACAATTTATTTTCATTAATTTTTATAATGAAAATTCAAGCAGAGGAAAGAGAGATAGTGAAAATTAGGAGAGAAGGGAGGGGGACAAGATATAGAAATAAGAAGCGTAAATGAAAAACTAGAGATATGGAAAAGAGAGATAGACTTTGATCAACTATTTTGTACCAAGATGAGAGCTTTGGAAAAGGTTATGAAAACCCATCAAGATATAAAGGATAGAAAAAATTTATGACCCAGTATGTTGTACTTAAGATCACCCTTGTAAATGTGTAAGGAAATTGTGCATGCAAAGATAACATATATAAATTATTTTATTAAATTGCCCCAAAGACATGATCGTGTGGCTAGATATGAATACAAAATAGATTTATTCAAAAGTTCATAGAAAATTTCATGCAAATGCAATTGGCACATGTAAAATTAATCTCTCCAAGCTTTGCTTGTGTTCTGCTTGCTTGTGCCAAAACATGAAGTTCATGTTAGGATATAAAATGTATCAAAGCATAATAGAAGAAGGATTTTTGTTTAATGTTATAGAGACAACTGCCTTGGTGGCTATGTATGTAAATTGTGGAACTATAAATAGGGTGCTTTAACTAATTGGTATAATGACTCAAGAGTTTCCATTGTGTAGAATGTAATGGTTGTAGGACGTGCATTGGCTTCTATATGATACAATTATAGTTTTGAGTGGTTTGTCCTTCACAACTTTCCTCTTTGTCATTTTTTCCATATTGATATAAGTTTATCATAATGAAATTGAGCTATGTATCATAGTGTTATATATTGGAATCTTGAAGAAAGTAAGAGAAGCTCATTATATTCATTTTCCAAAAGCAAATATTTTTCTTATGAAATCAATAGCCTTACTAACCATCATGATAAATTCCATGGTTCAAAAAATGTAAATAATAATGATCAATATTATCAAGTTATATTCTATATCTACGACATCAAATCGAAGTATTTTCTTATAACAATACTCAATCTATGAACATCTTTCATGACCAATGACGAATATCAATATATAGTTCAAGGGAGATAGATGGAAAACACTACAACCCATATAACAATGACACTTATTTTAATCAAAATTTCAAAATAACCTTTTTAATGATTTATTTACAATCATTTTTACAATAGACCTATAATTTCATATCTCGTTAATAGTTTGCAAGATCATAATTTAAACTAAATCAATTTAATTTTTATATTATACTAATATTTGTGTTGAACCTTAATCATGAAATAAATGTTATTTTCAAAATCATATAGAAAAGGAGAAAATATATTAACTTATGATGGTTCTAAAATTTCTAAGTGGAAAATATAAAACATATTCTTTTTTTTTTTGACAAGATTTGAACTTAGCTACATTTAGGTGCTTATAACATGGACTTTGTCATTGCACCAAATGTTCTTTAAGATGCTTAAAGGATGTGACTAAAGGATAAAACAATAGTGATTATTTTTTATGTTCACCAAATATTACACCATATCTTCTAAGTAATATTTATGGACATTTGAAAACAATCGTAAATAATGATGATTAGTCATATTGTATGTTGATGAGTCATATTGTATATCTTAACATCAAGCTACTGCATCATTTTTGTAACAAAAATCAATCTATGAATATCTTTTATAATCAATAATTAAAAAAAAGGATATGAAAATAAACTATAATTCATACAACAACAATATAAAGTTTTAACAAATTTTTAAAATAATCTTTAATAATTTATATACAATTAATGCATTTTCATGTATAATTGATAACCTACCAAAAAATCATAATTTAAACTAAATGAATTTAATTTATTTATTATAAAATAAACATAATCAGTTTATTTTTCAAAACCATATTATTTTTTATCCACAAAATTTCACTTTGTGAATACAATTGAACACATTATTTAGAAGAAACAATACACAAAATACTTTCAACAAGAATCTAGCTTGAAGAACATGTCTAAACCAACAACCAATCTATTCTTGAAAGCAGGTCTATACTTGGTGGAAGTTAAAAATATTTTTCCCCTTTCACTCTTCATATCTAAATCAGAAACCAATATACTATACTATAATATAAACAGTTTCTAAACAAAATTATATACGTTATTTGAAGAAAAAAAATACACGGTATTTTTAACAAGAATCTACCTTGAAGAACTTATCAATCCATCCTTCAAATACATATCAATCTTTGGCTTGGTAGACATTAAAATAATTTGTTCTTTCATTCTTCATACCTAAATCAGCAACCAATATAATATAATATAGACTGTTCTCTATTCTTTTAGGAAAATAAAATGTATTAATTAATGATGGTTCTAAAATTCCATGTTAACCATCCCCACATAAATTTGTCCATCCCAGTTACATATTAGAAAACCAAACATTTTATTTTAAATCGTTTGAATAGGAATATGCTTCATAAACATTTTATTTTAAATCGTTTGAATAGGAATATGCTTCATAAAACCCTGGATTTTGAGCTTCCACAATCATGGCGTCACAATACCTGCAACATGACAGATAATTCAAATAGTTGTCAAAAATGCGAATCAGAAAGAAAACGAATTTGAAGGAACAGAGAAGAAGATGTGCTTACTTCCGCATCGAGTTTGATGAGGAACATTTCTACCGCAACTCTGAACAATGCTCACAACTTTGGGGACATTAATGGAGGCAGCGATTGCAGGAGTAACCTTAGGGCACACGCACGACATGTCGGCGCTCCTTATGAGACCACAGCACGCCGCTGATGGAGCCTTGCCCTGCAATATCGGCGCGCAATTGCTCACCAAACCCTGTATTTCATCTCCACACTTGTCCCCTCTCACAACCGCCATTATCACAAACAGAAAGATCACTGATGCTCTAAGTCTCGCCATTTCTTCACTCTTTGGTAGCGTAATTTCAGCTATGGTGAGAGGGCTTTTTATAGCAGATTTTCTGAATGCCGTGAACGAGGGTTTTCAGATTTCAAAGGTCATGATGTTCATACCATGGATTTCAGATTTCAAAGGTCTTGATGTTCAAACCATGGATTTGACGAAAGAGGTGATTTTGAGTTGAAATCAACATTCCGTAAAAGCGGATGCAACGCGGAATATAGCACCGATTCAATCGGAGGTTAATGGAGTCACTGCTGATTTACTCGTGGCATTCATGGATTGATTCGTTCCCTCCTGGAAGTTCGTTTTGTCTGTCCAGAATTGTCTACGCACATTTCAAATAGCACATTTCAAATATAACATGGTTTTGAAAATAATAAATGCGTCTAGAATGTTGAATAGATTTTGTGTTTTGAAAATGATAAACGTGTCTAAGATGTTGAATATGTTTTGTGTTTTGAAAGTTGGAAAAATAGTTCAAGAAATTGTTTACATTGTACAAGATTGAAGAAATTGGCGTTAGTTTAGAGAAACCGAAATCATGTAGATCAGTAGAGTTCAAGATGATCTTGTGAAAATCATCTTTTGAAAATATTTGTAGGAAATTATATGTGCTATCATTGAAGATATGAAAAAGATAGTTCTTAAAATGATTCACGTGGAGGCAAAGGTAGTGGAGGCTCTCAAGAGTCTTAACTAGGTTCTCTTTTGTCTATTGTTGTGTTACTAGTTTTTCGCTGAATTTTTGTTGTCTTTTGGTTGTTGGCTTTAATATGTTTATCCTTGTAAGCAACGTTTTGTAGAAAGGGTTTCAGGGCCCTTCAAAACCTACTTGTTCCTTAATCAAAACCACTTCATGTCTTATGGTTCTGAGATGGAATTACATTCCCATTTTTCTTCTTTTCCTTTTTTTGGTTATCTTCTATCGATGTAGTTGCATGGAGAATCTATTTTAAATTATTGTCAATGTCATGACAACTTAAAAAAAAATATGAGAATTTTCCTTTTGACTTCTTGTTTCGTTCTGCCTCACATCCCAATTTGGAGTCTCACTCATTACAAGGGAATACAAAAAAATAAAGTGGCCTCTAGATATCCCATAACTATCAATCTAACATTCAAGTTGTATTTTTTGTTAATTTAAAAATTCTTTGGTCGAAGTTGAACTTAAATTCTTTTATCTATGTACATTTCAAATATAACATGGTTTTGAATAATAAATGTGTCTAGAATGTTGAATAGGAATTGTGTTTTGAAGTTGGAAAAAAAAGAGTGAATTTGGTATTATCATACCATATTTTTAATTAATTTTAATAATATGTCAATTATACTTTTTTATAAAATTTGAAAGTGATATAAAAGTATTTCATATAATAAAGTTGCATTATTTAAAATATCTCATTATATAACAATAATTTGAAAAAAAATATTTAATATATACTTACTAATTATTTTGTATGTGTGATATTAAATATTAATTCTAATCGGGCCTTTTAATTTAATATTTAGCCTTTCCAAATAATAAGGCTAACACTAGTATCTTCAAGTGCATTTGGATACTTTGAGGAACCTTTTGATAAGCTCAAATTGTATGAATGGAGCATAGTATTTGAAGTAAAGAACAATAGAATATGAATTTGGGTTTGCTCAAAATTGTCAAGAAAGCAATTAAAAATAATTCCCCAAAGAGATGTTATCACATGGTACTTAATGATTGTAAGATAAGTGTCATCTTCAACATAATAGGAAAAATGTAAAAATATAAAATCTAAGAAGTAGAAATATATAATACATTGTATGGTGAATGATGATAACTTGGCTCAAGTTGTTTACATTGTCCAAAGTTGCAGAAATTGATGTTCGCTTAGAGAAATTGAAATCATGTTGACTGGTAGAGCTCAAGATGACCTTTTTCATATGTGCATAGGGAATTATTGTGCCACTTTTGGAAACCCAACACTCCATGTCTTATGGTCCTCAAATGGAACTACCTCCCTATCTTTCCTCTTTTTCACTTTTTACATTACCTCTATAGATGTAGTTATATGGAGAATATAGTTTAAACTATTGTAAATGTCATGACAACTTAAAATATATATGTGAGAATTTTCCTCATTATAGATATGTGGGATCCTTCTTACAAATAGCGTCCTCTTGTTTCCTTCTACCCAATATTCCAATTTGGGGTCTCGCACATTACAGGGGAATACAAAGAGAATGAAATGACCTTCACATTTCCCATAACAATCAATCTAATATTCAATTTGTAGTTTTTTTTGTCTGTTTAGAAATTCTTTGGTAGAAGTTAAAATGTGTGTGTGTGTGTGTGTGTGTGTGTGTGCAATGGTTATGTGGATAAAGTATAATAAACTATATAATTATTTTATGTAATTTGAGATTCTAGAAAATATATATTTAACTTATCTAAAGTTAATAAATTTTATTTAAACAATATAAAATTATTAATAAATGAAATGAGGCTTTTGTATTAATTTTTAATGTGTAAAATAAGCTAAAAATAAGAACTTGGTTAATTTGATTTCATTTTAAGAAATTTCTTTTGTCATATATGAAGAGCCCTACAGGAAATGGGCTAATATTCTTTATAGAAAGTATCTCGATGGAGACAATCCTTCCAGTATTCTTTCCATTTCTAATTCTCCTATAGAGGATATCGAGTATGGAGTTTTATGTAGTCTTGTAAATAAAAAGTAATCAAATGCCTCTCTTGGGATGTATACATGATGGCAACAAGGCTTCATTTTGGGAGGACTCTTAGGTTGGTTATCTAAGATTGGATAGCTTGTTAGAGATTGGTCAAATGCATGAAACTCTCAAGAACCTTTGGGGAGATTATGTGAAGGATTGTGTCATCTTCTTAGTTGAAGACTAAACACTGGGTTGAAGGTGGAAAGACTTCTCATCCTTGGGCCTTCCTACAAAACAAATTGACCTCCAAAGTAACATTCTAATAAATAAAGAAAAAAAAAATTGGATAGGGGGACCATGTTTTGATTTAAGATGGCTCTAAAATTGGACAATATAATGTCAAGGATGGTTATTTCCAATTAGCTAAGGATTTGGCGTAAGAAAAGACTGAAATTCCCTTACATCTTTGTTGGAGAAAATTTTGTCTCCCAAAGGCAAGCACTTTTGCATGGATCTCTTTACAAAGAAATTTCATTGTCGTGGATAACTTTAGTAAAATTAGTTGTAGCATTGTAAATTTCACCCTATGCAATTCCTTGCTCACCTAGGCCTTATTTTAGCATGTATGGCCTCACATGCCCGATCATGTTCAATCTGACTCGCATTGGCTGAAATTCAGACATCATCATAGCATTCTAGACCTTAGTCTTGGTTCCTACTTTCGTTCGGAGGACTAGGTCGCCTGGGGAAACTTAGTCCTAAACTAGGTCACGTGGTGTGACATAGTCCTTATAATTAGGGCCCAAATTCAAAGCATGTAATGCTTGTTTGTGGAAGCAGGAAAATTTCTTTTGTGTTGGCTCTCTTCGAAACTACAAACCCAAAATGCTAGGGAGATGTATATAAGAAAGCTTACGCCCAACCCTCCCCCCTACCGATCCCCCTCATTTGCATCTATCCACACAACACACACCAAGTGATCTTTTCAAGTATTCAAGACATTCTTCTTTAGATCTAGCATTGTAGAAGCTTCAACAACTTTCACACAAATGTGTGTTCATGATTGATTTTATTTTGGGTCTTGTTGAGTCATGTTATTGCATCAATACTTGTGATCGCATTCAAAGAGAATTGCATCAACAAAGTATAAGATATTTTAATTCTCAGATCTAGCCTCAGCTACATAATAGGGTGCTTTAATTTCCATTTCAATTATTTCAATTTTAAGGTTAATTCCTAAACTGGGGTTTGACCTAGCAAAACCCCCCCCCCCCATCAAACTAAAAAAATTTCTTCTTTTTGTGTGTAGATAGTAGGTTACAAAAGCATGGATCTAGGTTCAAATCAAGCGTCAAAAGACCTATAGAACCCTATTATGTAGAGCTAAAAAAGTCAAGACTAGGCCTCCTTAATTGATGTAGCCCAAAACTAGGTTGCCCCACTCATCGACGTCCCTCATATTTTCTTACACAACAGGTTCTTGTCCATCCATATTCTTGAAATCTATAGTCAAATTTTGTATATCAGATCTCTATATACATTGTATATGTTGAGAAACTCCACCTTGGATTTTAGATTCCTCTTTCATAATTCCATAGTCATTTTCAATTCATCATGAGGGACTGTTGAATCTATTTTGTGCCCAATGTCTTGAGTCAATTGGATCACTCCCCTCTCAAACTAATTAAAGTAGAAATAGACTTAGTTTCCTAGTTTACACATACAAGCTAATGAACTCTATTTCCCCACATTACATCAGTTATCATAATCCATCAAGGTGAGTGCTCTACAAAGCCCATGATGGAACTAGGAATCAACTATTTTTGGGATGCCCTTTTTCTCAAGAATGTTGGTGTTGGATTGGTGCTAAGTTAGGATGGTTGAATACCCTCCCAAATGACATACTCAAGTTGGTCTAATTATGGTTGTTTAATAAAAGGTTAGCATCTTTCAAAGTCTTTGGATCTCCAGCCCTTCCAACCATTTGTGGGAATCATGGAAGGAAAGGAATAGAAGGCTTTTTCATGAAGCGAAGGAAAAGGAACTCTACTTCTTTGTAGAATAAACTTGAAGCTACAATTGTAGAGGTAGTGAATAGTAAACTTACTCAACTAAATTTGAGGAGGAGTATGCCAAGATGAAGTTTAACTAGCGGGGACTAAAGGCTCCTCATTGGGTTGGGGCTGGGGTTCTTGCTTTCCAATCGGCTAGGGAGCAACTAGTTTTCTCAGCCTCGCCATTTCCACACTATTTTCTAGCGGAATTTATTTCAGCAATGGTGAGAGAGCTTTTTCTAGCAGATATCGAGAAAGATGGTTTGTAGATTTCAAAGGTCGTGTTCATACAATGAATTCGATGAAAGAATCTGATGAGCTAAAATTAACAGAATATAAGTGATGCATTGATATCGACAAACTGTAAGTGATGCGTTGAAATTAACATTTCGTAAGCGTGTCTTACGTGTAATAGACCACTGATACAATTGGAGGCTAATGGAATCATTGTTAATTTACTCGTGGCATTCATGGATTGACTTGTTTTCTCATGGAAGTTCTTATTGTTTATCCAAAATTATCTATGCACATTTCAAATACAACATGGTTTTGAATAATAAATGTGTCTAGAATGTTGAATAGGTTTTGTGTTTTGAAAGTTGGAAAATCTGCCGAAGAAATTGTTTACCTTGTACAAGGTGGAAGAAGTTAATGTTCTTTACATAAGTAGAAATCATGTTCACTATTAGATTTTAAGATGATTTTTTTATTATGTGTGTAGGAAATTATATGGGACAATATTCGAAACCTAATATTTGACATCTTATGGGATGAACTTATCTCCCTATTGATGCAAAGTGGGCAACTGGAAGCTTGTCAAATGTCTCAAATAGGGCAAATTACCCTAGATCACCAACTTTCAAGGCCAAAATTCTTAACACTTATCACAAGTGTGGAAGAAGGACTTGGTTAAGGATATCGGAGCAACTAATAGATCTTTGGAAGAAGACAGAGTTGCAATCATGTCTGATGCAGGAGATGACAGTGAACTTCCTAACAGGATGTCCAATGTTGAACTACTAAGGGTGGTGAAGGAGCATGATGGAGAGAGGAAGTTGATGAGGAAAGAAATGGCAAGGCTCAAGGAACAAGTCAAGAATGGGAGTAGTAAGGACTCAGTAGTTGAAGAAGAGGGGAATGAGGAAGAGACCCCTTGGTAGGAGGATGAAGAAGAAGAAGTCCCTACTGAACAAAGGTTGCTCCTAAAGACTTTGAAATCCATGGAGAGGAGAACCATGGATACCAAACTTGACCTACCTTTCTACAATGGGAAGATGGATCCAGAAGAAGTCATGGATTGGATTGATGCACTCACTAGTTTCTTTGAGGATGAGGATATTCCTTCAAGGGTTACAAACATTGAGTTAGCAAAGATGGTGAGAGAATAAAGGGCATCAAATGCAGCCTTGACAAGGAGACTGCAAGAGTTGGAGAGCAAGGTAGAGAGGGGTAAATAATTTGCCTTTGGTGATGAAGATGGGAGTGAGTTAGATGAAGACACTCCTAACTAGGATGTGGAAATTCCTACAGACCAGAGACCTCTCATTGATGCCTTGAAGTCCACGGGGAGAAGAACCATGGAGGAGAAGTTGGATCTACCGACTTTTAATGGAAAAATGAATGCAGACTTGGCCTTGGATTGGATAGATGCCCTAACAAGCATCTTTGAGTGTGAGGACATCCCTAAGAAGTAGAGAGTGAAGATAGCAAGATCCAATTTGAAGGGAGCAACACTAACTTGGTGGAACTTCATCCAAATAGAGAGGGTGAAGAATGGGAAGAGTATGATCTCTTCATGGAACAAAATGATTGCATTGGTCAAGGAGACTTATGTGCCTGAAGACTATGGGGTACAACTCCATAGGAAGAAGAAAATCCTAAAGCAGAAGGACATTGATGTGGGCTAATACACTGAGGAGTTCCTAAAGTTATGTATGAAGACAAATGTGGCAGAAGATGAAGAAGAAAAGTTAGCAAGGTATGTGAATGGGCTTAAAGTATCCATTCAAGAGGAACTCAACCTACACTGCCCTACCATAGTGAACAAGTGCTACCAAATAGCACTCAAGGAAGAGGAAAAGTGGAAGAGAAAGCAAGAGTTTGGAAAGGGAAAGAGTAATGATAGTGGGAAGAACTTCAGAGGGAGAGGAACCTCTTGGAATAGAGGGAAATACATTGGTAATAACAACAGGACCCCTGACCAAGGAGACAAAGAGAACAATGATTCAAACTCAAGAGGAAACTATAGAGGGAGAAGACCCTTCAACAGGGGAAGAACAAACACGGGAAGAGGCAATGGGCCACTAAGGTGTTACTATTGTAATCAATTGGGACACCATGCAGGAAGATGCCCTGAGAAGAGGAACAATAACAACCAAGGAGAAAGGAGAGCACAACTCATTGAAGAGGACAAACAAGAGGACAATACAAGGGACTTAGAACCATAGGAAGGACAATGTTTGATGATGAGGCAACTCATCCTCCAAGTCCCACAAAGCCAAGAACCTCCTCAAAGAAAGAACCTCTTTAGGACGAAGATCAAATGCAATGGGAAGGTATGTAACTTACTTATTGATTCTGGAACAACTGAGAATTTAGTGTCTTTTGAAATGGTTAAAAAACTAAATCTTCCTAAGAAGCCTCATCCTTTTCCTTACCATGTGTCTTGGCTAACAAAGGGTCAACAAAATTTAGTCACTGAACAAGCATGGATAGAGTTTTCAATAGCAAATTTTAAAGATAAAGTTCTCTGTGATATTGTTGAAATGGATGCCTCCCACATTCTTCTAGGTAGGCCTTGGCAGTATGATGTTGATGCCACACACCATTGTAGGAAAAATACCTACTCTATCACCAAGGATGGGAAAACATTCACCGTGAAGCCCCTACCTGATAACAAGACTGAGAAAGAACCAATTGGCATAACCATGGGGGAGAAAGAAATGTTAAAAGTTTTGAAAGAATCTGAAACTCAAGCCTATGTCTTAATCTCTGAGCCTAAGGATAATGTAAGGTCTATTATTGATGATACTATACCAAATGAAGTTCAGAAGTTACTCACAAAATATAGTGATGTCATTGCTAGTGACCTACCCACATCCCTCCCTCCCCTAAGAGATATTAGTCATCAAATTGACTTAATACCTGGCTCCTCTTTGCCAAACAAAGCCCCATACAAAATGACACCAGTGCATCATGCAGAGATTGCAAGGCAAGTGAATGAACTGTTAGAAAAGGGACTCATCCAAAAGAGTCTCAGTCCATGTGTTGTCCCATCATTTTTGGCCCCCAAAAAGGATGGCAAATGGAGATTGTGCACTGACATCAAGGCCCTAAAAAAAATAACAATAAGATATAGGTTCCCCATTACAAGAATGGAAGATCTTCTGGACCAATTAGGCATTGTTTGTTACTTTACCAAGATTGATTTAAAATCAGGCTACCATCAAATTAGAATCAAACCAGGAGATGAGTGGAAGATAGCATTTAAAACAATTGAGTGGCTTGTTATGCCATTTGGCTTGAGTAATGCTCCTAGCACATTCATGAGGCTCATGAATGAGATTTTTATTGATTTTATTGGCAAGTTTGTGGTCATCTACTTGGATGACATTCTGATTTTCAATCATAACAGAGAGGAACACCTTGAACATGCGGAACAAGTTTTGAAGAGACTTCATCAGCACAAGTTAGTGATTAAGTTGGAAAAGTGTATGTTCGTGAAGAAGGAACTTGTCTTTTTAGGTTTTGTCATCTCCCAAGGAACTCTCAAAATGGATCCAGAGAAGGTCGCAGCAATAATCAACTGGCCTCCACCAAAGAACAAGGTGATGTTAGAAGTTTTCATGGTTTAGCAACTTTTTATAGAAATTTTATAAAGAATTTTAGCCATGTGTGTACTCCTATGTTGGACACAATAAAAGGTGGAAAGAAGACTAGATTTGAGTGGAATAAGGAAGCAGTAGATGCTTTTCAATATCTCAAGAACAGAGTGGCACAATACCCAATCTTAGTACTCCCTGACTTCAACAAGGTATTCATAGTTGAAATAGATGCAAGCAACTTGGCCATAGGTGCAGTATTGAGCCAAGAAGGTAAAGCCATAGCATTTTTCTCAGAAAAATTGAATGGTGCCAAGAAGAGGTATTCTACTTATGATTTAGAACTTTATGCAATGGTTCAAGCCCTGAAAAAGTGGAGACATTACTTACTCCCTAAAGAATTCATTGTTTATACTAACAACCATGCATTAAGTTTTCTAAACAGTCAGGAGAAGCTTGGAGTCAAACACATCAAATGGATGGAGCAGTTGCAAGCATATACCTTCAACATAAAGCATAAAAAAGGAGTGGCAAACAAATTGGTTGATGCCCTAAGTAGGAGGATTGGATTAGTTGAGGAAGTTCAACTTTAGAGTGTAGGGATTGACTCCCTAAAACACATATATGTTGATGGTCTAGAATTTGCAGAAGTTTTTGAGGTATGCACACAAATGCTGGGTAAATACCATACTGATTTTTCTAATTTTATGATTCAGAATGGACTCTTTTTTAAAGGAGCCCAATTATGCATTCCTAAATGTTCCATGAGAACAAATATCATCAAAGAGAAACATTGTGGTGGCTTAGGAGGACATTTTGGAATTGATAAGACCACTGAATTAGTAAAAAGAAGTTATTTTTGGGCAAAGATGGGAAATGAAATCAAGAAATTTGTTGAGTCTTGTACTATTTTCCAGCAAGCCAAGCGTGTATCCACTAACCAAGGATTGTATCAACCCCTACCAATTCCCTCTAGGCCATGGGAATCAATTTCAATGGACTTTGTCATGGGTTTGCCAAAAACAAAGCAGGGTTATGATAGTGTTTTTGTAATTGTTGACAAGTTTAGTAAAATGGTGCACTTTGTTCCTTGCAAGAGCACAAATGATGCCTCTCATATAGCACATATATCCTTTAAAGAAGTGGTTAGGATACATGGTCTTCCACAAACAATAGTGTCTGATAGAGATGTGAAATTTTAGGGTCACTTTTGGAGGACACTCTTCAAGAAATTGGGCACAAATCTGACTTATAGTTCAGCATACCACCCACAAATAGATGGGAAACGGAGGTGGTAAACAGGCATCTTGGAAACCTCATGAAATGCTTAACCAAATAATACACCCAAAGTTGGGATATTATCTTGCCTCAGGCAGAATTTGAATTCAATGACTCCATGAACAGATCCACTGGAAAGACTCCATTCAAAATAGTATATGGGCTTCATCTTAAAGGTCCATTAGATTTAGTAGAATTACCATCTGATTTCAAAGTTAGTGCACAAGGAGAGGAACTAGCAAAACTCATCTCTAAAGTGTTGACAGAAGTGAAAGAATCACTACAACAATCCACCATGAAGTATAAAGCACAAGCAGAAGAGAGGAGAAGAGAAGTTCATTTCAAAGTTGGGATAAGGTATGGGAATACCTAAGGAAGGAGAGACTCCCTAAAGCCAGATATTCAAAGCTGCACATGAAAAAGATTGGACCTTGCACAATCCTCACCGAGATGGGTGAAAATGCATATGAGATTTATTTGCTCCCTACTTTAATGATTTCTTCTATTTTTAATATTTCCAACCTCACTCCTTATAAGTGTGTTGAAAACATTGTAAATGTGCAGGGATCACAAGCTGAAGATGTTGTAGACTATGTGACAGATCTCCCACCAAGCAAGCCAGTGGAGTTAGACACCATTCTCGAAACCAAAGTCTTGAAACAGACAAGAAAGAAAAATTACATGATGTACTTAGTAAAATGGAAAGGACTCCCTCTAATAGATGCTACCTGGATGACAGAGGACCAGATCCAACAACATGGAACTATTGTTGACCAGCTATCCTAAAGTGGGAACTTGAGTTCAAATCTCATGGGGAGTATGGTGCAGGAGCACCCTAACTGAACCAAGTGTTCCAATGGAATCTAGGGGTTCCTTCAAGGTCCTAAGAGGCCTTTAGTGATATTTAGGTATTGGCTTAATTACTGGATCACCTTGTAAGGCCATAGTTCCAAGTTTGGTACCTTATGAGTCATTGGTCAACTATGAGTCATTAATGATCCAAAACCCTAGGAATAGTTTATTTTTGAGTTTTTATGTTTGGATCCACTAGGGATCACAAAAATAACATCATGACCAAGTTTGGTCACTAGATTTGCAAAATTGCAAAAATGTAAAAGTTGCTCAAAAGTTAAGCAACTTTTGAGCAAACTTAACAACTTTTTGAAAAACAACTCCCAAATGGTCAAAATAGTTCAAACTTGTCATGTAACCATTGGGAGTGCCTAAAAAATCCCTTTCAAGTGGGTGGTAGGCTAATGATGTAATTTGGCATTCTGAAAATGAATAAAATAACCATTTTCTTGCATTTCTCAAGAAACAGTCATTGTGTACAGTTGGGTACGGATAGAGAGACATGAAATTCTGACACCAAGGGTTATTCCTTTGAATCTTATTCCATTTGGTTTTGGTCTCATGTGTTGATCATTTTTGGTTTGAAAGTTATAGAATTTATAAATTCGCTGCCTGGATTATAGGCCCTAAATAAGGGTTTCTAAGTAAATTTAGTGTATCTCCACTTTCCACCATGGGAATCCAATGACCCCTAGTGGAAAGCTTGTTCATATGATGTTTTTTGATATTCTAGAAGTTAGGTTCTTCAAGTTGCAGGGAAATGGAAATGAAGTGATGCCCTAGGTGTATATCCTTATGTATGCACCTATCCAAAATTAGGACAATAGTCTTAAATTTTGTTTGGGGATTGAAAATAAGCCCTAAGTTAGAGGAAGAGACCTTTATGCACACCCTCACATGACCCAATCATCAGTTTGGGCATTGGATGTATCTAAAAGACACTTGTAGTGTAAATGGAGGCCTAATTAGGGCTAATCGATAGGCAATTTAGTGTGTCATCCTATCTTCTTCTCATTTCCAAGTTCTAGGGCTTGAGTCCAAAGTCCCAGGCCATAAAGGGTGTCTGAATCCCCAACTAGTTCATAGGGTTATATGGAATAATCTCATTTGAGATCACTTTTCCCTCTGAAAAAGGCTACAAGCATAGTCTTGGGTTTGTGAAGCAACCATGGCATGTGTATTGCATTTGAGTGAAAGAACCATTGGAACTATTCAATAGGGACCTAAATAGACCATACCTACAAGAATAGGTCACCCCTGGTCCTATATGTCACTTTGGGGGTATCATTGTGAATTAGGGTCATTTGCTTGTGAGACCAACCTTGGTAGTTGGTGTTGAAGGATTGGTGAAACCTAGTGATTGGGTTACCCTTGGGGTTTTGGGGTTATGATAGCCTTAACCAAGTCCTTCTTCCACACTTGTGATAAGTGTTAAGTATTCTGGCCTTGAAAGTTGGTGATCTAGGGTACTTTGCCCTATTTGAGACATTTGACAAGCTTCCAGTTGCCCACTTTGCATCACCTATCTTTCCTCTTTTTTAATTTTTTTTTGCGCTATCTTTGGTAGATATATTTTAATAGAGAATTAATTTTAAAATATTGTCAATGTCACAGCAACTTTAAAAAATCTGAGATTTTTCTTCATTATGTTGTAGGCGTTTCCATTTTGGAAAGCCCCGACCTGTTTTGTGCATCCAACGGTGGCATCTGCTGGAGATGGCAATAACTGTATTTAATAACTCTCAATGGTGGGAGGGTAGAGGGAAGTTCATTTGTGGTTACATAACTGTATTTATCCAACAGTCCCTTGAATTCATTTGGTATGGTTCCTATATTTTGAGATACTTCATTGTCTTTGGGTTTCAAGACCAACACATACCCTTCACTATCTAATTCCCTCAATGTTCTTTCCATTTCCTTTCTACCAATGACTACAACAGTGGACTCTTTATTGGCTTGTTGATCAGGTAAGGGTTTCACAGTATAGGTGACCCCTTCCTTCATAATGGTGTAAGTATTTTTTCTGCAATTATGTGTGGCATCCACATAATACTACCAAGGCCTTCCTAACAAGATGTGACAAGCATCCATTTCAATGACATCATGCATGAATTTGTCTTTATAGTCACCTAAGGAGAATTATACTAATGCTTGTTCGGTTACCAAAGTTTGTTGCCCTTTGGTGAGCCAAGATACATGATAAGGACAAGGATGGGGGACTTTATTCAAACTTAACTTTTGTATCATTTCCTTAGAAACCATGTTTTCAGTTGAACCAGAATATATAAGCAAGCTACATACCTTTCCTTGGCACTTTATCTTTGTCCGAAACAAATTATTTCTTTGTGATGGTTCCACGGTCTGTGGTACTTGCAAAAATGTTTGTCTCATCATTAGACTTATACCTTCTTCAAGATTTAGATATCTAGGATTAGAGGTGTCACTTTGTGTGTCTTCATGGATTAGTTGTGCTCTCCTTTCTCCCTGATTATTGTGCCCTTTCTCAGGACATCTTCCAGCATGGTGTCCTAGTTGATTGTAGTGGTAACATCTCAAGGGACCATTTCCTCTTCCTCTGCTAAAGGGTCTCCTACCTCTGAAATTTCCTCTTGTACTGGTCTCACTTCTTTCTGATGGGTTTTGATCAAATGGTCTACTGTTGTTGCTTGAATGTCTCCTACTCCATGAATTTCTTCTTGCTCTAAAATTTTTATTGAAGTTATTGTTGTTACCCTTGCCCCTATTCCATTGGTCTTTTTTTCTCTTGAACTCCTCGTCTACCTTCAATGCTATTTGAAAACATTGTTGTACTATTGTAGGACTAGTTAGACTCAATTCATCTCAGATTGAGATCTTAAAATCTTACATATATCTTGCAATATTTACACACTCTCGCTCTATCAGCTTGGTCTTCATGACAAGCCTTTGAAATTCTTCAGTATATGATGAGACATTCATTTATTTTTGTCTCAAAATCATCCTCCTTTTATGGAGTTGGACTTCATAGTCCTCAGGGACATATGCTTAGCTGATTTTTCTCACCATCTTCTTCCAAGTGGTGATTTGTTTCTTTCCACTCTTCACCCTATCATCTTGATTTAAGTTCCATCATGTAAGTGCAGAACCCTTCAGTCTTGAATTGGAAATCTTTATCCTCTGATTCTCAGGGATATCTTCCCAATCAAAGAAACTTGAGAGGGCATCCACCCACTCCATAGCAGCATCAGGGTCCATCTTCCCATTATAGGGGGACAAGTCAAGCTTAGAGTCCATGGTTCTCCTCTCCATGGATTTAAGAGTCTTCATTAGCAGCCTCTAATCTACAGGAACTTCCTCTTCTTCCTACTGAAGGGGTTCTTCCTCACTCCCTTCCTCAACATCCTTAGAGTTACCACCAACCTTGCTACGAAGCTCTTCCTTAAGCCATTCAACTTCTTGCATCACCTGCTACATCTTTGTGTCCCTTTGTGCATCCTACCTTTGTCTTTGTTCCCTCAAGTACCTCATAATCTCTACATTGTTCATCCTTGAAGACAACCCTCCTTTTTCATCTCCTGACATGGTGGTAAGAAAATATCTGACCTAAGGATCTTAGACCACTTGATGCAAGTGTCAAGGGTATGATGATCCAATCACTGAATTCCTTAACTCTCTATGAAGATTAGAAACCCCTGACTCTCACACCTTTACAAATTGGTATAAAACACAACCACAATACCCCCCATGAACCTATGGATTAAAGACAACAGAGATGGGTTCATTGTGGAGAGATTCACTAGGGTTCAAGCCACTAGTCTTAGTGCAAGAATGGATACAAGGATTAAAAGCCCACATAATGGCCAATGAGGGTATAAGACATCATGGAGGAATCAAAATGGACTTTTTCCATGCATACAATCAAACTGATTGTGACCTTTGAATGTATTTGTTAAATTGTCCAATCAAATGCTAGTAGCCCTGTCTAGCCAATACAATCAAGTTAACTTTGGAAAGTCCCAAAATACTTAGGTATTTAATAAGAGATTCAAATACCCTTTACAAAGATACATCTAAACCAGGAGCACCAAGGTTTGGGGGGTCATGATGGAGACTAGGTTCAAGAATTTCATACTAGACCAGAGGGCTAATTAGGCCTCCTATAAAGAAGAAAATGCTATCAAACAAGAGTATTTACTTATAAAACCAATTGGAACACTTATTTATTCATAGAACTACATCAAATACACAATTAGGGCCCTTGGTGCTCAGTTCTCTAGAAGTTATACACTATTATGTATATTCAGATTTGGTGCATACCTGGAGATATATACCTAGGGCTTGTTCATACGACCATCTCCCTGTATCAACATAAAAAATAATTGAATAATCTTCAAAGGAATATTACAAGGAATATTTCCACCAGAGATTATCCAATTCCCATGGTGGAAATGCTTCAAATTTGAAAAACAATGTGAAACCCTTAAAAAGAAACCAAAACCAGAGTTGCAAAGATAAAAATCATGATAAATTGAGTTATAGGTAAGATCTCTTCACCAAACCAGTTAAATTCAAAGGATAAGCCATAGGGGGATCTGACCAAGTTGTCTTTATGCAGATTTGAAACCATACATGTCTGTACAATCCACTGTAAGAGTAAAAATGCAGGAAAATGGTTTATTTTATTGATTCAAGAATCAAAATTACATCATGTGATCTTCCACCCACCTGAAAGGGATATGAAGACCATCCCAAATGGTTTAGAATAGATTTTAATCCTCTTATACATTGGGGAAAGAGTTATAAACAACTTTTTGCAAAGTTGCTAATATTAAGCAAAGTTGCAATTAAGCAATTTTTGCAATTTTGCATCTAATGAGCAACATGACTCATATAAAAACCTAAGTCCCTAAAAGGATCCTAATTTATTAGAAACCCATTCTAAGATACTAACCTATCCTAGAAAGAAACACTTATTGGATCCCTTGACCATAGTGTACCAAGTGGCTTATAAGTGCCCAAACTTGGAACTAGGTCTCACAAGTGGATCTCAATGATTGACTAACTCAAAAGCCTTGAACTACAAGATGTCTTGGACCCCTGTGGGCCTGGAATATACTGAAAAAATCAAGGTTGAAAGAGGTCTGAAATATTCATGTGACTTCATGTGCTAGGAGGTGCTCCTGCACTAGGTAGATTACTCCTCCTTTTCAAACTTACACACTTGGAAGGAAGATTTCCCAATAGGCAAAGGAAGATCCCAAGCACTAAATGGGTCAAAGATCCTTTGCTAAATGTGTAAAATTTAAATGGAGAGGGATAATGGGATAGGAAATACATGTTAGGGATGATTTATGTGTACCTAAAATGGAGATAGGAGGTATGCTTATTCATATCTGAATTTTTGACATACAAGATCATGTAAATACCTCTAACTAGTGATTTGGAAGCTTAAGACTGTAAACTGTTTGTTAAAAAAAGTTTAGATGATTCTAGGAGGTACAGGACCTCTGGAATGTTCTGTACCCAAGAATAGAATGCTTGAAATGTTTTGTACCTTGGGTTTCTAACTAAAACTTTCAAGGATGCTCTGACTATTCCCAATCTGCTCAGAAATGTTCTGGTAGTTTCATAACCTATTCCTGCACACATAAAAATGGGGAAGAAGGTTGAACAAATGGGTTTGAATCACTCAAACCCTTGTTTATGAACCAACCTTGAAATGAAATAAAATAAAGGAAATCATGTTGTCATGTAGCAGAGGCTAGATCTAAGAAATGTATTATATCATACCTTGGCAACACAAATGCTTCTTTAAATCTACTCAAGTATGTTGATGCAATAGCTTTGTCTTAACACAAAAACCCAAAAGGAAATCATGAAAGATAAAATCTCGTGTAATGGATGTTGTAATTCACCACAATATTTGATAAAGGGAGAAAGAAGAAGACTTGGATGAATGTGTATCTCATTCCTTGATAGAAAACTCCTTTTCTTAGCCTTCAAAGAGGGAAATAAGCTAGATCTATGGAGAAGAACACCTTGAAATCTTGAGAAGAATGCTATATCTTGAATGTTTGGACTTGATAACTTGATGGCTCTTGAACTTTATTTTCTTCCTTGCACTTGATAGCTTGACTGCTTGATAATAACTTTGGATAATAATGATGGATCCATTCTAGAGGAGAGATAGGGTGCTTATATACCTATTACAACATTTTGTGGGTCAAAACTCAAGCAAGTTGACCATGGGACCTAATTTCCCACTGAATTCCCATCACAGGGATCTGAGCCAAATTTGGGCCAAAATAAGCGAGAACATAATGCTTAAAATGTTATGTACATGGGTACATAATGTCTCAGCCATTATGTATCTAGGGTTTGGTGTTGAAATTTGAACCAGGTATTGAGATGATGGGGTAGATGCAGGATTATTAGGCACAACTAGTTTCAAGGTCGGGATAGAACTCAAAGTCCACAAATAGTGATATAGGGCCTAGGTGATGAAATGAATTATTGGATTAGAGGAAAAATAAATGAGCACACTTAGAAATAAGGGCTTACCTCAATTTTAAACAATATTGAGATGAAAGAGGACACATATTTGAATTTAGGTGTCTGTTAAGTGCCATATGAGGTCCTACTATAGAAAACACACTAAGGTGGTGCAAAATAGTCCTTAAATCTTACACTAATTAGGTGCTTACAATTTGGGATGGTATAGTGTCAAAGATGATCATGAATGTTTGGTATAGGAGGGAAAATGTTACATTGCATTGAACATTATGTCGAACACACTCTAGATGCTGAGAGGGGGCATGGGGGAATCATTATATACCAAAATCACACTTGAGTAAATAATTAACTTTAATATTCATCACATGAAACATTAAGCAAGTAATGAATAGAACCAACAACACATGAACACCAAGATTTTATACATGGAAAACCCAAACTGCAAAAAACCATGATGGACACTTGTCCACAAAGATAATTCATTGATGTATATAGTATGATTACAAAATATGGTAGGAGCTCACTACTTCAAACTTGCAACCAGAGGCTCACTGCCATTACAATAATGCATACAAATAGGAGCTCACTATTCCGGGCTTACAAACAGAGGCTCACTGCCAAAGTAGCAAGATACTGCAATGTACTTGTGCACCCAATAATCAATATCCTAGGGACAAGGTACATACAACTCTTCACAATAGATAAAGATAAATTCTCCTGATAATGCAGCTGACATGCACAACACTATCAACCTCAGCATCACATTGTTATTGCCTTTTCTTCTCTACCATTATCACAAAATAGCAACCTCAGAAACCAAACCCTGTTCTTCTGAAACTCTACAAATAGCTCTTCATTGGTTCACCTACAACTCACTCGCACACCCTTACATTTTGCCAAAGCACAAACAATACTTATATACAAGATAGACCATTAGGGATTACAACAAGGTCAACCATGCCAAAAACATATTACAATTAAGTTACAAGTCAACTATGGAAACAAAAAATAATAATAAGGTCCCATGCCAAAAGCATCCGAACCAAAACATAGAATGGACCCAACCAGATAAGAGATAGACATTAAATACATAGGTCACACATAGGATGAACCCATCCAGATAAGAGATAGATATTCAATGAAATACCCCGACCAAAAATATGAAGCACAATCCACTCCAGGAGAGAGAGGGACCATGAACATGCTACACATAGCCCAATGCCAAATCCACAATTACAGGAAAATCTTCCATAGTTATTTTAAATATGTAGAAATACACTAATCATAGAACCACTTAACTTGCCAATTATATCCGGACCTCCACACGTCATGGTGAGATCCACATGGTACGTCAAAAACCATATTACTTGTCATCTATCCATACTCCATGTTAGAAGCCATTACAACACATTTTTGGACTAGACCAGGAACTGATCTTAACTGCAACACTAAATGACATTATTTTTAGAATACTAGGAACAACTTTTGGAATACCAGAAAACACCACAACCAAGACCAAAACCTAAATATAATAGAAATTATATCTACATATCTTCAACCTTTATTTCTGAAGTAGAAACCTTTTAGAAAGCACAATTGTAGCACTGTCATCTGCAATTGTATATCTCTATCACTGAATCATAGGCATCCAGACCATATAGACTTCCAAACATAAGAATATAATACTAAAGCACTGAATACAATCTCCGAAATACATCCTTGTCTTCCACTATTTTATAACACTGAATACATAATTGTCTTGCATTATTCTTGTAACATTGAATACATACCTATCTTCCATTTCTCTATAACAATGAATACATACTTGTCCTCCACTATTTTATAGGTTTAGTAGCAATAACATACCCAACACATAATCTTAATTCTACAAATATAGCAGACTTCTGGACCACGGTGCTTGAGCAAACACAAACACTTCTGGAACACAATATTTGACATCAATGACAATAGACAACGAAACATATATTTCCAACACACTATTAATGCTAAAGAACAAAGAAAACTCAAGGTAGAGAAAGTTCAAGAAGTTATTCAAGAATGTACTAAAAAAACAAAAGACAAATAAGAGGAGCTAGATTAAAAAAGAGGAAAGTTGACTCCCCTTCTCGAGTCATCAAAGCAAGTGGCAACAAATAACAAAGACTAAAAAGGTTCTAGAGATAGAAGGAATTAATTTGCCATAGTCCATGAACTTGAAGTCTTTTGGGATTAAATTGTGTGCATATTTTTAACTTGACATTTCAAATCACACCCAATGATTCTTCATCAGGAGAGGAAAAAATGAAAATGAATTGTAGAAAAAGCCTTATAAAGAAAACAAATACACAGACATCCAAATCAGTGTGAGAGGCAAGAGTCATGTAGGAAACCATCACAAAGGTATGATACTATATTGAATTAGCAAGCGAATAATTATGGATCTACATAGATTCAAAATAGTACTCAAGTTAATCATTAGTAGCATAGAAGCAGTAACTGCATGGTTGAAATTAAATGGATGCAAGGAAAACTGATTGAGGATGACCTATCTAATCTTTATCAAGCTAAAGCCATTGTAAAGTTCACTTGTAGATGGCTGGACAATGGGACATGGTGTCATTTTTAAAACTAGCCTTATTATTTTGTCTTCTTCTCATGTTTTTAGGATGAAACATGTTAAAGAGAGATGACATGTTATATGCCTCGCGATATGGTATTATAGTTTGTATATATAAGTGGATGGATATGTTGACATGTAACATACAACCCTTAAGTTAATTATATTGGATCGTGTGGACAACTCAACAAGATTTATAATGAATGGTTCACAAGGCATAACACTTGTTCAAGGTTTTGCAAACGGGGTAGCAAGTTAAAAACGTTTGATTTTTGAGGAAATTTTATGGTTAAATGGATTTGAGTTAGAGTAGTACATTAGGACGGGTGACCTCTTGAAAAGCTTAGATGCTTCATGTTAGAGAATGCCACCTAGATTCAAAGTATGTTAAGTGGATAAACCATTCAGGCCCATGAAAGATAAGTTTCTATGAACCACTAATAAAATATGGGTCATTGGAATCGACTAAAAAATTATGTAGTTGAATCTTGATAAAATATTACATAATTTGACACACTACAAAAAAAAGCATCACCTTTTTGATAATGAGTGAGCTAAGGAGTTCTATAACAAATTGTTCATATTGAAAATTTATAATATAAGTAGTAAATTAAGTAGGCTTTGATTGGAGCTCTATGATTAATTAATCTCGAGTCAAACTAGCATTGAGATAGGTGACCTCCAAGAAAGTTTTGACGCTTCATCTTGATGAACATCGCCTAGATGAACGAGTGTTAAGTAGATCATTTATGCTCATGCAAGATAGATTCTTTTGAAACACTAATCATGAATTATGAATCAATAAAACAAACTCAAACCATACACTTAACTCTTGATAAAATATCACATAATATAAACATCTATTTTTTTTAATCACACAACCAAAAAAAAAAAAGTTTAAAAACTCTGCACTTCTAATAAAATTTTATTAAAATAAAATAACATTAATTACAATCCACAAAGTAAATAGTCCATCATATCCTTCGCATCAAGTTCCACTATATACGCCCCAAAATACAAGCTTGATTAAAATATATAAAATAAAGATAATATTTATTAAAATAAAATAAAGTAATCTTAATTACGCCCACAAAAGTAAATGGTCTACAGTCCATGATCTCCTAAAATTTCGTAGAAAAAGTAACATACTTCTACATCAACAGTCAAAATTCTTTACACGACTTTATCCATGCCAGGATGACGCAACATCCTACGT
Source organism: Thuja plicata (assembly GCA_018584345.1). Classification (NCBI taxonomy): domain Eukaryota; kingdom Viridiplantae; phylum Streptophyta; class Pinopsida; order Cupressales; family Cupressaceae; genus Thuja; species Thuja plicata. The sequence goes on from MU226783.1 coordinate 1,074,575, forward strand.
GTAAATCAACAATTGGAGGATTCAAACACAGACCGCACTCGCAATCCACGTGTCTTCTCACACGCCTTCAACTCTTCCTCCAGCATGAAAAGATTTTGTGGTGCCCTCGAAGCAACAATTGAAATGAAAGAGCCATTTTCAAGTTGGATTCTCAGCCGTAGGTACGTCTCTGCAGCGCAAAATATTCCCCCGCGGGAGAAGAACGTTGCTTTTTCAGGGTAGAAAACCCTCGCTAAATGGACAAAATTTGTTAGTCAATCTAATCATTCTTTTGTTATTAAAAAAAAACTTGAAATGGAGTGAAGCTGATCGGATTCTCGTGTTTCAATTACAGTAAAAACCAGGTATTTCTGAATCATTAACATTTTTATTCAGAAATCTGAAAAATCAAAGTTATGTAGTGGTGAGATGCCTTTCCACGAGGTCATGAAATTAAATAATCTCGCTGAAAAATATTGCGGAAGAAAAAATTCATTGTGGAGAAATTCGCTCCAGAAAAGTTCATTCTTAAGAAGTTTATCCCTGCTTCTCTATAATGGGACGGAGTTGAATCCTGCAAATTTCCATGATTATTGCATTCAGTAGCAAAAACTACGCCCAATTTCAATTAGGGCTAAATTATATTGTCCTTATAAATGTTTTTGCAACCAGCCTCAGTCGCATTAGCAAACCCTCATTTATTCTTTTCTCTGCAGTCTACTCCCTGTAAGTATAGAAATCCTAACCCTCCTTTCCTGTTTTATCCGCAGTTGAAGCCCTGTAAACATCGTAGAAACCTTAGAACTAGGTACTCATACAGCCCCAGGAGTCATAAAATTGGTCAATGGAGATTAGTGGCTTGTTCTGTTGAAACCAATAATAAACATAATCCTGCTATCAATGTCGAAATTCTTGATGCGACAAAACGAAGTACACAGGCACTCTCAAAGAAAGTTTCAAGGGAGGCAGTAGAAGCAAATCCACAAGAGAAATTCAAACTTTCTGGTTTGTCTATCCCAACATCAAATTCATTGGGAAGAAAGCAGGGTATTGAACAGAAACATGCGACATTCTCCTTTTCAACAAGTGTGCAGGATGACCCATTTGTGTACAAGTTGAGTAATCAGCTTGGTAGCTTGCACGGTGCACCTATACCTCCTTTTCTTGCATTCCCTCGGACGGCCATTTCTCTCTTTGGATTCTTTTTCTTGGTGGGAGTTGTCTTTGACAAAGTCTGGACGTTGAGGAAAACAAATAGCAAGCAGGTTGCCGAGGTACAAAATAATATTAGGCCTCAGGTACCAACAAACATTTCCCAGTTTCTCGAACAGGATCTGCAGAGGAAGGAGTCGGTAGAATGGGTGAACATGGTGCTTGGAAAATTGTGGAAAGTTTATCGGGTTGGACTAGAGAATTGGATGGTTGGGCTTCTTCAACCTGTTATAGACAATTTAACGAAGCCTGGTTATGTGCAGAGGGTAGAAATCAAACAATTTTTCTTAGGAGAAGAGCCCATCTCAGTCAGAAGTGTGGAGCGGAGAACTTCTCGCCGTGCCAATGATTTGCAGTGAGTATGCAAGTCTGAGTTTTTTATTGTGCCCGAGTCAATGTGTATTTTAAATTTTTTATTACACAGTAAAGAATTTTAAGGCATTCATTTCTTTTTTTGGATTTGTCTATTATGCTGATTATGAGAATTCAAAGTTCAAACTCCTAAATCTGTTTTGTCTTCTATTGTAACTGGCTGTACTCTTCAGTCACACTAACCTACTTTTGTCATCTGTGGACATCGACATAATTTGTTTATTTCAAATTCCAGTAAAAATGTAATTTTTGATTTCAAATTACTATTCTTTTGGATTCTTGGGAATTTAGCCATCATCAGGTGACCCCGGAAGAGGCCATGAAAATAATTTGATGCCACTATTATGCTCCTGATCTGAAAATTGTTTGTTTAACAGAAAATTCCTAAGTTGCTGGTTCGGGTTCAAGTTCGAAGAACTGGTTCGCCAGTTCGCCAAAATTTTGAAAAGGGGTTTGGGTTTGGGTTTGTTAGTACAAAAATATGTAATATATATATATATATATATATATATATATATATACATATTTTGATATTTATGCAGCCTAGAAGCATG
>MU226783.1:1087440-1134240 GCA_018584345.1 Thuja plicata
ATCAGGCACACAGTTCAGGAATGAAGTGCAACAGGCACGGAGTTCAAAGCAAAATTCTGGCTGACCCAGAAAAAACTGACAGGTACCCAGAAATCCTGGCAAAAAAACCCAGAAAGAATCTGAAGTCGAAATTCAAATCCGCTGGCTCAAAAATTGAGGCACGGAAAACGAGGCACCCAAAAAAATTTGACACCAACCCAATTGAGATTTCGAAAAACCCACCAGGAATTTGCAATAAAATTTTGGATCCGGTACAGAAATTTAGGGTTTCGAAGAAAACCCTAGTCGGCTGTAAAAACTTCAAAAAAATTCAGATTTCTTGATAACAATGGCGGATTTGTAGAACAAATTGCTGTCTGCTTCCACCAATGAGGTCGTTTTTTAAGTGTGAAGGCAAAAAAACGGCACTTGATGGTAAAGTTGCAGAAAAAACGAAACAGAAGCCACCCGTTTTTTTTTGTTTCAAAAAAAAAACGCCCTGAAGGAAAACGATGCAGACTTCAGCAGATGAAGAACAGACGGGTTTTAGATGCAAGCAGAGGCGACAGATTTCTCAAATGAGAAAATGTGATGAACCCAGAAACAATTTCGAAAATTTAGATTTAGATAATTTCGAATTGAAATTATAAAATTTTCGAAAAAAATAAAACCTTTCACTCTGATACCATAAAATAATCGAAAGATTATTTTGTGTATTGAATAAAATTGAATATGTTTACAAGGAGCTTGAAGCTCATATATACATGACGAGAAAAACAAAAATAGAAACTTCTAAAATACAACAGAATACAAGATTGAGCGTTAATATTAGAAACATTCTAATAGGTTCCCATTACTTGTAAAATTGAGCAAGATATTTAAAGAAAAAAACTCTTGTGGAGAACATTTGACTTAAAAAATCCAAAAAGAACCTAATTTTGGATGGAGATTCTTCTTGTTCCAAGCTACTTGATCTTCTTGGCACTAATCTAACACTCATTGAGGTATAGGATTAGTGAGAGCAGGATTCTTGAATGCAATGAAATAGAAATAGAATTTTGTGTGTGAACACAAAGAAATAGAAATGGAATTTTTGTGAGTGAAGAATGAGGTAAGAGTATAGTTTTCTTTGCTTTTTTGTTTTTAGTGATGTGGAAGTCACTTTCAAGATTTATTAAAGTTAGATTATATATATATATATAATCGTTTGTTTTAGTGATTTTTTAAAAATGTTTCTGGGGCAGATTTTTCTTGGACTCATCCCAGGGCTATATATATATATATATAAAATCGTTTGTTTTAGTGATTTTTTTAAAATGTTTCTGGGGCAGGTTCTTCTTGGACTCATCCCAGGGCTTGTGGGTCAGCCCAAGGCACATATAAGATGTCCCTGGGGCAGACCCACAGGCCTGAATCATATTCTGGTGAACCCAGTTTAACCCCATATGAACCAGCCTTGGTACGAGCTGGGCTCAAAAAAATTCAGTATATGGCATGTATAAAGTGCATGCTAGCTTGTTCACCTTCTACTTTTAGCAGCTTTGAATTTAGGGATGTATCTCTTCTGTGACTCTTAACATACACCTAACGAAAATTGACAAATGCCTTCATTAGGACTTTAAAGGCAGGCCATGTAAAAGATCTATTCCATAATGAACTTCCTAAATTCAGCATTTTAACTGCTTAAATTGGCACTTAAGAGATTACAACTATCTATGGCAAAAGAACTATTTCCATGATAAACTGCCTAAATGCAGCTTCTTGAACTGCCTAAAATGACACAAGAAAAAAAATGCTTTTCCGGAAATTGGGACTAATAGCCATTTCATTGTCAATCGGAATTACTTACATAATCTGTCATGTCCCGTATTTTTGAGATTAAATTAAATTAGATTATTAATAGTTAATAAATTAATCAATATAAAAATAAATAATTATTTGATAATATAATATTATATTCTAATGAATGAATAATATAATATTATATCATAATGAATGAGTATTATGATATTATAATATAAACGAATTTGTTATTAAATATAGTAATATAATAATATATTATTGATTAAATGCTAATCAAATATTATTATTATATAATAATTATAATACATATCAATAAAATATATATTATCAATATTGAATATTATCATATGATAAAATAGTATTATTGATTACAATGCAAAACAAATCGAATGATATTATAGTAAATATAATAAATAAGAATTAACATATTAAATAACAATATAATATAGTATACCAATATATATTTAAATGGTTAATCAATTTAAGACAAAGGATTGACATATACCATATATCAAATATTATAGAACCTCTAATATATTCCAATATATAATACAATTAAATAGATAATATAACAATATAACAATATAACAAATAATATTAACGGATCTAAAGTGGTAATATTATATATACGATAAGGAGAAAATTATCGCATCAAACATCAATTATCAGAAAAGTGAAACACCGTATATAACAACTCCTTGAATAATATTGTTAGTGTCGTATATTGCTGACTTGGAAATAGTCTTCAGCACCCACGTAATGCAATACAGAATCAATGCAAATAAGGCTTGACGTTAAACCATAATATAAGCCCTTCTTATACACTCTGAATGCAGCCATCTTCTATCAACAGTGCCGCGATATAAGTCAAGGAAGAATAGTCGCATACCTTATGGTAATATTATCGACGTCTCTATTATATTGTCGAAGTCTTCTTCGAGGGACCACGAGAAGAAAGCCCCGATAATGATGGAGGCTGTCAAGGTACCACAGTAATACACCATGCCTTCACATTTTGACCAAACTGGAATGCAACAGTATTTATTATTGCTGAGAACATAATCGCTATGTAATAGTGCAAGTGCTATTTATGTGGAGAAGCTAATTGTCATCATTGAAGGGATTGTTATCGATGAAGAAAGTTAATTAAAGAATAAAATTATAACCAGAGAGATGATTGTTTTGAAAGGACATGATCCCAGAAAGGGTTTTGTTCCTTTGTTCCTCCCAAAGAACATATATATCTGCAGTCATTAAGTGAGGAAGAGGGGGAGAAAAGATAGAATGGGATTCGAATAAGACATATATTGAATAGAAGAACATCAATTATACCCAAGGAAGAAATACTAAATCATCACATCGAATCGGAACATTTTATAATCAGAGTAACACAAGAGGAATCACCTCAGAGTATGCTGATCATATAAAAGATATAGATAGTAGACAATTAGGTTGCGAGATCAGCAAATGAACTTATCCAATACAACATATAAGGGTCTCTCTACCATTCCAGATTGATATTGATAATTATCGTTCATCCATTGCCTGAAACATTTCAGATATATGGTTGTATTGTCAATATTGATTAGCCAAAGGCAATCTCTATTATGGCAATTTTACTGTCATCAGCCAGGCCCATTGAATTGAGATCAAAGACTCATATCTCAGCAGTATCGTCTAACAATACAACTGCTGCAGACCAGTCAAACATTTGCATTAATCTATTTTTCCATTATCTGGATTTATCAAACCAAGGATATTATTGCCAAACATATCTATCATATTCAATACAAATGTCAACAACACATGAAAGTTTTTTGTGCAAGCTATTAATGGAGAGAAGTTGCTTGAAATTTTCGATAACATCACTAAGAAGTAAGTCCAAACCCTAAGTGATCTCCAAAGGGGGACATTACAGTGGTATTAGAGCATGATCTTGCCATCCTGCAGGGTAAAGATAAAATAGTGATCCGCATATAAGAACAAAGATTGATTACGAAGATGAGGTAAGAATCAAGAAACAGGTATGCATCATTGAATACGAGGATTAAGATAATTTCTAATCGATGCATTACTTGAATAAACTTATCAATCAATACAAAATAGATATCTGAATGATTAAGACTAATAAGATTGCCATATTCTTTTGAATGTTATCTTAATCACATATTGAACTATCAATTTACTTCATCATAGTTAGAGGGAGGACTAGGTAGGTAAGAGGGTATAGGGCTGATCGCTAAGGCAAGAGGGATACGTTCCACTCTTGGGCTTAGACTAATCAAGCCAAAGAACCCCACTACAACGTCCTGACATTCCTTTGTGATGAGATAATTATTTAAAGGTTGAGGTATGGGTAGGGACGACAAGCACCCATTGAAGTCACATCGAGGGAAGTCGTTGGACAAGGGGCCAGAGTTCTGCCCATGGACTTAGTGAGGTCTCCTTGGCCAACCCTGAGATGTCCAACGCATACAAATAATGTATACACAGCTACTAAGTAAATAACAATTTAACAACACAACTTTAATGGGAAAGATGAATCAGGCAGGTAAGAGGGAATAGGGCTGGTCTCCAAACTTAGAGGGGTATTTCTACCTATAAGTTTGGACTTATCGAGCCAAAGAGCCCCACTGCAATACACATCTTCCTTTGATAAGATAAGGATGAGTTAGGGACGGCAAGCACCTATTGGAGTTACAGATTAGGGGAATCCTTGGATTGTGATCAAGGTTCTGCCTAAGGGCTCCTTTGGGTCTTCTTGGCCCTTTCCGCTAACCACCCAAAAACTTTATACTAAAAATCACTTAATAACGAAACCCATAAATAAATAAATAGTTATATCTTATTCTAATTGATATATTTCTAATTTTTCAGGAATCTAAGCAAGCTATTTAGATAGGGAATACACACACACACACACACACACACACACACACACACACACAAATTTGTGCTCCTAGTTGCAGGATTTTGGAGTCAAGGGCATAGTGATGAAATAAATTTTCCTAGCCCTGACTTATTGAAATATAGGGTTTTATCAATACTTGCATTATGTGTATACATTGTGTATGCTTCGTGTCTTCATGCATCCATATGTATACATTGTGTATGCTTCATGTCTTCATGCATTCATACGTCTACATCGTATACATTGTGTATGCTTCGTGTCTTCATGCATTCATATGTATACATTGTGTATGCTTCATGTCTTCATGCATTCATACGTCTACATCATGTATCCTTCTTGTCTTCATACAATCATGTGTATACTTTACATTTCATACTTTCACGTATATCCTTTGCATGCTTCATGTGTGACTCTATTCTTTGATAAATATAATAGAGTAATAGATATATTACAATCAGGAATGTGAATTCACCAAGCCTTATTGGATTCAGTAGTCATCATAGGTATATCTCACATATGAATTAAAGATACGTCTTGGTTATAGGAGGTGGAATAAATATGAGATAGTTAATTGCTTGAGGACAAGCAAATTTGGGAGGGAAGGACTGTCATGTCCCGTATTTTTGAGATTAAATTAAATTAGATTATTAATAGTTAATAAATTAATCAATATAAAAATAAATAATTATTTGATAATATAATATTATATTCTAATGAATGAATAATATAATATTATATCATAATGAATGAGTATTATGATATTATAATATAAATGAATTTGTTATTAAATATAATAATATAATAATATATTATTGATTAAATGCTAATCAAATATTATTATTATATAATAATTACAATACATATCAATACAATATATAATATAAATATTGAATATTATCATATGATAAAATAGTATTATCAATTACAATGCAAAACAAATCGAATGATATTATAGTAAATATAATAAATAAGAATTAAAATATTAAATAACAATATAATATAGTATACCAATATATATTTAAATGGTTAATCAATTTAAGACAGGATTGACATATACCATATATCAAATATTATAGAACCTCTAATATATTCCAATATATAGTACAATTAAATAGATAATATAACAATATAACAAATAATATTAACGGATCTAAAGTGGTAATATTATATATATGATAAGGAGAAAATTATCGCATCAAACATCAGAACTATATTATCAGAAAGGTGAAACACCGTATATAACAACTCCTTGAATAATATTGTTAGTGTCGTATATTGCTGACTTGGAAATAGTCTTCAGCACCCACGTAATGCTATACAGAATCAATGCAAATAAGGCTTGACGTTAAACCATAATATAAGCTCTTTTTATACACTCTGATGCAGCCATCTTCTATCAACAGTGCCGCGATATAAGTCGAAGAATAGTCGTATACCTCATGGTAATATTATCCTCATGGTAATATTATCGATGTCTATTATATTGTCGAAGTCTTCTTCGAGGGACCATGAGAAGAAAGCCCTGATAATGATGGAGGCTGTCAAGGTACCATGGTAATACACCATGCCTTCACATTTTGACCAAACTGGAATGCAACAGTAGTTATTATTGCTGACGGTATAAAGAACATAATTGCTTTGTAATAGTGCAAGCGCTATTTATGTGGAGAAGCTAATTGTCCATTGAAGGGATTGTTATTGATGAACAAAGTTAATTAAAGAATAAAATTATAAGTAGAGAGATGATTGTTTTGAAAGGACATGATCCCAGAAAGGGTTGTGTTAATTTGTTCCTCCCAAAGAACATATATATCTGCAGTCATTAAGTGAGGAAGAGGGGGAGAAAAGATAGAATGGGATTGAATAAGACATATATTGAATAGAAGAACATCAATTATACCCAAGGAAGAAATACTAAATCATCACATCGAATCGGAACATTTTATAATCAGAATAACACAAGAGGAATCTCCTCAGAGTATGGTGATCATATAAAAGATATAGATAGTAGACAATTAGTTGGCAAGATCAGCAAATGAACTTATCCAATACAACATATAAGGGTCCCTCTACCATTCCAGATTGATATTGATAATTATCGTTCATCCATTGCCTGAAACATTTCAGATACATGGTTGTATTGTCAATATTGATTAGCCAAAGGCAATCTCTTTTAAGGCAATTTTACTGTCATCAGCCAGGCCCATTGAATTGAGATCAAAGACTCATATCTCAGCAGTATCGTCTAACAATACAACTGCTGAAGACCAGTCAAACATTTGCATTAATCGATTTTCCCATTATCTGGATTTATCAAACTAAGGATATTATTGCCAAACATATCTATCATATTCAATACAAATGTCAACAACATATGAAAGTTTTTTGTGCAAGCTATTAATGGAGAGAAGTTGCTTGAAAATTTCGATAACATCACTAAGAAGTAAGTCCAAACCCTAAGTGATCTCCGAAGGGGAACATTACATAATCTTTAGATGTCATAATTTTATTTACATAATCTTTAGATGTCAGAATTTCATAACAACAGAAGCTCATTTAAAAATCTATGGGGAGAATAATATGCCAGTCTTTGCATTATCTAAGGTAGTTATGGTACAAAGTTTTCAAAAGTATTTGTCAGAGTTGCGGAGAAGCTTAGATAAATGCTCTGTATATTACAAATCTTAAATGTAAAAATTGTTTACATAGAATATGTTAATGACAAATTCTGTAGTTACACCATTATCATCAACTAGTCAAATACTTCTCTCTTTTGGCTCTTTCTTTGCTGCGTTGAGAATCTCAGTGCTAGAGTTAGGATAGTTTTATGCAAAATGCCACAATATGATCTATTGTGAAGCAATTTCTCTGCTGCACCCATAATCTCAGTGCTAGATTTAGCATGGCCTTTTGCAAAATATGATGTTTTGTGAAGCAACTCTTTGCATTCTTCTATGGGAGAATTGCTTCTTAGCTTAGTTTGGCTTAGCTGATTTGCTTGGGATATTTTTCCATAATGATTAAATTCTGTGATGAATCCTTATCATTATTTTGTGCACTTCTGTGCTAGGGAGGCATGCATTTTGCTTCTATTTTGTAATCCCAGTCCTCTCTCTGAAGCACTAAAAATTTGAAGCTAGATAAAATTGATAATTTTTTTTGATGCTTTTGTTTTGTGAACTGAATATATGGATACATTGTTATCTCATATTGTGTATGGTATTCCTTTTAAATGAATGATGTATGTCAATTTAATTTAAGAGAATTAATATTCCTTTTGATGCATATCTAGGTATCAGATTGGTCTTCGTTATACCGGTGGAGGTCGTATGTTATTGATGCTTTCATTAAAATTTGGGTTCATGCCTGTAATGATCCCTGTTGGGATACGAGATTTAGATGTTGATGGAGAGTTGTGGGTAAAGTTGCGGTTGGTTCCCTCAGAGCCCTGGGTAGGGACAGCAACCTGGGCTTTTGTCTCTCTACCAAAGATCAAGCTTAATTTGGCTCCATTTCGCCTTTTCAATCTGATGGGTATGTATACTGGTAGTTTATCAGTACTAGAATAATCAAATTCAATAACCATAGTGGAAGATTGGAACTTATGTTGCTTAACCTATCACTTAAAATTTGTTTTCTTTGGGAACATATTGGAATACCTAATTATCTCCACCTCTTCTTTCGCAAGTCCAAAATTTAACCTCATATGCTGCTGTATATTTAAAGAATGGAAGTGCATGAGACATTCAATGTGGAGGCTGGTCTCAAGATATAATGTGGAGACCTTCTCTTAGAATATTATTTGTATCTCTATTTAGTTAATGGTCAATAATGTAATAATAGTTTGTTTAGGTAGTTTCTATTTCAGTTTTAATTATTGATTGTTTCTTTAGGAAACATTGTCAATGTAATTGCCCATATATGTACATTTCTTTCTTTGAATAAGATCAAGCAATTATCATTGTAACATGGTATCAGAGTGGGAAGATATTTTTTAAATTTTTTTTGTCATTCTAAAATTTTCGAAAGAAATTTTAATGAATAATTTCAAAGAGTTTTTTGGTTCAATAAGCTTGCTGAAAATACAAATTTCTTTTGTATGTACCCATTTGAAGGGTTTAGGCCGTATCTGTTCTTTCTTTGCTTTCTTCTATAGTTTGCATTTTCAAATCTGTGTTTGCTTTTTTACTCTTGTTTTGGTCGCATTTATGCCTGCGTGACTTCCTGAGAATCCTTCTTTTGTGTTCGCCTTTGTAAGGCGTCTGTGTGAGCCATGCATTTTTTCTCGCGGGTGTTTTCGATGGACATTGTTGAGCTTTTTGCAACTCGCCGACGAATGGTGATGGGATTTCTGTGCCTTTAAGCCCGCATTTGAGTGCCTTGTCTTTTGCAACATCCGCGGCTACAAGTTTTTAGCATTTTTCTGTAAATGTGATGGTTTCTTTTTGAGTGGCGGGAGGTTGTATTTGGCATGACTTTCTCATTAAATCCACGCGTGACCCCCTCTCTGCAGACGAACAGATTTTCTCCTACTCGTTTTTTGCCAATCTTTGAATGCAGCTAGGATTATTTCTAACAAGTTTTTCATTTGAAGACCAAAAGTTTCTGCACTTTCGTCCAGGGCATGTTTTGAAGTTTGCAGTTTGGTTTTTTTGCTGAATTTTTGACCTAATTTTCTTGCACTGGGATTTGTGTCTACATTATGAATTTACGCCTATTTTTTCTATGCATTGGGATCCATGCCTCAGGTTTCACACAATAGGGTTTAAGCCTCTTATGGTTATCTCATTTTTCGTGCCTTGAAAAGTGTGCAAGATGGCTTCTTTGACCAACGTAATGTTGAAACACAGTTAGAAGTTTAATGACCGCAACTACAACACTTGGAAGCAGTAAATAATGACGATCTGTGAATATCTTGGAAGCAGTAAATGATGACGATCTTTGAATATCGGTGTCTTGATGGGATTGTTCTAGGCAAGCCTACTCATCCTACGACGGCGGGTCAAGATCAGGATAAATTTGATGAAAGGAATCGAGAAGCTATGATGCTCATTAAATTGTCAGTCACTGATGATCAGCTGCCTCAGGTTCCTTCACGCAAGACACTTGCTGAAATATGGGATTATTTGAAGGGACTACATGAAACGTTTGACAAGAGCTGTGCGTTCTTTCTGAAGTATATGCTTTTCTCAATCATGATGGATGCGAGGATGTCCTTGCAGGAACATCTCACAAAAATCTAGGACATCCGTGATTAGTTGGAGGTGATTGGTTAGATAATAGAGGAAGAAAACATGGTAGTAATCACTTTGAAAAGTCTACCAAAGTCTTATGAGCACTTTGTTGAGACACTCAACATTACCTCAACTAATGTTGACTCGAAGTTTCCATATCTTTGCACCAAACTTCTGCAATAGGATCGATAGAGACAACAGTTTGGTAGTGGTGCTAGTTCATTCTCCACAGAACAGACCTTCACAAAAAATTCCTTTCCCTAGGATAAAGGGAATTGTTAGTTCTCTTAGTAGAAAGGCACAAATCAATCCCATGACAGCTCCAAGAAGAACATTCAGTGCAATTATTGCTACAAGTATGGTCACATGAAGAAAGATTATTAGCACCATTTGGCTTTTGAATCGAAGAAGGGTCTGAATATAAGGCCAATATAGCAAAGCACATTGAGGACACTATGCAGAAGGAGTTTGCCTTCTATGCCTTTATGGCCAAGTGCCTAGCAGATCACATCAAATTGTCTGCTTGGTACATTGACTCGGGTGCTTCTCAGCATTTTACTCATCGTCGAGATTTGTACATTGATTACACACCTTTTACTGATTCAATTAGTTTTGGAGGAGAAGAGTATACTGTTGGCGGAAAGAGCAATGTGCAGATTAAATCTAGAGGGAGGGATCCAATTTTTCTCAATGTATACTACTTTTCAGGCATGGAACTCAACCTTCTATCTGTCAGTCAAATTATGAGACGCTCTCAGCTGGATTTGGTATTCAGTTCACACAAATGCAATATTGTTGATCGGGAGACTCACACTATAGTTGTTGTGGGTATTGAGGATCATGGCCTTTATAGACTTGTTGATAATGGTGATTCTCATGTAAGATCCCTAATAGGAATTCTATGGCAAATAGCTGTTTGTGTTTGGGATTTTTGACTTTGACTAGAGTATGATGAGGGAAATCTAATTCTCATGGTTTTTGGAATATATGATTTTGTGGTGTCCCCTATCCAGTTGCTTTGGAATATCGGTACAATGTTCTTTTAACATCAAATGTGGAAAACTTCTTTTTATTAAAGACCTTACTCACAATGGTAATCTTGATGCTATGCACAAATAGATGGTCAACTATATTAGCATAAGACTGGACTTTTGGGTCTGATATGTATTTCGGATGTAATGTAATGAATTAGTGATATATACGATAGATCTCAAATATGCTGATATAATCTTGCCATATACAACATGAAAGGTTTATCTTGATATCAATATGTCGATCAAATATCTGTTCCATGTATATGTAATGATATTTTGTGATACAGGAATGAGATTCAGACCTGTAGTATATAACCCTTATTGATATGTTGATGTGAAGTTTGTTTCACAAACATTAACCAATGTAATGATATTTCTATCACTGTATGTGTATATACTGATCTCCTTCTAATTGCTTGTCATATTTTATCTTATGAAATGACGGTGAGATATTTATTGCTGATGTGACAAATTCCAGTTATGAGTTTGTCCCCTCTTTCAATGTCTGTCCCTTCTTGGATGATGAGATCGTATTTGATCTGCTACTTTTCCCCATACAAATCTGCTCCCAATATATCTATTGTGAATTATTTCTTTTTTGATTACTTCCTTGATATCATTCCCTTGGATAGTCCTGATGAAGTAAGATTGCTGTTATTATTGACTCCTTGGACTCACGACATCAATAATTTTTAATCTCGCTTCAACCTGTATTAGAGCTTCCTATCTAATAGCTCCTGTAGAGCACTCCAGATCTGAATTTGAATATATATATATATTGGTATCACTCATCCATGATTCTCATAATTATAGTTGTCATTCTTTCATTTCTCGTATATTATTGTCGTGTCTGATGGCTACCAATAAATATATTTTGAACAAATCATATATGTTCTTACAAAAGCAACTAGATAGTATGACTCCTCCGTCTCTTTCCCAAGATGTTCGATGATGGTTCCAAGTTCGTACGTTGACTTAACTGATCTCTCAACTCAGATTTACTTATGAATTGCATGATCCCCAACTGGATTCTTTTACCGTCGATTCCTTCTTTTGGATGTCCCCAATGATGTGGTGATGAATACAATAGATCGATGGGAATGTGCAGAGATGTCATCAGACATAGATGGATAGTGTGAAGTCTTCAAGGGTTGTCGCGTGATGATGATATGTTCACCGGTATTATACTCTTTGAGGAGAATATTACCGACACTCTTCCAAATTTCTCTCCGATCTTCTTTTCCTTTGACTTTCCTCAAGAGTATGTATCTATGCTTCCCCAAATGATGTTTCCTCTGGTTCTGCAATGTATGCTTGGATTGCTAGCCATTGTCGTCGATGATGAGTATATCCGCTGTTCCTTGAATCATAGCAGTCACTATTATGTCTTTTTGTTCGATCTGAATCAATGTCTACGGGGCCTCTTTGACTGGTGACTGCTCACTGATTGTTGTGTGCACTGGCGTTGTTGATTGGTCCATCATCTTTCTCTCCCTTGTCGAGTTTCTCCCCACTTATGCTCACGCGGAAAAGAAAGAATGACCTTTCAAAGGTCGTGCCTCTTCAAGGTCAACCATTGTAATTCTAGTTTATGCGATGGTTACTTTCCTTATAGTTATATACTCTTAGTGATACAATTTAGGATATATTTCAATTTAATATTACATGCTAAGTATGTTTTTAATAATATATTTCAGATTATATATAAATTTTAGATTATATATATATATATATGTTTAATATGTATATATGTATAATTAATAATATTATAATTATAATCATTTATTTTTAATTATTATATTGTCTATTTAATAATCATTTATTTATTTATTTTATATTTTAATATTATTAATATATATAAAATATAAAATATATATTATATTAATATTTTATATTTTCTCATTATTTTATTAATATTAAAGTTAATTTAATGATGAATTATATCATGAGTTATTATTATCACTTGGAAATTGATAAAGTAATGCACTAAAACCAATAACAACTAATGCACATTCAAGACAGGAATTATTTTTGATTTATTTTCCAAGAAGTTTGATTACATACCCATACTGCACTGTACGGATCTGATAATGGAAGGGCAGCAGGAGGTTGTAGCAAAAATTCCTGCAACCTAGATAGATTTCTCTGCCACTCCTTAATTGCTCCTGAAGATGCAATGAAATACTGGTTTCTTCTCCCAGTCTGCTGCCACCAAGTCTAAATGCCAGCTAATAACAATCTCTACTTTTCTGAAGGTGTATGGTGCCAAGTATGACTGCAAATGACTGATTTACTGTCGCAGAACTCAGATCTGCAACCTGGAGCTGTATGGCTGGGTATAAATTCTTAGGATATGACTAATATACAGCCTCAAACCCCCAATCTGCAACTGCTGTAACTATTGTGCCCAAAAACCAGTCTGATGCAATATATGATTCTTCACCAAAGATGACGTCAATCACCTGCCTTTACAGTTGGGAATAGATGGAGTTATAATGTATAGATCTTACGCAACTTCCTCAATCTGCTAAATATGACCAATATATTCAGCTTCTCAATTTTGGTCTGCAATTACAATTCTGAAAGTGCTCCAAGAATGCCCAGATGAAGACCCTGTGTAGATCTTCCACAATAGTAAATTGGAGTTTTGTCCAATTTTCTCTTCTTCAAGGGGTTTCGTCCTCAAAGAATTAGATGTGTTGCTGCAATTAGCTCCAACTCTCAAAACCACAAATGCCGATGAAGAAAATAACCTGTATGAATGCCAAATGGAATCCCAAACCTTTCGTTTATTTTCTTTTCCCTCTCTCCAATAGGTTTGAACCCTAATTAGGTTTTCTCACAATTTATTTTAATAAACTTTATTAAAAATAATAGTGTCCTCATAAAAGTTGAATTCCAAGACATTATTTATCATTATCAGACATGGCCCCATGTTATGTTATGATTTGCAATTATCACCTCCTAGGGAATTGTGCCATGGTATTATTATATCTTATTATAATATAAAGTGATTATAATAATTCACTTTATTATTACTTATATAAGTCCCAACTTAGGAAATATTTAAATATTTCCCATTTTATTCATAAAATGCTCATCTGGACTTAGAAATGGAATGTGATTGAAGCCACCCGATCATGGATAATGGCCAACTGACAGCTCCCCCCTAAAAATAGGGATCTTCCCTAAATAGTATGAGATTGTCTCCAATCAACTGAAACTACTCAAATGGGATCCTACTTTGCTTCATGATCCTGTGGGAGGTCAACCAGTCAATTGACAGTCCTCCCTAAAAAATAAGACCCCTCCCTAAAATTTAGGAGATGGTCTCAAATCATCCAGAATGGTTTGTAGACACCCTAGAGCCAACTCTCAGTCACTCCCTAAAAAACAGGGATCTCCTAAAAAGTAGGAACTGCCATCTGAGTGTCCGAAACAGCTCACAAAGCCCCTTGCAAGGCTCCATGACCCCTTGGATGGGTCCCCTATTCACTCTGCTGACCTCTGCTCATCTGCCCGTCACCTAGGAAGGGGACATTACATCTTAGGAGCATGCCATGGCAGCCAAAAGTTCTTCCAACAACAATCTCTGGCATTGGTAGTATGGGCATCTGAACATACACTATCTCTCTTAGCTAGTTTGGGGGGATCTAGTTGTTGGCTTACCTGAGATTTAAACTCAGAATCATTGAGTTTGTGGAGCTTGTCAGGCTGGAAAGCAGCATCAGACTCCATTTTGGGATGGGGATACTCGGCAAGCTTCCAAGGTATTAGAATTGGTTCACGTTGATGTATGTGGACCAAAGAACTACTCCTTTAGTTATTGGGTACATGTATTTTTTGTTATTTGTTGATGATTAGAGTAGAAAATATCGGAGGTGTTTAGCATGTTTCAAAAGTTTAAGGCCTTGGTAATAAAAAGTGTCCAGTCATCAAACAATAACTCTTAGGTCAGATAATGGGGGGATTTTGTTCTAATGTCTCCAACTTCTGTGCACATCATGGTATCAAACATTGGCTTACAACCCCTTACACCCCTCAGCAGAACAATGTGGTTGAGCGGCGAAATTGCACAATCACTAAGATGGCCTGTTCTATGTTGGAACATAAAAGTGTTAGAAAGAAAATTTGGGCAAAGTCAGTCTACATTGCTGTCTATCTTCTAAACAGGTCTCCACACATGCTGTTAAGAATGAGATTCAAGAAGAAGCCTGGTCTAGTAGGATGCCTAAAATCACTCACTTGAAAGTCTTTGGCTCTTCAACTTATGTTTAGATTCCCGATGCCAAGCTCTCAAAATTGGATTCCAAGAGCCAAAAGCTCATGTTCAGAGGATACAGTGAAAACCACAAAGCATATTGGTTGATTGATGTGGACACTGATCGTCTCATATTTAGTCGGGATGTTGTCTTTGATGAAGAATGAGGGCATTTTCAACTCTCTTCTCCTGTTTTGGGTCCTGAGGAATAGCCTCTGTAGACTCAAGATTTGGATGTTAGTCTTCCATTCGGTCCACATGATGGGAGGGATTCAGATGACTTTAACTCTGAAGTTGTGGAGTCTCCCAGACATGATATTGCACCACCCAACTTATCTTAGGAAGATGTTGATCTACATCCTGTTGAACCTATTCAAGCCATCCCAAAATTAGATGTTTAGGATCTTTGCCTTGTTAGGAGCAGCCTTGTTAGAGGACTTTATAACATTCAATTCGAATGCCACCTTGTTAGAGGATTTACAAAAAGAATCTGTTAGGATCCACCCTGCTAAGGGATTTCACTGTTACAATTGTTAGAGAGAAACAAATAAAATGGTATGTGAAATTTCATTTCCTCTGCATAATCAGATCCAATTAAGCTCTGAAATTCTTTTTCACATACTATACTCTTCCTTGGCTTGATCACTCTTGATTCCTTCACTTGTCCTATCACCGAATCCTTCTGCGATTTGCAATCAACAAATGACTTCTTCTGCAACTTTCTAATATATAGACTTTCTTCCACCGACATAAAACAAACCCTAAATCTGAGATACGAACGATCCAGACCAAGTTAGGTAAGATACAATGTATCTAACAACTTCCAAAACATTTTTCTCTGACCGCGTTGACTTCCTTATGGATTCCACCTTGAAAATTAAACCATCTTCAAAACTTGTTTTGACCAAAAAGAAACTTCTTGAAGAATCCACCTCAAACACATACCTCGAGCAATGTGATGTCAAGTATGTTCCACAAATTACGGAATAACCTTACTATTTTACGAAAAACATCACTGATCTTATTGTTATACTGAAATTCTTCATCGATTCACAAATCTTTATTACCTGTTCAAGAACTCTGTCTTGTTTTCATGTTCATCCTGTTAATACCGATTCCAGTCCAACAAACTAGTTGTACCGGTCAACATTATGAGTTGCGATCACAAACATAATATCTGAACATTGTTAACAATCAAATCCTATGACCGCACCAACAAATTATTTACCGATTTGAAATAACATTCAAATCACTTATTGACTATCACAGACTGTTTTAGCAGTTAACCATTTTGATTTCATTCCAACATAAGCAACTCATACTTCATATCAAAAGTTGTGATCATAAAGTTAGCATCATAACACACGAATATCCTTCCATTAGAATAGCAACTTCAGAAACGTACCGGAACTCATAATTCATTCACACAATATTAGGTAACATACTGAAAACACTAAGTCAAACAATTGACATCGATGACAACCAAATAACTGATTCACCTGTCATCAAATCTGTACCAACCTTCATCAATGCAACACTCAGCATCACTGCATTAGTTATGCTAACACACATGTATCAAGCAGGTCCTTCACCTCTCTTTTGTGACAATCAGGGGGTGCTCAAACTTGCCAAAAATCCTGTCTTCCATGAGCAGACCAAGCATGTTGAGCTTCACTGTCATTAAATCTGCAAGTTTGTAGAAGATAAATCAATATAGGTGTAGTATGTTCCAACTGAGGATTAGACTACCGACATTCTCACCAAGTCTTGGGCTCAGATAAGTTTGTAAAATTTAGGGGGCAACTTGGTGTAGTTGACAGATTGAACATTAAGGGAGGGTATTAGAATATTATTTGCATATCTATTTAGTTAAATGGTCAATAATGTAATATTAGTTTGTTTAGATAGTTCCGATTTTAGTTTTCAGTTATCTATTGTTTCTTTAGGACATATCCTCAATGCAACTGCCTATATATGTACATTTCATTCTTTGAATCAGATCAAACAATTCTCACTGTAAAACCTTCCACTTTGTAGTTCTCCAATAGGTGTGGTTATAATCAAGTTTCTTGTTTATACCAGTTAGTTTAGTGAACCTTGCCCAATAATTGTTGATATTACAGATATATTATGAACATATGGGGCTGATTTAGAGAAATCATTTGGTTTCTCATCCATTGAGCAACTTGCAGTTGGAATTAGTAACACTATTGAAACCTATTTCAAACATTTTTTGTGTTTTCTTTTTCAAGCCCAAACCTCGACTACTTCATAAAGGTACATTAGAAGGAACACAACATGTATGATCCATGTACTGGAACTTAATAAGATGAACATGGTATAGACAGTCATATGCAGTCGCTTGCTATTAAACATCAATTTTATTACTAAAGCTAGCCTATTGAGATTTAATCAGATTGATTTGTACCTTTGTAATAGCTTTGTATGATCACTCGTAATCAAATTGTAATGAAGCCTTGTCACCTTTATGAGGTGTTGTTTTCTTCTTACTTGACCAAGGTTGTTTTAACCTGGTAACCTAAAGTGTAGGAACTTCCAAGATAAGGGTGGACCCTTTAGGTGACAATACCCAGGATCTCAAAGGAAGGCAAGACTTGATTGAAGTCTCTTACATTGTAAAATATTACATGGAGGACTGAATGATTTTCTTACTGGAGCAAAATAAGAATGGAGTCAACTCTGAAGTCTAAATGGTTGGCCAAACGGGTATCTATACAGCACATAGCTCTACAGTTAGGGCGAACTACTAGTCATATTTCTCCATATACAGACAAGTAGCAGCTTCAATATCCATGTTTTCCATGCCCATCAAAGTGATACACCACAAAGTCTTGCACTACTCAGCTAGTTAGCAGGAAAGTACGATCATTACAATTAGCGTTGGAAGATGGGAATTTATAAAATGAAAAAAAGGTATTAAATCAGGAACAAAATTTCAACATGCAATTGGCTAATTCCGCATGTTCATAGTTCTTTGGGATGTTTACAATTTATCAAACACTGATGGATTTATGTAGTTATAATCATTTTGGGACTAATCATAATTATCGTTACATGTCATGTAAACTTGAGTATTTTTTACCTATTGGGTCCTTTATACCAAGAAACCATCTGTTCTTGTAAGTTGGCTGAGAAATAAGATTTGGTACATGGACAAAGAAAATATGGTCAGGCTTAGATTGTTATTTAAGGATCCATTTCCTGCAAACATTATCCTACACTATTTAAATCTTACTAACCCAATCATGAGAGTTGTGATCTTGGTTTTCATGAAGGGCCTAGCTCTCCAGTTGCCAGAGCATTTACTGGCCTTCAGGAAGCTCCTTCCACTTTCAATAGATACAATATATAATTTGTCTAGATTGCTTGAGGCTAAATTCATATCAATATATAATTTGTTTGGTTCTTGTTTTATGGGCTTCAATTTTTAAGCACTGGTGAAGTAGTAATATTGGGCTTTTTTGGTAATTTTACATTGGCTAAAACTGAAACAATTAAGTCTCTTTAATGCATTCTTATTCAGTAATACTATTTGGAATCTATATATTGTATTTCTGGATTTAAATAGTACTCTTGTATTTTTCCAATCTCTCCAATCCAGACTAAATCAGTGAATTTGTGTTTTGGTTTCATTGCCTGGGGTTGAAATCTGCCAGCGATTCCAGTTCTCTCAATGTGAGTACTTAGTCCTTGCTGCTTATATCTTCACAATTTTCAATATAAAATTCTAAATGTATTTTTTGTGTTTCCACATAGTAGTTGAAGTCTTGAAGTTTCTATTAAAGGTTATATTTTTTTATGAACGCATTTAATTTCTCTTCCTCTCTCCTGAAGAGTATTTTGCTCATATTCCTGATTACAGTCACATGTTTGAAATATCTTATGTTTCCTAACAGAAAATAGCTGTTAGAACATTGTTGATAACTCTTGTGGGAGAGTATAGAGTAATTGTGCATCATGTACATCAAGATTAAAAGTTCTATCTGAAATACTGTTAACACACTTTCTCTTTGTGCACCATCTTTTGTGGTTGTTTTCATTTCAGGTTTTTGACTAAGCTTTTCACCGAAGATCTACCTCGTCTCTTTGTTCGTCCAAAAAAAATTGTGCTGGACTTTCAAAAGGGGCAAGCAATAGGACCCGATTCAAAAGATTTCAAAAGTGGAGTCATTCAGGAAGGCAACAAAGACTTCTCTGGGGAGTTATCTGTCACGTTGGTAGATGCTCGAAAGCTCAACTATATTCCATTTGGTATTTCTTTCCTTTGGACTTTTATGATTATTTTTGATGGTATACATTAGTATATTCAAAACAACATAAATGCACAGTTTTTCTATAAACTGATAAATGTAAAATTCACTTTAATAAAGGTGCTGTATATGATTCCCTTGTTTGAGTGATTTTTAATTTTGTTCAATTTTGTCTGATCACCTCATGTTTGAGTGTTTTTGTTTAATTGGGCCAGAGAAGCCTATCATGGTGTTGGAACAGATACTAATTTCAATTAGTAATGTTGGTTTCATTCAAAGTATAAATGTTATTTATAATTTGGATAGGCATATGTTCAAATGTGTTTTGTCTAGCATGGTCAGTTAAGTTATATAGATACACCGTAGGGACATACATCTTGTACAAATATGAAATTGTTACAAAATGTTGGATACAATACAACTAGATACAAAATACTTTATGCAAAAAAGCCTTAGTTGTCTGAAATTGATTAAGTGGGTTTCATTCTGTTTTTGACATTTAGACCATTGGGTTATGCCATAATGTGCAGTTCTGTTGTAAGGCTGAAACCAGCGGTCAATGGTGGAATTTCTTTTGTATATCCTTGTTTCTCTTGAAATTCTATGCAATTCTAAAAATTGGCATCCAATTTTGAATTCATATGAGGAAGTTATGGTTTTGAGAAGTTCTTGCAGTTGCTGCTGAAGCACACACAGTCGCTGTTAAAGTCATACACAATTGCTGTTGAAGATTGTGAGATGTCATTTGAACCTTCAAATTGATAGCTGGTTTATTTTGGCTACTTCTATAGGTGGCATAAACAGTGTATGTGGCAAAATAAGCATTATACAAGCTGTAAAAGCAATCCAACAGTTGTATGAAATAAAAAGCCACATTTTAACTAAAAATGCCCAAAAAGAGAGACTTTTAAAGTTACAAAGTATGTGACACTTTGGCTTATTTATTTTTGGTCTTCCCTTTGGCTGGAGGAAAGTTAAAACAATATTCTACACTAGGAATAAGGGGGATTCTCATTCTATTGTCGGTTTCAGCTCAACATAAAACTGTTGCATGGTGTTTTTCCTTCATGTAGAGAGTACTTGAAGGTACTTTGAAGCTCCAAATGTGAGAGGGTTCCATGGATGACAAGAAGGCATGTTGCTTATTTGTATTATGCCTTTAATGGAGAATGTGAGAGTTCTTAATCTGGAGTTGGGTTTTGTCGTCCTACACTCTATTTTGGTGAGGTTTTAGTCTTTATTGCTGTTATAACAGGAGTAGTAGTACCCATATGCTGGCCTTTAGTCAGTCTACAGATGTGATGGAGCTTGGTACGAGATATAAAGATTTTGTAAAGCTCGCAAGGTGATGTAAACACATGTAAGCCTAAAGATCAGTGGTACAATATTTAAATGCTCACTCTTCTGAGAATTTTTTCCTAGTTGAGGCTTTTTCCTGAGTACATTTGTGCTGGATATGCTTTGTGTGTGATGTGAATTCGTTTCTGCATTTTGAGAAACATCTATTTTATTCTTTAATGCATATGTTATTGGCAACCATTGGAGGTAGTTGAATTCAGCTAGAGGAAGTTTGACTATTTGAGGCATCTCATTGAAAAATCCATATGTTGTATACAGGAGTGTGGCAAAGCTGTCCCGAGCATATGGATTACTTTTGAAGTTAGTCACTAAGAAATGAATATTTCTATTATTATAAGAGATGCCGATTTTCCAAAACCCCTAAAAATGAATTGTGAACGGACATTCTTATCAAAATGTCAAAAAGTGAACATACATATTATCCATAGTTCATGAGTTATGATATAGGTTAAAAATACACAGTAGTTAGGGGCTGTGTGGACTTTTCTTGGTTGGAATTTCACGTTTCTATGGATTATCAAAACCATATAGCATAGAAATTACAGGGCTCTTTTCAGTTTTAGGTTGCTTGCTTTCTGTATTTTTATTTATATGAATAGATCCTGCCTGTGAGTCATATGTGGGTTTGAATGTGGCAGAAACGTGTATTCACCCTGTCTGCACTCTTGTTCTATCAGATGCATGAATTCACATCTAGAGTGAGGGTGGTAGGCATATTCAGTAACATAGAGTCTTAGATCAATACCGAACAACACAATACATTGATAAGAAAAATTAGAAGATTTTAAAGAATAAAGTTGATAAGAGATAAGTATATTGATTAATGAATAATAGTATGAAAACTTTAGTAAGGCAGTCTTTGTGACGCCGCTGGGAGAATAAAAAAGTTTACTACACCCACAGGTCCATATATGTCTACACTTGTGATTACAGAGAGCCAGAGAGTTTGTAAAAAGGAGAAAGTACTAAACAGGTTTTATACAAAAACATCATATTGTAATTCCCATCGCATCAAGAGCAGAGAGACAGAATATTTTGTAGGGTTTGATATGGGTCTGCATGCATTAGTGTATGACAGATGAATGCATTTGGGCATAGTATCTCTCCCTTATGTCTTTGTTGGGATTCTAGTGGCTCCATATCCATCTTGCTATCTCTCCTCCAGCCTGAAAGTATGTGTTGGGATGACATTCCTTGTGTGCACAGCTCTATCAGCTATGGTAAAACCCATTGTATTGATGGTCTTTCTTGCAGCCATTTTTTCTTTGTTTGCTGAACTACCTCAGTGAACTGGCTTTTTTGCTTTTCCACTGATTAGCAGTTGTTCTATTGCCCCAGTCCTGATTTGAAGGCCCAAAAGGTTACCTTAGAAGTTTAGGTGTTTGGTTTGGATTTTAAGCATTCTAGAAGTATAGTTATATCTTTTTGGTGTTGGATGTAGGGTACCAACAAATTCACATGTTTTTGCTGACGATTGTGTTCTGCTCCTTCGGTTTTCAGCTTCTTGAATCAGTCTTTGAAGACTGTCATTTGTATTTTTAGGGCAGTGTCAATTGAGCAATCTTTATTTTGAGTTGTATTGCTTGTAGGCAGAGGAAAAGCTGGAGGGGGTGGAGTGGGCAGATTATGACTATTCTTTTCAGTATTATCCTTAACCCAGAAAATGTGCAATAGAGGAAAGAGGTGTAAAAATAGTCTATAAGAGTATGCTGGCATGGCAAATGTTTCTAATGCTAGGTTAAATCATCGGATTCCCATAAAAAAGAGATGTTTAAGATGCAGGGAGATCAGCAAAGGGTAGGAATGAGAGCTGAAGGAGCTCTAACAAAGGACCATCCTAATATCTGATTCCAACAAGGCTGAGACTAAGCAAACAAGAGGAAACCGAAAAAATAAGCAAAAAAAAGTTAAAAACCCTTAAAAATACTTCTCCATCAAGAGTTTCCATAAGGACTAGCTTCTCATACATGAGCGATGCAGTTCTGGACTTCAAAGCCAAGAAAGATTCTGTTGGGTACTATAACTCCTGTTATAGTTGACTAATAGATTGGATGATGAAAGTTTAAGACTGTGTATAGAATATAGATGATGGTCAGTAGCATTTGCAAAATATATCCAAAGAACCTAACAATATTTTCAAAAGTAAATGGAACAATATGCATCCATAAGATTTGCACAAGACACAAAGATAAATGCGGGAAAGTGGAAACCCTTTAAAGAGAAAGCCCACCGCCAAAAGATATATTAATCAGTATGAAAATTGATTCAATACAAGGTTTGTGGAACCTTTTATTAGAGTCTCAATCTACAATACACTCTTTTGCAATTGGTCTAATGTTTACACAGCAGCAATGTACAATCAATATGTATCCTTTTAACTTGTGGAATTGAGTGAGTAACCTTGGCACATTTATACGAGTTGATATATCTAGACATTTGTAATGTCCCCTTCTGAAATGAAATTTAAAAATAAATTAATAATAAAATATGTATGTTCTTTATATAACATTTCAAATATTTTTTATTATTAATATTCTAATTATTAATATTAAGTAGGGGAACACTCCACAATGCAATGGTAAGTTGCGAGCCTCCTATCTGGGAGGTCTTGGGTTCGAGTCTTCTCGAGCTCCACGTTGATATTGGCTTCGGCCCATTACCAATCCAAAAAAAAATATTAATATTAATAATTTAAATTTAATATACAATTATTATTAAAATTGAAATATATCATAATTAAATATTTTTAATTATAATATATAATATTCTTTTAATAAAATAATATTTAATATTTAATATTTTAATACACTAAGGCAGTAGAAACATATGTTTAATCAATGATTACTAGGAACGAAAATAATCAGCCTTACAAAAGAAAAAGAAAACTATTAATTAATTAATTAAACTATGAGACATGTCTCTCCAGCTAGAAGACATTGCTGGGTATGTATGGGAATAAATTCTCATTCCAAATGGGAGGAGATACTGGGCGGACAAAGGATGAACACGTATAATTATTACTGAACAAATTGAAGGGTAGATTACGTAACGAGGCATTATATAAAGGGGAATATAATCAACTTGGGTGGAATCACAGAAATTTGCAAAAGCAGGGGAGAGTAAGAAAGGATAATCTCCAATGCAAGGAAGAGGATTAAAAACTAGTTCAAGCATATAGTCTGAGAGAATACAAAGAAATTACTACACACTGACTTTTTACTCTACACTGACTTTTTCTCTGTAAGAACCCTCTCCAGGCGGATTCTTGTAAATACAAATTTTCGGCTTGTTTTGTGTTTGTTTTGATGAATAAATGTGATATATTTGCAATGTTTGATATGACAATAATGCAACAAATACAAGATATTGCAATGATAATTTTTTCCAATTTAAACTAGAATTGCATTGAAAATAGTAAATACACAACTGAAAATTCCAGATTTTTATACCAGCTTGAATACTAAGAATTTCCACAAAATAATGACAACCCAGTTCTTTAAATAACTCCTATTATCTAAAACGACAATACCTAGAAAATCGAGGAGTTACAATTAATGAATTCATTGGTAATACATGCCTTGAAACTAGAGTTACAGGACTCTGCGAGTCTGTGCTGGACTTTGCGAGTCCCAAGGCGAGTCGGGTCTCCAGAGTCTAATTAACTCTGGACTTGGACTCGTCCGAGTCCAGCAGAGTCCAGTCGGACTCGCCGAGTCCGTGGACTCTCTGGACTCGCCGAGTCCCGAGCCCAGGACTCTGCCGCGGCAGCAGTCATAAAAAGTGTTAAATAAAACATTTTTATTGCTTTTTCTAAAAAAATTCTGAGTTTATTCCTTGCCATCAAGTCTAATGGATCTTTATTGCAGACTTATAGGAGTTATTCTAAGCCCATTCCAAGGCCAAGAGAGGTCTGAAATACATCTTGTCTTCAGACTAAAATCTGAAAACACCAAAACAGGAGCGATCTTTAGAAAAATTCCCATAGTTCACTCACTTGCCAAATCATTAGAGGGGCTGTTGCTGAGTGTTTGAAAGGTATTTTTGTGCAAAAAAAAATGTTTAAAGGTCAAATTCATCTAGAGAAGGTAAGTTTTAGACTTGTCGTCAGAAATCAGATTTACATCTTTTGGTAAGAGGGCTTGTTTTGCACTTCTAATCCTTAAACCTTCATTGGAATATGCTCCAGTCAATTAGTAATATGATTTGGTGAAATCTAACTCACTAGTTCTGAGAATGGAGGGATGTCTTCAAACTTATTCTCAGAATTTGTCTCAAAAACCAGTCTGATCCTAAGACATATTCCCCATTATTAGACCTCACAATGCATGTTTGGGGTGATATTTAGCAAAGTAGTGCATTGATTTCTAAGTTTTTGGACATGTTGCATATATTCTAGTTTCTAGTGTGTTATTTAGTTTAACAGTTTATAACTTTATACTTCCGCGATCTATGTAAAGTTGTAAACTTGTATATGTGTGCAAAGTAGCTTCTATTTATCTCAATTATTGTGTATTTGATGTTAATTGACTAAATGATGCATGGAAAATGCTTTAAATCCTTAAAAATCTTTGAATTTCTTGGGTTTTTCGATTTGCCGAGTCCTTGCCTAGTCCAGCCGCCGACTCCGAGTCCGAGACCGATCCGACCTTGCCGAGTCCGAGGCGAGTCCGAGTCTTGTAACTATGCTTGAAATCCTCTGAAGGGATGAATATTAACAACAAATGAATTCTTCAACAAGCAAATGCAACAAACTTATACTAGACCCTTAACTGCTCCAAAAAGAACAACTTCAAGCTCCAAACACAAGTCGATTCAGCTAGAGAGAAAATACCCTGCATAAAAGATTGTAGTTGTACGGCTTGCAAGTATTCTCCAAAATTTAATGCTTGAACTTCTGACAAGCAATTAAATATTCTTCAAAACCCTTGAAGAAACTTTTGAAATTTTGTGATTCTTCACCAATTTAGCACAAACTGTACCTCTGTATGAAGCCCACAGTCAACCAATGATTCAACTGATCTTTCACATCCTCAAGATTACATAAACTTTGAAGAGATTTCGTTCTCCGATGCTGAAGATGGCTGAAATCCTTGGTCTCAATGCACAATTCCCAAGAACACCAAATAGCAAAGACAAATAATCATCAATAATGAGGCTGATTTTCTTTTTGATGCTCTTTTATAACCCCAATCTCCCTAATAGCATTTAAATTCACTTTCAAACCCACTTTAGGTTTTTAATAAAACTTTATAATAAGTCTTCAAACTTGGGCACTCATATTCATGGATTATAAATGCACTTTAATATCATTTAAAATAATATAACTTGTGTGCACATTGACTTTATAAAATACTTTAATATTTTGGCCTCCAAAATATAATCCATTAATTGCACTTTAAGTTACTTAAATGAAGGGTGATGACCCCATTGAATATAAAGTGACTTTTAAACTTTATAAATAATTATTAATTATTAATAAAGTAATCACTTTATTAATAATTAAAATAACATAACTCCACAAATAATCATTATTTCTCAATTTTGTTTGAACCTAGGAGTTAACCGTTGTGCCCACTGTGCACCCAACTGCTTTACTAAAAATAGTAAGGGTCCCTCTCTATCAATCACTGACTTACTATAAATAGTAAATCCCTTATTATCTGATCAAACCAACTGTGCATTGCAATCATAGCCTGTTCAGGTGCCCTGCTATAATTAGTAATCTTGACTTTTCCTGAAATAGTATGGCAAACTGAACCAAATGAAGAGCAATCCTGAACACTTCTAACCTCTAGAATGGGAATAAGCCTCCTGCACTGCCAACTGGGGCCCTCTAACCATCAATCTTAGCCTACGAGGGCCAACAATAGGCTAATTTAATCATAAATCATATCATCCCAAAAAGGGGACATTACATTCTCTTTCTCATTACTGCTGAGTAAATTATTGCGTGGCTAGTATATGGCCCTATATATATATATATAATCAGAATTATATATATATGTATTATATTTTTGTATATCTATATTATATATGTATAATGAAATTAGAATATAGATATATGTACATATACAATATATATCTGAAATTATATATCTAGTATATATATTTAGATTATATAACTGAATGGTCTAATTTATTTGGAATATAAGAACTACCTTCTATATATTATTTGCATAGGTTAATAAGAATGGAACCAAAATTATGTATTAGTTATGTTTTATATATTTATATATAGTTATAACTTATAATATATTGTTACCCCCAATTTTAAACATGGCCCAAAAATTTTCAAATCAACATATACATAATTTTTCTCTCAGAGTCAATTGATGGGTATGTATTTATTATACCATCCTACATGAATCAATCACGTAGTTATTCTAAGTAGTCCCTTAGGTAGTTATACTAAGTGGTTACTTAAGTAGTTATCCCAAGTAGTTATCCTAAACGGTTACCAAAAGTGGTTGTCACAAGTAGTTACTTGGGTAGTTACTCTTGGAAGGTTTATAAATACAAGGCCTTGACATTGAAAAAAAGAGGAAGACTTTCTGGCGAAGGGGGAGACTATGGAGAAATTCCCAAATAGGCTTTTGGGTTTGCACTATGTACATAAGGGTTTTTGATTTTGTAAATTTTCAAAGAGGTGATGAAGAATGCATTTATTCGTATGCCTTAAATGTATTCATGAGTTGTTATTACCAATTTTTCGTATGTTAAGTTGTTAATCCCTTTATGCAAAGGTGAAATTCAATTGTTCTTTTATCTATGTAATTGATGTGATGAAATGCATTCATTTCTTGGTATCTTGATGTGAATGTACTGGAATAATGTATCTTTTCGTATGTCAGGGTCTGCTATCCATTCTTTTTCCATCATTGCATTTTGTGCTAAATATCCCTTTGTAATCATTATCCATTGTGAATCTCAACTAGTATTTGTCTGTCTACTATCAGGGATTTTGTTATCTGTTTTCTTTAGTTCTGTTTTGTCTCCTTTTGTACTTTCAGGTGAAAAGTACACAAAAATATCAAATACCCCTATCATACGAGGGAGCTACCCCTCACAAACGCAGAAGAAAATTGTGATTTGATCGTGATCGGATTTCAATCTCTCCAACTGTTGGCACAGTTGTCACTACGCATTGGGCAAGCAGGGTCAATTTCAGAGAAACAACTGTAGTGACAAATCTATATACCAACATATATATACGATAGTAATATACACTTAGTCTATTCCTTATTCACTCACTAATTACGTTAAGAGGATATGGAGTTTGTGAAGGGAGTGGCAGAGTAATTCGGTCACATGTCGGGAGGGTCTCAAGATAGGTAAAAACCCTGGAGGTGCTCGCTTGTAGACTGTTTTTGTGCCTTGGTCATAGTAATTCTACCATCCTTCTTAAGGTTAGTGATCAGGAGAGGAGTAAGAAATTAGGGCTTAAGTATGTATTATAAATCAATGATTGTTTCTTAATATGATTTAAATGTATAGTGATGTATGTTAATCTTTGGGAATTGACATTCTCCTAGCAGGGAACGTTACAAGCTGCTATTTCCAAGCGTAATCCAAACCCAAGTTGGGAGTTTTAGAGTAAATTAAGTAAGGTCCTAGTTGGGGACATTATAAATGGTATTAGAGCATGATCCTACCATCCTGCGAGGTAAAAGATAAAACAAGGAATCATTCTAATCAGTGAAAGGGAATCTAAACATACATTCACATATACTTGATATAATAAATAAATTACTGTGATTACGTTTTCTCAAATTCTTTATATAAGTGCACGCGTCTTACCTTGTAATCAATTAGGATTGAATGGAGGAAATAAGTAAGGGAATTGCAATTTATCGGTTCTCCCAAGTAAGTAGGCCACCCCAAGGGATGGAATTGTCATAGTGGGACGTTCTTGCCTTCTGTGGGCCAAGAGGTGAGTTGTCATAGTGGGTCTCTACGCGCTCTTGGGCTTAGTTGGGTTGAACAGTTTACAAGCGCCTTCTTGAGGCTTTCCTACCAAACCAAACTATGATTGGTTATGTTAAGAAAGACACTTATAATTCTTTGTAATATTCCTGATGTTATTTAGCAATGTTGTATTATGTGTATACTTTGTGTATGCTCCGTATCTTTATGCATTTATGTGTATACTCCGTGTATGCTTCGTTTTTTCATGCATTTGTGTGTATACTTTGTGTCTTTATATATATTCTTACATATATTTAATATTTTTCAAATGTATCTAGAATAAGATAATAACTAGAGTGAGCATGAATTGACAAACATTGGTCAATCCAATTCTGTTTGATTCCATTACAAAGATGGCCTTGACTCTTGTTTCTAGAATGACAAACCTTGCAATTTCTCAATGTATTGGTTAACATCTGAGCTGCGCAACAAAAGCTACTCACATTGAAAGATCTATATAAAATTTGTCATTACTTGAGGACAAACAATTTTGGGGAGGAAGGGACTGTAATGTCCCCTTTTGAAATGAAATTTAATAATAAACTAATAATAAAATATATATATTCCTTATATAACATTTTAAATATTTTTTATTATTAATATTCTAATTATTAATATTAATAATTTAATATACAATTATTATTAATATTCTAATTATTAAAATTGTAATATATAATTATCGTAAATTGGAATATTGTAATATATCATAATTAAATATTTTTAATTATAGTATATAATATTCTTTTAATAAAATAATATTTAATATTTAATATTTTAATACACGAAGGCAATAGAAACATATGTTTAATCATTGATTACTAGGAGCGAAAGTAATCAGCCTTACAAAAGAAATTCTCATTCCAAATGGGAGGAGATACTGGGCGGACGAAGGATGAGCAGGTATAATTATTACTGAACAAATCAAAGGATAGATTACGTAATAAGACATTATATAAAGGGGAATATAATCAGCCTGGGTGGAATCGCAGAAATCTGCAAAAGAAGGGGAGAGTAAGAAAGGATAATCTCCAACGCAAAGAAAAGGATTAAAGCTAGTACAAGCATACAGTCTAAATATTATGAAATAAGAAGAGAATACAAAGAAATTACTACACACTAACGTTTTACTCTGAAATTAGAATCATATAGATATATGTACATATAAAATATATATCTGAATTTATATATCTAGTATATATATTTTTAGATTATATAACTGAATGGTCTAATTTATTTGGAATATAAGAACTATCACATATATATTATTTGCATAGGTTAATAAGAATGGAACCAAAATTATGTATCAGTTATGTTGTATATATATATATATATATTATATATATATGTTATAGCAATATACACGTAGTCTATTCCTTGTTCACTCACTAATTACATTAAGAGGATAGGGAGTTTGTGAAGGGAGTGGCAGAGTAATTCAGTCACATGTTGGGAGGGTCTCAAGATGGGTAAAAACCCCGAGGGAGCCCACTTGTAGACTGTCTCTACGCCCTGGTCATAATAATTCTACCATCCTTCTTAAGGTTAGTGATTAGGAGAGTAGTAAGGAATTAGGGCTTAAGTATCTATTGTAAATCAGTGATTGTTTCTTAATCTGATTTAAATCTATAGTGATGTATGTTAATCTTTGGAAATTGACATTCTCCTAGCAGGGAACGTTACAAGTTGCCATTTTCAAGCGTAATCTAAACCCAAGTTGGGAGTTTTAGAGTAAATTAAGTTAGGTCCTAGTTGGGTACATTACACCATTCATTGGCATATCGATTTTTTAACTATCCAACCAACATGCGGACTACCAAGAGTCATGCAACTATAATTTGACTATACATGACATTAGCATTTGCATAAAACACTAAGTGGAATGACTCCACATGACTGACCACGTAAAAGATTTTGCTGCTGCCGTAATAAATAGTTACGACCTTTACACTATTAGTACGCATGTGGGTATCTGGTATGGCCACCTTTACTGACTTCTGGGTTGCAGTAGCTCACACCAACATATCATGACTCTTGACTACTTGTAGTAACTAGTGCCATCTTCTAGGACATAATAATGCTCCCAGATTGTGCCACATGAACTCTAGTTCTGCCACGTGCTCTTGCATCATTGTTCATGCTCCAACAAAAACTCATTACATATGCAGTTGTGAAATCTTCAAATTCCTCGTGACTGTTGACATAGTACTGACACATGTGAGACAACATATATGATGTATTGTGGAATCTGCAACATAATTATCATATGCAAGTCACTTGGCAATAACCTATTTATTTTATTGAAGAACTAGGCAATTTTATCAAATACTTTCAAATACATAATTTCTTAAGATATTTTATATTACTGATTTCCATCGTATATAAATCAAAATTAGAGTTTAGTACATATCTTAGACAAAAAAAAGTTCAACCCCTAAATGAGTTACAATGCTCTTTCCACTAGCCATTGCATATGTAGAGGTTGTCTCATCTAAGGAGATTTTATGCAAGGTGGGCACTAATAATGCTCAAGTAAATATCTCAATTGCTTGTCACTCCTCTCGTTCTAATCAAGTTTTTTATGGGACAAGAGACCCCAATAACTAGTTGGGTTTTGCAAGCAGTGATCCTAATGGGGTGGAGGGCCAATGCTCCTTATGGGGATTTATTTGGGGTTAATGCCCCCAATAAGGTTGGGGGGAGTGTTACTAGTGTGTTCCTTGTCTTGATACAATGTGGCGTTGAGGGGTGGAGCCTTCACCACCAAGTGCAAATTAAAGCCTTTGAAACCACACAAATCTTCATGGTGCATGCCGTTTTCACAATTTTATCACTTAAGAGTGAAATTAGGTGTTTGGCAATTTTTTGCTTATAAAAGTTTTAAAAATAAAATAAAATTTTTAACATTAGGTGAAAAAATGAAGTTATTTAGGTCAATTTTCGTTAAAAATTGTTATGAGTTCTTCAAAATATCATCGTCGAGTTTCTAGGCAGGTAACATGCTAGGGATTTTGGCTTGTGAGTGCTCTTGGTCTTTGTCAATACTTTGTGAGTTTTTCAACTCTGATCCCAAGTATGGTAGGGAGTCCTCTTGTCACCCCCTATAGAATGGGATGGCCTCAAGGATGTCCCCTATAGTAGCAGTGGAGAGACATTTCATATTGATTCTCATGCCTCAGGGATGTCCCTATCTTTGAAAAAACCAATATTTTTTGGAGGGGGGGTGTGCGAGAGCAAGGAGAGGGTATGCCAAATTATACACATTGTTTATACATGTGTATGTATGTATGCACACATATATGTGTGTGTATACATACATATGTGTGCATATGTACTATATATGTACTATATATGTATATGTGTATATACATATACATATATTAACATATGTATGTATCATAGTTACAAGCCTCGGACTCGACAAGCTGATTTCAGACTCGGACTTGGACTCGGCGTCCAGACTCGGCAAGGACTTTGCAAATTGAAAAACCCAAGAAATTCAAAGATTTTTAAGGATTTAAAACTTTTTTCATGCATCATTTAGTCAATTAACATCAAAGACATAATAATTGAGATAAATGGAAGCTACTTTGCACACATACACAAGTTTACATTGATCACATAAGTATAAATGTGGATTTCTGAAGGAAATAAGTTAAACTAAAATTATATAGAAGGTATAGGTTATTTATTATCATCATGTTGAGTATTGTGTTCACATTGAAGACTGTTGGTGGTATCTCCCTTGAAGTGGACTACAAGGTTGCTCCCTCGAAGTGGCATATTATTATCAAGTGTTTACAACATATTTCATGTTATTCTTTTACCATGCAAGTTATTTCATAACAGCTTCGCTTAAATTTTTTGTTCTTAGTAGATTAGAAAGATCATTATGAATTTTATGAATGATATTAAGTATATAATTGCTCAAATCTCATCATCTTTTAACTGTCAAATGACCGGTTTAACATTCATTTTTTTTTTCAATCTTTCACAAACCTTAAAATTGTTCTAGAGATGTCCAATTCTTTAAAAGGAAAGTATTTTATATGTTGCAATGCTTTCCAATTTGATAGTGCTGTTTTAATACCTGGTTCTAGGACTTTGTGATTACAGTCTGTGATATGACATTGTTTTTTGGCAAATTTTTTAGTGAAATCCTATCTGCAATCTGCTTTATAGACAAATTGTTATGTTTTATACCTCCTATGTGCAAGACATTTTTTACTACTCAATGTTGGTTGCCTTATTGGGAGTCACCATTTCAAATTTTTGGAACTTGCTATTACACTATGATCATATAAGCCAAAAACAATCATTAAAAAGTTAAAAATAATTTAAAAATGTTTATTTTTTACTTTATAGCTCAGCTGGCTGCGACAGAGTCAGGAGAGTCCATGGACTTTGCGAGTCTTGGTAGGACTTTGCAAGACTCGACCGACTCAAAGTCTGGAGGTCAAAAAACTCTGGAGCCCTGACTCGCCTTGGGACTCGCAGAGTCCTGTAACATTGGTATGTATATGAACATGTATATGTATTCCTATGTATATGCACATACTATATATCTATATATGTATGTACATATATATATCTACATATACATGTACGCACACATGTATATGTTGGGGATATTGTAATGTTCCCGTGCTAATTTGCCCTAGAATTCACCCTAAAATCACAATTGCAACAAATTAGTGTGAGGGTTACATCTTACTAATTAAATACACACACACACACATATATATTCAATTAGGGTTAGACAAAACACATGGTATTCATAGATTATCAATAATGTTACACAAACATGAGGGGTTGGTGGAAGAGACATGATGGGTCCTCTTGCAACCATTTCTACACCAAGTCCAAGAGGGATGTCTACCACTACCCTCTTACTTGGCGGCTTGTACCTGCTTACCCTATCTCGCGTCATCTCCCAGAAAACACATAACATCTTGCAAAGTTGGGCAAAGGTTGTAAGTGGGTTCCTCGACTCTTCTATGTAAGGGTCCTTTGGTCATAGGACCCATTATGGTCAGCTCTAGGACGACCTACTTAGCCCTCGCAAACCCCTTTTGCTTACACCTCAAACCCTTCCCTTTAAGATGGGTTTCAGACAATAAGACATTTGGCACATAGTTGTCATCATAGGAAACATAGTCATCAACATTGATATTGGTATATGCCAATCAACATATCTTATATAGACTTAAGCATTATTCATTATATATAAACAACATACGTTTATCTAATAATCATGATGGACAAGGATGTTAACATAATAGATATACCAATGGGTGTGAGTTTGATGATGGGGTCTGAAATGTTTAGAGTTATGCTATAACTTGTATTGATTTCCTCTTTCATTGCTGCTTACTACTGTTGGAACAATCACTTTTTGATATCCGA
The DNA here is from genome assembly GCA_018584345.1 of Thuja plicata. Taxonomy (NCBI): domain Eukaryota; kingdom Viridiplantae; phylum Streptophyta; class Pinopsida; order Cupressales; family Cupressaceae; genus Thuja; species Thuja plicata. Next base: position 1,121,661 of record MU226783.1, read on the forward strand.
TTCTGGTATTCCGGATGAAGTATTTTGATTAATGCTTGTTTTGATAATTGTTTTTGTGGATTCATGAGTGATGAGTGAAAGAAATCCTTCCATGCTTGGAATCAATTCTCCTTTATATTTTATTGGTAAAAGGGTCCCCAACTTTCATATGAATTGAGTCACCACTTTTCATTGTTGCCTTTGAGAATAATATATTATTCCCATATTGATCAAATGAAATATGTTCCCCTTTATGTCTTCCAATGTGGGGGCGAGTCACACCCCTTCATCATGTCTGCCCTTTGCAATGGTCACAACCTTTCACAATTACCACCCTTTGGACGGGTCACAATCCTTCATAACTTTAGCTTTTTGAAGGAGTCATTTCCATCTGCATATACTCTTTATACAATTCTGTTATAAACTCTTCTTTCTAGTATGCCTTCAACCTTTCTTTGATGATCTTCCCTTTTATCTTCTCATTCCCAGGTGTGCAAATGCAAGTCTGATATAACTCATGCTCCCTTCAAATGCACTCTACAACTTCTTAATATATCTTCCCAAGAGTGGTGTCTATTCCACTTTTGTAGTTGCTCCTTAACTAATCTTAATTGGTGCTCTCTATTTCTAATTCAGGTTTATTTCTGAATTCTTCTCCAATTCCAACCTGATTATTCCATATTTCATTTTCCAATTTTCCTTGCTCCATCCATGTCCCCATTCAATTGATCTCTTCTCCTGTTTATATCTTATGTTGAGGGAGTCACAACTCTTCATTACACGCCTCTTGACTTTTCATTAAACTTAATTAACTTGTAATTATATTTTATTGTTTATTTACCTTTATATTTTAATTTAATTAATTATTATATATTATTAAATCTTATTTTAGAGAAAAGGGGACATTGCAGATCAAGATAAATCTAGATCCAAGAATGTTTTTGAAGTTCTATGGCAGTATTGAATGTCCTTTTTTCCATTGTTTACATCCTTTCTTTGGTTGTTGAATGTAATTCATAACATTGATTAATCCCTATTGTTGTAGAATCTCCTTGAATCTTTTCAAGTCTTCATTGCTTAGAGATTGTTGTACATTTGGCTGGCTTCTCAAAAATGGATTGTCTTAGTCTTGTCTAGTTGCCATGCTACTCCTTGCTACATTTATGTGAATCTCATCTTTACTCCTTGCTAGGGCGTGATTGAATTTCTTTAGGTCTTTTATTTTTAACCTCTTTCCATTTTAGATTTAACTAGGACATTGTTGTTAGAGTAAAAAGGTTATTTAACTTAATTAATTAATTAATTTAATCATATTTATTAATTAATTAAGTCGCATTTTTTCTTTTTACACATTAGCTAAATTTAGGAAGCTTTAGTTTGCATTTATAATTATTTTATTTTATGCATGCATCCTTTAGGGTTTGCTATAGGGTTTTTTGATCTCCTTTATTAAGGATTGATCTCATTGTAATAATTCACTCTGATTAATTCAATTCTCAATCATTCCTTCATTCCAATTGTTTATGCACTTTCTCCTTTGAGGATTTTCTCTTGTACGTGACAAGTTATTTGCATGCAGGTGATTATTGGGCTTGTGGGAATTCACCAATTCTTGAATTCTAACATGGTATCAGAGCTCCAGACTTGATGCTTCCTATATGTCAATTTTAAGATATTTTCTTACAGCGAGTTTTTTGTGCATTTTGGGGCAATTTGGATATCATAATCAGATCCAGAAGGTTCGTAAACAATATGGATCTGGGGGTAGCTGAAAACTCTCGGTACGTTGGCGTAAAACAAAGGTCACCATTGCACTCAGAAGGGCCAAAAATCCCTAAATCCATATAAAATTTGTCAATTTTGGAGAATGTGAAAATTTGAGCACATTTTTGAGGTTGCACGCTTTACGAGTGAAATGGCCCGTCTTGTCCTTCTACATAAATTTCCTATGAAAACCGTCATTAATAATATATATATATATATATATATATATATAAATTTGATTCCACAACATTTAGAAAATACAACATTTTGGAAATAAATATAATCATTGGTCTATTTATTGGTTTCATTATTAAGTGACTTAGTTTGAAGTTTCAAATGGTTAGCGGAAAGGGCCAAGAAGACCCAAAGGAGCCCTTAGGTAGAACCTTGATCACATTCCAAGAATTCCCCTTGACTATAACTCCAGTGGGTGCTTGCCGTCCCTAACACACTCTTATCTTTTTAAAGGAAGATGCATATTGCAGTGGGGCTCTTTGGCTCGATAAGTCCAAACTCTAGGTATACATATCCTACGTAGTTTGGAGACCAGCCCTATTCTCTCTTACCTGCCTGATTCATCATTCCCTATTAAAGTTAAGTTCTTAAATTGTCATTATTTAGCAGCTTGCCGTATTCTTATTAGCTGTTATATATATATATATATATTGATTCATTCTGATATTCTGTCTATACCATTGACATATAGTAGATAAGATTATGTGTAACTATTGATCTATTTCTATATTCATCTAATATATGATTTATACAAATTATAACAGTCCAAATATTTCTTTTAATAATCATATATTTATATTTATATATACGTTTATATAAATATATATATAAAAACATATATATAGATCCATCTAATACAAGATTTACACAAATCGTAACAACTTGCATATTCCTCTTAATAACAATTTATATACATATAAATATCAGAATCACCTGTGGCGTACTGTGAATAATGTGATGGATGTACGAAAGCCAGACTTCCCATACCTTACACTCACCTCTGCGGCGTTAACTATCCTCCTTTGTCGGCTTGTCTTCCGCCTTTATGCCACATCACCTCTTCGTTGGCACTCCTTGCTTCCTTAAATGGTCGCTCCCTCCTTATATATCCGCGTAGGGAAGAGGTCTGACCCTGGCTTGGGTGTCGGCTTTCTTAGTCGACTTCAACAGTCATTGTTAAAGGATATTAATGATATTTAGAATTAATATATATTGTGATATATTTTGATTAACATGTAAAATAATTATTATTAACAATATTGAATATAAAATATATATTATTGCTTATCACTAATATTGACAATAAAAAAAATAAAATTATTTATTGTTATTAATGATCATATATATGTATATTGATTAATTCATTATAATTATGGATTATTAACATTATCAATAATATTGGTAATTAAAATAATTATTATTATCCTATATGTGTATCTTGAATAATACATTATAATTATGGATCATTAATATTATCAATGATATAGGTGATTAAAAAATATTATTTCTTTATTCTATGATTTATTATATTCATTGATTATATTACATATGATCTGCTTAGTCATACTACACATGAAGATTGGAATTATGGCCATGATAGGGCTCATGACAAATCCGCCCTTCCTAAATTTGCTTGTCCTCAAGCAACCTAAAATTTGGGTGATCCATTTGGTAACGCCTTCAATGTGATTTCTTTTCCTTCGTGTTTGAAACAAATTTCTAGATTGGGATTATGCATGACGAAGCGACCCAGGAAGTTTATCCACGGTATTATAGAATTACATCATATTGTAGGTTTATTACATAGAAATCTCTTTTAATGGTATGCTCACCGAGTGTGATTTCTAATTGTGGTACAACTTTAGTACATTGATCAATATTCCCATTAGCCAACGCCACTTCGAATCCTTTGAAGTCTTTAGTTTCTAGTTTCCTTTTCGACACAACACTTTTACTAATAAAGTCATGGGAAGCTCCACTGTCCATTAATGCAATTACCCTTTGTCCTCTGATAGAAACTTTAATTCTAAAAGGGCGATTTTCATTGATTTGAGAAATTGTGGCTAGAGTTCCATATTCTACCTCATCCATTTTAAAATTTTTTATTAGATCTTCCCTCGTCTTCGATTTTTGTTTCTTCTATATTATAAATATTGCTTCCTTTACATTTATGCCCATGACTCCCAAGATTCTTTGCGTTTAAAGCATAGTTTGCTCCTTAATTCATTGTGTTTTTACTTACATTCGTGTCCCTTTTCCCAAGGCGCTTTATAGAAGTAACATGGTCCCTTGTTACTTTGTTCCTTCTGGTGTTTCTCTTCCTTTGTTGAAGGAATTTTGAGGCGGTCCCTGTAAGGTTGGTGATCAAATTTCTTTGCTTTGGAGATTGCTTCACTTAAGGTCATAGGTTCCAAGGCACTGACCATGTTATGGATTGATTCTTTTAACCCTTCTATAAAGAGATATGTGAGTCTCTCTTGTGATATTTCAGGTACCATGACCGAAAGTCTTTGGAATTCATTGGCGAAATCGTCCACTGTTCCTTGTTGTTTAAGTTGAGTAAGCTCCTTGAAATACCATTGGAGGTGTCTTTGATCAAATCGTTTGATAAGCTTTTGAGTGAACTCATCATAGGATGTTATGAATTGATGGTCTTGAGTGATCAGTCCATAGTGCCACAACTCATGGGCTATCCCAGTCAAATGTAATACTGCGAATTTAATTGCATTTTCTTCTGTCATGGGGCTGAGTGATAGGTATGTGTCTAATTTTTGGATCCATGCTCGAGCAGTGATTTTTTCAGACTCTTCAAAATTAGGTAATTTTATTTTGTTGATTTTGTCTTTAAGGTCTTTATCAGTTTTTTTCTCTTGTGAGTTATCATTTTTGCATTACAATAATCTTTGAACGTCGTATGATCACGTGACTCGGAGTCTAATTCAGAGTATGCCTCCAAAATTTCATCAACCTTGTCCCTAGGCTCATCTGCTTCCCCCTCTCCTTCCTCTTGATCTTCTCTAGGCAAGAAAAAGGGTCTAGATGGTTTGGGATGGGACATTCTTGGGGTGAGATTGTGATTGTTCTCTGAGTGATTAGAATTTGTGTCCCTCCCATTGGCCTTGGAGTTATTGTTATTCATACTTTGGATGGTTTGAAGGAGAAGGCGGTTTTGCTCTACGAGGGCTTGGATGGTTTGCTTCATGAAAGCCCTTATTTCATTTGTCAACTGCTCTTCCATTGCCTTCTTGCCCTTTCTTTGCTTATATGTTATCATAAACTATCTCCCACAGGATGGCAAGATTATGCTCTGATACCACTGAAATGTCCCGTCCTGTCCTTCTACATAAATTTCCTATGAAAACCGTCATTAATAATATATATATAAATTTGATTCCACAACATTTATAAAATACAACATTTTGGAAATAAATATAATCATTGGTCTATTTATTGGTTTCATTATTAAATGACTTAGTATGAAGTTTCAGATGGTTAGCGGAAAGGGCCAAGAAGACCCAAAGGAGCCCTTAGGCAGAACCTTGATCACATTCCAAGAATTCCCCTTGACTGTAACTCCAGTGGGTGCTTGCCGTCCCTAACACACCCTTATCTTTTTAAAGGAAGATGTGTATTGCAGTGGGGCTCTTTGGCTCAATAAGTCCAAACTCTAGGTATACATATCCTACGTAGTTTGGAGACCAGCCCTATTCCCTCTTACATGCCTGATTCATCATTCCCTATTAAAGTTAAGTTCTTACATTGTCATTTATTAGCTGCTCGCTTTATTCTTATTAACTGTTATATATATATATATATATATTGATTCATTCTGAATATTCTGTCTATACCATTGGCAGATATTAGATAAGATTATGTGTAATTATTGATCTATTTCTATGTTCATCTAATATATGATTTATACAAATTATAACAGTCCAAATATTTCTTTTAATAATCATACATATATATTTATATATACGTATATATAAATATATATATAAAAACATATATATAGATCCATCTAATACAAGATTTACACAAATTGTAACAGCCTGCATATTCCTCTTACTAACAATATATATATTGGATTTATGGAAGCCAGACTTCCCATACCTTCCACTCACCTCTGTGGCGTTAACTATCCTCCTTCGTCGGCTTGTCTTCCGCCTTTATGCCACGTCACCTCTTCGTTGGCACTCCTCCTTGCTTCCTTAAATGGTCACTCCCTCCTTATATATCCGCGTAGGGAAGAGGTCACGACCCTGCACTTGGGTGTCAGCTTTCTTAGTCGACTTCAACAGTCGTTGTTAAAGGATATTAATGATATTTAGAATTAATAGATATTGTGATATATTTCGATTAACATGTAAAATAATTATTATTGACAATATTGAATATAAATATATATATATATATATATATTATTGCTTATCACTAATATTGACAATAGAAAAATAATTATTATTTATTGTTATTAATGATCATATATATGTATATTGATTAATTCATTATAATTATGGATTATTAATGTTATCAATAATATTGGTAATTAAAATAATTATTATTACCCTATATATGTATCTTGAATAATACATTATAATTATGGATCATTAATATTATCAATGATATAGGTGATTAAAAAATATAATTTCTTTATTCTATTATTTATTATATTCATTGATTATATTACATATGATTTGCTTAGTCAAACTATACATGAAGATTGGAATTATGGCCATGATAGGGCTCATGACAACGAGGCATATTTGTACGAGTGCTGACATGAACGCCCAGTCAGAGCTGTCATAATTTTGTTTTTGTGCAAGTTTCTTCCAAAAAAAAAAACATGCATTTACATACATAATATTTTTTTTGTTTGACCTTTTAATAAAGTTTTTTATAAAAAAAAATATTATTTTCCAGGAAGGTACGCTTGCATGTGCAGGCTTTGATGTTAGCAATCCATGAGCTAAAATTTGACGATCGTCAACCTGTCCCAGTTTGACCTTTTTGTCATTAAGAGCAGCTGTTGGTTTTTTGCCCATAACTTTAGCATCCGGTATAGAAATTAGGCAAATGAGATATCGCCGGAAAGCTAATTCCAATCCCGACCAAGTGGTGCGGGTATTTTTTTCTAATTTTGTTGTTTTGCTGCATTTATTGCCAGTTGAAGTCAGACCTTTTTTCACTTCCGAGGGAGTATCTTTTGCATACGGATTCCGTTTTGTACAAACGAATAAGCGTTGGAAAGGTGTTTCAACGCTCTTTCCAATTCTGTAGTCAATTTCATTAGATTTTTCACTAGGTACACATAGATTCAGTGCACATTAGAGATAGTGAGACATACAATATTGTTGCACATGGACAGTTAATCATTCTTCCCGCTTGTACTCTTTCGCTCATTTTGGTCCACCATCTCCACTGTCAGAGAATCGCTCTCTTTCTTCACGAGAGCCTATTGAGGTGAAGTCAGGTCACTTGAACTTATGTGTTGTTCCTGAGACCAGTGTTGTGACTTCTACACCAACACCTCTTGTTGAGTTTGCATCTATTCAGCAGGATTCCTCTTCAGCTTTGTTTGACATTATATCTCCATGCATCGATCCACCTAGTCCAGTTGTTGAGGACATATAGAGGACATTTATCTCCTCTCAAATGACAGATTTGACACATTTGTTATCCCACCTTTATTGGGGATTCCATTACAAGATTCTCATGTGTTCTCCTTTGAGCATCATTCGGGCCTTCCAGTTTTACCTCACAGTCAGGGGTTTCCTCTTCTTTGTTTGTTTTCTTTGTTTTTTCCTCATTGGAGCCATATTGGTTTGATCACCTACACAGGGGTTCTATCATTCTGGGGGGCTTTGGTGTCTTGATCCTCTCTCATTGGGGGGGGGGGGGGGGTTGGTTGCACTTATGGTCTTGAGAGTCTCTTGAGACATTGCATTTGTACCTTTTTTTCCATCTCTTCTTGGAGAGGAGTTTTTTCCCACTAGGTTTTCTCCTTTTTCTCTATTTTACAAAAATTTGGTTGTGATTAGGTACCTCATCAGGCCTTGTTGTCGGGACCCTAGTTTGCTTTCTTGCATGTAGTTGAATTCATGCACTTGGCTTTTTAACTACTCCCTAAGTTTATCTTAAGGCGGGGGCGTTAGAGTAAAAAGGTTATTTAACTTAATTAATTTAATCATATTGATTAATTAATTAAGTCACCTTTTTTCTTTTTTCACTTAAGCTAAATTTAGGAAGCTTTAGTTTGTATTTAATAATTAGTTTATGTTATTTTATTTTATGCATTTAATAATTCTTTTATTTTAGGCATGCATCCTTTAAGGTTTTTTCATCTCTTTTATTAAGGATTGATCTCATTGTAATAATTCATTCAGATTAATTCAATTCTCAATCATTCCTTCATTCCAATTGTTTATGCTCTTTCTCCTTTGAGGATTTTCTCTTGTACGTGATAGGTTATTTGCATGTAGGTGATTATTGGGCTTGTGGGAATTCACCAATTCTTGAATTCTAACAATTGTTGGCCACCAAAGCGTGCTTGAAAGTTGGGTCAGTTCCTTGTGTTTCTTTGAGTTTCTATGATAGGAGAATGGAGAGACATGGGGATAGGGTTTTTAGGGATAGCAAAAAATTTCTGTAGTTTTGGGATGGATACATAGATTTATCTATACACAAACACACATAGATGCATACTCATATATATATATGCACATTTATCTATTTGTATGTATGCATTTATCTGCAATTTTTTTTTGACAAGTGGATGAGGTGATAGGAGGACAATTATTAAATAGATCAAAGGAGCTGAAATTTTAATATTATGTGCTATATTTACAATGACAATCCTTGTCCTTTTAAGGGAGCCTTTAGAAATTTTATCCTGAAAAAGATACTCTTTCATTTTTACGTCCTAGATAGAGCTGGTTATTTAGTATTAGAAAAAATGATGTTCCTTCCAAGTCGTCCAAGTCCCTAAGAACTTTAGTATACACATGTATGTGCTTGGGAAGGTTGGAGCATTGGGAATGTCATCGAGACCCTTAGGGATGCATCCAATATTGATATACTTATATGCTCATCGGTATATACATGTGTCAATTGCATGTAACTTTTCTTCATATACACATGTATATGTATTATACACTTTTATATACATATGTATACACATACATCTATATATATGTATACATATACAAATATCAAATGAGTGTATGTATATGTATATCTACATTTATACATGTGTGTATGTATATGATTACTTATTTGTATCTTTATACATATGTTTATGTAAGATATACGTGTTTATATTTATATATATACACATACTTATTTATATATGATTTTTTGATAGGGAAGATGGAGACTTGGCTCTTCTGCCCTTCGTATTTTAAAAAGAAAAAAATTAATACCTTTGGCTCAACTAGCCTTGTAGTGAGGCCTATGTACATTGATATTGAGCCAAGATTGGCTAATCGAAGGTTCCTAGGATAAAAAGGAGGCAAACACAAAATATTGACAGCTATAATTAATCATCTTCAATGGTGCACAAGGAGTTGTATCCTCCTTTACGTGGGTTCTTATTCTATTAAATGTTGTATTGCCCGCACTAACTATTCACCCTTTCACATTTTAGCTTTTGGTTAAAATGGTCCTCTTCAATTGAGTAGTTTCTGGGAATGAGCTATTGTGTCCCTTATCAATCCATTGTTGGCTGATTGAAGAATCATTGCTATTTGCAAGGAACTTGCCAAATTCGATGTGGTGAAATTACTATTGAATTTTGCAATGCAAGTTCCTGCAAGATCAAACAACGAAACAAGAAAGCCTTCCACAAGGAGTGCAACAAAAAAGATTTTATATTTCTCAAAATCAAAGATTATAGAATGAAGATACAATGCACAATGATCTGGTTTATTGAAAACAAGTCCTAAAATTAGGAAAAAGCTTAAAAAGCTAGAAAAGCAACCTAGAGCTCTACTAGTCTAAATTAGGCTCAACAAAAGCTTCACTAAATGAACTTAAGCTAAGCACGCATGTGCAAGCATGTGCTTAATTACGCATAAGCCTGTGCACAAATATGTAATGCAACAATATGCAAATATGCATGTTGCAACAAATATGTGTATGATGCAACAAATATGCATGCTCTCACACCCCCCTTAAGTGAAACTTAGGGAAAATCTCTAAGCATGAAATGTAAGAATGGGCTCAACAACTAAAGGCTTGGCGAGCTACCCATGTACAAAGAAAAGATCCCTCGTAATCGGAGAAAAGGAGAAAAACCCAGTGGGAGAAAACTCCTCTCCAAAACAGAGAAAAGGAGAATGAAGGACTAAGAAACCTCCAAAAAAATTCCCAAGAGAATAGGAACATGATGAACATCCTCAAAGCATGAAGAAGTTGCAGACAACTGTCAAAAAAATTGTTATGGTGTCATAATAAACAAACTCCTCTGAAACGAAGATGATGATCACGATCATTAAGACAAGAATTTTCTTAAATGCTCCCTACGACACTACTCAAACAATGAATAGGTGGAAAACATAGGCAAAACATCTGTTAGACAAAGATACAGATGGCACATGAATCTACATGAGTGACACCAACAAGACTACTCAACCATGCAAGAGTAAACTGCTAGTTGAAAATATAGGTGCCAAGAGTCTAAAGGATTGATCAACTGAGAATAACTTGCCTCCACAAAACTGGAATGCAAGAATGCCTATATAGTAAAAGCTCCATCTTGGTGAAATGTAGCCACTGCATCGGACTAGTACATTGGGAAACAAATTCTGAATACGTAGCTCACTCCAAAGCAAAACCAAGGAAGCACGAGCACCAAGAGTAGAAACACCCCCATAATACTGGCAATGGAGAGATGCCAATTCCAATGAATTTGTGTCACCAAGAAGTGCATGAAGGAGAATCTGAATGTGCACAAGAAAGTACTTGCAATTGAAAAATAGTATGTCACCAATGCACACATGCATGTGACAAGAATCACTAGGATTAAATGTCATTGTGGAGGTACACTCACCAGAAAAAGGTGTGATTGCAAAACAAAAGGCACTACACAGTCCCACATGGCACTTTATAATATAGTGTATGTACAAAATAAGGCACAACAAAATGTGCAAAATCCCCAAACACCAAACATAAGAGTAACACTTTATCTTAGTGCATCTACAAATAGATAAGATAAGATAAGATAAATTATTAATGTCCAACAAGAGACCACCAACGGGTCTAAGGGACTGAGAGTACAACAGAAAGCCCAGAAAGCAGCGGGAAAACCAAACGGTGTCCAAGAGAAGAGAAACAAAATAAAGAAAGAAGCAGCAAAGAACAGAGAGGAGAGGAAACCGCGGAACCACCAAACATCTAGTGGTTCCCGGAAACCGAGAAGTAGCTCATGATCGACGGGTAATTGTCTGTGGGAGGAGTCTTGGTCGGAGTCCGTCCCTGGGAGGAAGGAGTCCTCTGTCGCTAGTGGGGCTGTGCGAGCAAGTGAACTCTGCGGTGTCTGACCGATCTGGACTGAGGGACAATAGAGGGACTCACAGATCTCTTGGTTCCCCTAGGGGAGGGAACCAGAGCAAAGAAGGAGGTGATCCGTTGGTCAAGGGACATAGAGCTCGGAGGAGAGAGCACCCGTAAGGTCGAATCACGGAGACGAAATGCCTCCTGGAGATAAAGAGCCAAACAACGCTGGTCCTCGTATTTGAAGAAGGAAGACATAGACCTGCAGCCTCTGAAAAGACAATGAAATCTCCCACGAATCTCATAGTAAATCGGACAATAGAATAAGAAATAGATCTCGGTCTCGGTCTCGGCCAACCCCATATCACAACACTGACAAATCCTCTCCTCTTTGTTGGTCTGGTGGTCGGTTTGGATCTGAAGTCGGTGAGAGCCAACTCTAAAGGACCCGAGCTGGATACGCAGGGCGTGGGGCCAGCGTCTGAAAGTATACTGAGGCCGAGTGATCAGGCCATCCTGAATATCAATATGGTGCTCAGAGTAGAAGGCCATGCGAGGCCGAAGGCCACCAGGAGGGTCCGCCCAAGTAACCTGAATATATCTCCTGTAAATATCTAACCTGGTGATCTCATTCAACTCCGACTAAGGGGGGAGGAGATGAGTAGGAGTGTCCAGGGAAAACTGGAAGGGAGGGAGGTGGTCGATATCAATACCCACAGAGCTGAGAAGACTGGAAGCCTGGGCGTACCAGCATCGAGCACATCTACTAGGGTCCGAGGCAGCCAACGACACCGAAGAGCAGTAGGCCAAGTAAGAGTAGCGGTAATGACCATCAGTCGAGTCAGCAAAGCCCCTGAGTCTGTGAAGTAACCAAACAAGATCAAAGATCGTGCAGAGCCTGAAGGGATGAGCCCCGAACTCAGCCAAAATGATGCTAGTGGGAGTAGTCGGTTGACAGCGAATGAAACGTCGAAGAAAGAGAGTCTGAACTCTCTCAACTGAAGCCCAGTCTGTAGTCAATAAGGAGGGGCCCCAAATAGTCGAGCCATAAAGGACAGTAGGCCTAACCAGCGAGTCAAAGATAGCCATCTTTGACATAATATCCTGAAAATGATGTCAAAAACATTGCTGCTCAAGTAATGCAAGAGAGCCCAAGCCCTTGTTGACCCGCAGGACCATAGCCGGTCTCAAACTGAAACGTCTCAGAGAAACAAATCCCCAAATAGGTGTAGCTGGATGTCATCTCGATCTCGGACCCTCTGAAATAAAAATGGAGATGGGAGGTTTTCAAACAGTTGAAGGTCATGACCCGCGTCTTCCCCAGGTTAAC
>MU226783.1:1148238-1159961 GCA_018584345.1 Thuja plicata
GAATGGGTTGCCTTTGTTACTTTCACAATATTTACACTTCCACATATATGAACCACCTCCTGCAACCTGTTGTATTCTTGTGGTATGTTTCCATAAAGGAGATGCTGCATCAACTTTGAAATTATCATCTGCTTCCCCTGCCATTGAACTTTGACTACCGGTGGTGGCCATTCTTGCACAATACAATGTAATTTCTTGCTTTGCTAATAAGATATTAAGAAATTAAATAAATTTAATTTAGAAAACAACTATGAACATCAACCAAACAAGTGCAAAAACATGATACAAAAATACTAAAATGGATAGCTAAACTTGTTTCTTTACTTCTTTTAAAAAAAAATATTAAAAAAAACTTGCAAAATTTCTTCCTAAACTTGAAAAAATTCATCAAAATCACAAAAAAATCCATTAAAAGACTCAAGAATGGGATCAAATGCTTACCTTAGATGCAGAAAACGCCTTTGTGGAAGCAATCCCTTGCCCTATGAACGATCCCTTTCAACAAGAATCAATTTGCCTTCAACAAGCAAAAATGGAGAGCAAATGAAAAAAGAAGTCTGCTGCAAAACAAATTAACTAAAAATTGTTTGGAAGACCTCTTTTAGGGTCATTTTAGGGTTTACAAGAAAAAAATAGATTAAGAAAATCTATTTAGCACATGTTTTTAAGTGCTTTAAGTGAAAAAATTGAATAAAAAAACATTTTTTTATGCTTTTCTGGGCACTCAGCCCGCGGGTGCTCTCGGATGCCCTGTGGATGCCATCCGGAAGTGCATCACAGGCATCCAGATGCGTTTGGATGCCTGCCACAAGCATCCATACGCATCCGGATGCCTGTGATGCGCATCCAGGTAGCATCCACAGGGCATCCGCGCCCGCTTCCGCACTCGTCTGCATCAGCTTCCGGATCTAGCATAAACCTGCCCGCATCGGCTTCTAAGTTGAAACATATAATGATAATAATAAGTTAGAAGCGTGATTCTCATATGACATAATGATAAAATGATAAATCCATGATTGTTAGTATATGATTATATCATATTCATACTTTGCAAAAGTCTCAAATTGTCATTACATGCTGAAAATTTAAATCACTAGCATAAAAGGGTCGAATTAGGGTTTAGAAGGGTCAAATTAGGTTTAGTTTGACTTTATTTATTAAAAAAATAAAAAAATAAAAGTCAATGTGGGCCTGTTTTTGGACACCCAGGTTTTGGATTCCAACGGATCCTTCTGGATTCCCTGTGGATCCTCTCGGATTCCTCCAGGGTTCCGGAATGGAATCTAAGAGGAATCCGGGAGGAACCAGGATCCAGATCGTACCGGAACCAGGATCCGGGCCTCAACAGAGGAATCCGATAACTTAGAGTTATACTGAACCAAAATTGTTTGAAGAGGTTAGCAATCCCAAAAAGAGTTAAAAAAATCCTTCTGGTTACATAGCACAGACATACTGTGACTAAAGCTAATTCTAGATAAACTGTTTTTGCTAGTTTTCCTGAAAAGAGATGTGCTGCCAAATAATTTTGAGCCTATAAGCATATGGTGTAAACTGTATTGATTCAAAACTCCAGAGTTAAGTTGGGGAGAGGTTTGATAAATTTGAAGTTATTGTTCATGCAGGTAGAGCTTGTGTATTTAGGATTTGTCGTTTCCCAAGAGTGATTGTAGATGTATCCAAAAAGGATCAAGGCTTCAATGGAATGACATACTCTAAACTCTAAGAGCTATGTTACCAAATTCTTCCCTGGCAACCCCAAAGTCTGGTCTGGTTCTTGCAAAAGTCTGGTCCTTGTCATATTCTTTCAAAAGTCTGCCCAAATTCTGTCAGACAAACCCGGCACAAATTTTGCTGTTTTTATGGCGAATTTGCAAATCTGCGATAGGACCCAAGCCAAATTTGGCCAAAAATAATAGATTTTTTTGACTTTTTAAAAGTTTTTTTTGGTCTATTTTAGTCAATCCAACCCTCCAAACCCTAAGATAGACCACTAAAAAGGCCAAAAAGTTAAAACATATGTCATTTGGACTAAAACATTAATATATATGGTGGTGTATTTTGCTATGTTGCTTTACTATTAACATAGTGGTGTATGAACTTATTTGCTGCATATATATATATATACACGTTCTGACCCACCCCCAAAAAAGTTTGAACGAATTTTGAACCCAAATTTCGAACCCACATCCAAACCCGAATCCGAACCAGCAACATAGTTTAAGAGCATCACAGAGGTGAGACACTGAGAAGTACTCATGGTTGAGCTAGTTTTCACAGAAAGTTTACACAGATTTTTAGTGGAATATGTATACCTTTTATTGAATATATGAAGAAAGAAATGTTCACATGGACATTAGTAGTATATGGAGAAAGAAATGTTTTGATCTTTTGTAATGGAAGGTCAGAGAAAAGCCTCTGGTAGACTTGCTTGATATCAATAGAGTGTTTAAAATGGTTGTGATGCAAGTGGAACAGCTATTGGGTCAGTGTTTGGTTGAGAACTTGAGAGGAAAGATCAAGTGCATACTTGAGTGAGAGTTTGAATGAGACAAACCAAAGATATCAGAGAATAATTAGGCACTTTATGCCATAATTCAGACATTAAAGAAGTGGAATGAGGCATATTAAGTAGACTGAATACTTATAGAATTGTTCTTTTGTCAACATGCATAGAATTTGACAGTCCAATAAAGTAGCAGATGCGTTGATTAGAAGGGTTGTATTGTTGACAACCATATCTGGAGTATTGTCTGGTTTGGACATCATGAAGGAATTGCATAGAAAAGGTGAAGATTATTGTAGATTAGAAGAATGGTTGAGAACCTTGGGCATGCAAGAAAAGCCCATACTTGGATTACTTCATCTTGGAGGGATTTGGGTTTAAGAAACCGCAATCATTTATTTATTCTGTAGGGTAATTCAAACGATGAACATTAAGGGAAGGTATTAAAATTATGTAATGTTTCTTTAATGTTCATCTTAGTTGCTTTAGTAAGTTTCTATTTTCTGTGTTTTTGTTCACGATTGTTTCTTTTAGAAACATCATCATGTAATCTTTTATAGATAGAGCCTTTCGTCTCTATTGTTAGATTGATTTATAATAACACGCATTCCTTACAATGCCCCACAACCGGTTCTAGGGTTTTTGGTGGATTGACCATTGCCTTGTAATTTTTTTAGATGGTGAATACCACTCCTGTCCTTTGCTTGCTTTCTTCGAACCTTTTCTTCCAGAGGGTGGATTAGCATGTGAGGCTCCATTCTTGTGATTCTTTCTGTTTCCTGAATAATTTCTTCTACCTTGGTCTAAATTGATCCGCCCCACCGATCCTCCATTTCGATTTGAATTGAGAAATCCCGCTTTTCTCCTGTCAGCCGGTTTGGGATTGATCTTTGATTTGGATCTGGGTACCTCTTTCCTGTTTGACTTGTGATCCTGCCAAGCCCTTCCCCATTTCCCTGATCCCTCAAATCTGCCATTTCTTCTGTCATCTACGATTTCGTCTATTCAAGCTTGGCAAATTTCAAATGGGACTGCATTTGCCCCCGTGGCAAATTTTGATGGGATTGAAAATGTTGACCGGTTTAGTTGGCAGTACGACCTGCCAACCTGCTTCTGAGCTGTGCCTGCTTTTTTTTCCCTCCATTGTAGTTGTTTTATTGGTTCTGTTGATCAGATTATAATGAATTAATTATTGTAAGTTTATATTAGAATTTTAAAAGACTAATGAATTTACCAGTGTAATCTATGCTGATTACTTTTCTATCTATCTGTAAAGGCTTGGCAAATGTCTGTTTGGAAGTGTTGAAGTTTTATAACATTAATGGTTGGAGATCGTCATTTTCATCTTGGAAAATCCATGAGATTTCAATGCAATTTTAATCTTTGAGATGGAATACATTTGCATGCTTTTGAAGTTTTGAGATTATGATGCATCTGGTTATTTTACTCTAAAGTATACCTTGAACTTGTTTTATTTTAAATTTATTGATTTAATTCATCTCAACTTTTTTATTTTTCAGATTGAACTTGGTAGTCTACAAGATACTGTTCCGACTGATAGGAGGGTTGTTTTAAAAGGTGGTTGGGGTCTCTTTAGCAAGAGTTTTACTGGTGAAGTTTTGCTTCGGCTTACATACAAAGCTTATGTGGAAGATGAAGAAGATGATGGGACAAGAGATATGTCATTAGAAGACGATATATCTGATGATGAGATGTTAACTTCAGAGGATAAAACTCGTGCTGACACATCCACTCGCAGCACTGTCTCAGATACTTCTGAGAATGAGTCATTTATGGATAATTTTGTGGCATTGCTTGTAAGTGAGGAATTTCAAGGAATATTTGAATCTGAAGCAGATAATAAGGAAATTTTTGAAGAAATTAAGTCATCAAAATTGGTTGATACTAACCCTGAAGGTGAAAGCTCAGCCAGTCAATTGACAGATGACAGAAAGGAACAGGAAGGTAAGATTTGATGATGTACATAAAATTACAAATATTGTTATAGTTAGTTATGACAACATAATGTGTAAAAAGTAAATTAGGGTCCTGAACTTGTTTATATCCAATAATCTATGCATTATTAAGATAATAGGTTATTTTTGCAGTAGAGTGGAGGCACAAGAAGTTATGATATTTCTTGGAAATATTTGCAAAAATTAGAAACAAAGAAGACCACTTCGAGGGAGTGACCTCCAATCATCAGATGATAACATATAATTCAATAATAGGTGATATGATGCTTTGAGAGAAACATCTCAACCTTTACTTACAAGATTAACTATGTAAGGACTTAGCCCTTCATCCTAATTAAGAGTATTTGAGGTACTAACTATAATTACTGTTAAGGTTAAGTATGCCACAAGTTCTCAACATAATATGCTTAGGAATATATGGTATTATGGTCATATCATTAGCTTTAATATTAAGGACCTAACATGCCCCTCCCCTTCAAAAAGGCGTTTTTCTCAATTCACAATAATGTTGGATGTTTTAGCATAAATTATTTATCTTCCCATGTTGCGTCTTCAATTGGCATATTCTTCCACTTGATTAAGATCAGAAATAGCTCTATTTCATAATTGTTTCATACTTTTCACAATAATTTCCTCAGGTTCTAAAATAAACTCATCTTCTTCATCTAACTTTGGCAATTCTGAATGAATTGGAATATTGTTACCTATTACTTTCTTTAAACAAGAGACATTGAAGATAGATGACTTTTAGAAGAGGGTGGAAGTTATAACTGCAACACTTCCTATTCGATGGAGAACTTTATAGGGACCATAAAATTGAGTTGCAAGCTTCATGTTCTTATGTTTTTGAAGGGAAATTTGTTTACAAGGTTGCAATAGAAGAAATATCCGATCTCCCCTTTCAAAATTCTTCTCACTATGATGTTGATCAGCTTGTTGTTTCATTCTATTTTGAGCCATAACTAAATTATCCTTAAAGATCTGCAGTATTTCTTGTTGGTGTTGAATATGATCCTCTACTACATGAGCTTTAGGATGAGATTGTAAATAAGAAGTATCACATGGTGGGGGGTAGCCATAAAGAGCCTCAAATGGAGTCATTTTAGTAGACGTGTGAAATGATGTGTTGTACCACCACTCTGCTAGTGGTAGCCATTTGGGCCATTGTGTTTGTTTATTAGAGGCAAACCGCAAAACAACGTAAATATCCTTTCAAACATTTAATCTCAATTCTTGTTTGGCCGTTTGAATGTGGATGATAGGAGGAACTATGTGCTAGTTTTGTACCCCATTGTGTAAATAAGTTTGTCCAAGATATGCAAGTGAAGATAGGTTTACAATCACTCACCATGATTTTGGGAATTTTGTGAAGTTTTTGTACATTTTCCATGAATACTTAGCTATGGTACTAGCATGAATTTTTGAGAAATTCCACAAAAATGTGCATACTTAGCAAGTTTATCTACAACAACCAAAATTACATCAATATTATTAGACTTTGGTAGCCCCATAATGAAGTCCATTGATATTTCCTCCCATTATTGTGTTGGAATGCATAATGGCTGTAAGAGTCTCAGAATCTTTATTATTTCACCTTTATTTCTTTGGCATATTAGTCATTCAGCAACAAATTTCTTGACATATACTTTTAGAGATTTCGAAAAGAAATCTCTGTTTATAGGAAGATAGCTCTTTAAAAGCCTTGAATGCCCTCCTATTGGTCAATCATGCATTTGAGATAGTATGTCTTCTTTTAGTTGAGAATTTTAACATAAAAATAATCTATTTTTGTACCATAATGAATCTTCTTTCCAAACATACTTGTCAAAAGAAGATGGGTCATGTTGAAGTTTTAGAGTTAGATTATGTATTTGAGGATCATTTGCCACTCTTCTCGTGCAACTTCTAATCATTTAGGTTTTATTAAGGAAATAACACAAATATTTGCTTCCTCTACTTCTTGTCAAGAAAGGGAATTGTTGATGTGAGTTTTGTGACCACCTCAACGTGCAGGATAGGATACGAGGTATCCAATCCTCTCTTGAACAAGGAAGCTTTAAATGCTAAACAATGTAACAATATTGTGTGATCAAGTAAAACAACCCTGAGGTTTACACTGCATACTTGTGACTTTGGTGTTGGAGACAACTCAGTTTTATGATATGATTTGCTGATAATCTCTTGGGGATTTACATTAGCCTTTTGTGGAGGATCTATCAACTTTCTAAGTGCGAATGATTTAGCAATTGGGTGCTTCAACTACTTCTAACAACGATTTGAAATAAATTACAAATGGGATGAAGGTTTAGAGATCTAAGCTGCTTCTACTTCTAACTCTACTAACGCAAGACACTATTGATGTTGTGGTGAAACTAAACCAGTCCTTGCTTCGCCAAATCAACTACGCTAAGGAGGGTGCTATCTTCTTTCATGTTAATATGGGATCTCCTTTGTAGTTGTAACTTACTCTTCCTTTGCTCTCACCTTCCTTGAAATCGTGAAGTTGTGATGTCATGTAAGAGCCCTGGTGGCTCTAACTGCTCGAGTTGAAGACTGAATGCATTTTTTAAAAAAAAACTTTTGGAGAATATATGATTTTTTGTGTTTTTCAGAAGTATATGTTTTTTTTCTTTTTTCAACAATGGATGAAAGAAAATAAATGCTAGCAACTAAAGGAATTAGGAATCCAATCCTTGAGATCACACTATCAAATTATTTGCAAATTTTAAATGAAAGCTATTTACATTAGCAGCTATCACAATTCAGCACTTTATTGAAAAAGAACCTGGAATATTATTATTGCAGCTGTTCGGTCTCCTTATTGGAAGCTGAGACTTTGATAACTATCTATCTGGCGCTAAGATGAGAAAAACAAGATGAAATGCTGAAGCTATGACTGCCTTCGAACCACAATATATCTCTGAATATCAATGCCGAAATTTTCCCTATTTCAACCGGCCACAATATGAAGAACTCCCCATGCCAAAGGCTGAGACGTCACCCCAATGATTCTCTAAATACCAGCCGCCATGAATGATTGAAGACTAATGCTTGAACCCTCATGCTATGCTTAAACAAGACACAAAATAACTTTTCTTTGGTGCACAAGATTGCACTAATCACTGGTCTGATTCCTCCATCTCTGAGTGCCGAAACTCACCAAGAATTTGTAATTCCTTGAGATTCGATTTGCAGGAAACCCTCACGCCAAAAACTCCAGAAGAAATGCAGCCAAGAGAAAATAAAATCTCATGGGAGAATGGTTTGAAATGCCTTCCAATACCATATATATTTTCCTCATAAAATCGTACCAACAGCTTCAGTCATACACTTCACATGACATAACAGAGGTTGACGTTGGAAACATAGGAAGTTTTAAATATTTGAAAAATAATAAATACATCTCCCCCTTCACATACTTAGTGCCAAAGCCATTAAGTCATTATGAAACATAAAATGACATGTCATTAATATCAAGTTAGCTTGCTTATAATATAAAGTTCCCCAACTTTATAATTAATTAAGTTAGACTTAATTAATTACATCCAACCCATTAATCATAACACCATCGAAAAATCAAGCCAACACTAGAAATATAGCCAAGTCTATCACCAAATCGACCAACCAAAAATGGAATCCAACTCAACTCAACTTACTATAAATTGTAAGTTCTCAAGTAGAGACCTTGAAATCAATCCATTAGCCCACGAGGGTCGCAATGATGGGCTAACAACCACAAACTCCAACTGCCGCTAAAAAGGGGACAATACATGTCATTCCTTTCTCCATGTATCCTCTTGATATTGCAACAACTCCTCCTTGACCCCGAACTCCCCCTCTTCATTTCCTTGCAAAACAAGAAAACATTCGTGTTAAGTTGGTAAAATGGCAAATATGAGCAAAATTAAGATATTCTTATGGTGTAACTTGAAACATCACATGATTTTAACTTGACATTGTGAAACATCACATGATTTTAACTTGACATTGAAGTTGCACTTAGATGAAGAAATTTTACTTGCTCACAATCTTAATGCTACCCATGCATTTTACCTCCTCTTATTCAAAATCAAACTTGAACAATTTCTGATTTTACCTAAATTCTGATTTTTCTAATTTGCTGAGTCTAATCATTTGATTTCTCCTTGAAAAACTATTCAGCAATCCACTTGAGTTCATGAATTTATCATTGAAAACTTGATTCTAAGTTACACCTGATCGAAATGTTGTGAAATTTTGAGTTTCTTAAAGCTTCAGGTCTGCAAGAATTCGCATCTCTCAGCCTACAATGTGGAAGCTAAAATGTCCTCTTCACTTTTCAATTTCTGATTTCTCAACCCCAAGCAAATTTGATCTGATTGAAGACCAAAGATTGTTCTGATTTCCAGCCTCTATCCTCTGATTTTCGCACCTCCAATGTCTGCTCTGCTTTTATGATTATTGTTTTGAATTGAATTTGTGTTTGAAATGAAAATCATCATCCTTTCTTTATAGGTTTCACCCCCCAAAGGTCATGACTAATGGGTGGCCGACCTGATTTATATTCACTTTATTAACATGTTGGTTAACATAGCTGACCTCAATGAAACTCGGATTTTCTTCCAATATATGGTGCGACCAGACTTACATTTCATTCTATTTCTATCTTGCTAATCCATTTCGCTGACTTTGTTTTGATTTGTTTGCAATTTACTGAAGTTTTTCATGGGTTGACTTGAATATGTTTCACCTAATTTATCCAATGGTAATCAAATTCTTTGAAATGTCTTGAAATCGAGCCCAAGAATCTGGGCGGAAACTTGATGCCATTGGGTTTGAACCCCCAAAAGTGTGAGTGGAAATCATGCTTGGCTTGGGTGTGAGCCCCAAGAATGGAGTGGAAATATTGGCTTGCTTGGGCTCCATGTCAAGGCGTGAGTGGAAATATACATGTCTTTGGGCTACGCCCCAACCTTTGGGCGGAAATGGAGGCATGCTTGGGTTCCACTACTGAAGTTGATCTCAAAATTTTCCTTCAGTGTTGAAGGGATTGACTTCCTTTTACCTTGTTCTGATTTCAATTCAACACCAAACTTAATTTCCAGCCATGTTTTAGTAATTTAACTTTCAGCGTGTTCATGTTTTGAAGAGATTGGAGCCCCACAAATTGGCGGAAAACAAGCCCCTCTTCGGCTTCATTACAAATTTATCTCTGAATTTCAATGAAGTGCTGGATTGCCTTCTTGCATCACCCAAATTTCCCTTTGTTTTCAAGATTTTCCTTCATTGTTGAGGCCATAGATCAGATCATACTCGCTTTAAGCTTGGGAGCCCCAACTTTGAGGGGGAAATTTTCATGGCCTTGGGCCCAAAAAGAGGGCGGAAATTAGCTTCCTCTTGGGCTCAAACATGAATTCATTCCCAAACTTTTGCCAAGTGTTTGACAAATGTTTCAAATTTCCGACTTGCACTTGACCTTTCAGTGGAAATTGCACATTGGTTTTCAAGTTTACTCCGATTCTTGCACATTGGTTTTCAAGTTTACTCCGACTCTTGCACATGTTATCTGAGATTCCTTTGTCCGATCAGATTATGCAAGTGCAAATCAGAATTCACATGTTGATCAATAACTTTAATATTCGCTTGGCCATCTCTTCTTAAGCCTTTTCATTGCCTTGCAAGCTGGATTTCATCATTTGTTTGGGTTCTCGAGAAAGTTTGCTGGGCGGAAATCTTTGGATTGCTAGGCTTGGAGCCCCAATATGTGAGGGGAAATCAGTGTTGTCTTGGGCTTGAGCCCCAAGATTTCGGCTGAATTAGCACTTGCTCGGGCTCCAACTGTAATGTCCTATGTTTGGCTATGTAGGAACAATCACTATGATCTTCTTTCCTGACTATGTTAACAGGGTATGAATTGATGCAGATTATGGAAGACAATGAAATATTAATGCGATTGTAATATATATTTGATGCAAAATGACAATATCATATAATTGCAGTTATCTGATATATATATATATGTATATACACACACACACACACACACACACATATATATAATTGTGAAATTGATAATAACAATTGTAATGTCTGATATGCAGCTGTGGTACATACAATGATAACTATCTCTTATCACTTGAAGTGATAGAACGATTGTGCAGACAATCATTATATATATATATATATATACACACACTTCTTGTTTCTGATAAAGACAATATATGCGATGTCTGAAACTGATATCACTACAGCGATATGGTTGCCATCTCTGATCTGTAACTATGTCTTTGCAACAACAATGATGTCTGTGTCCAATATAATCGATATAATTATGTGCTGGGGAGATGCTGTCTCTAAATAAGGCTTCATGAACTTGCACCAAAGATGTCGTAAGGCAATGCACTGTAAGCAGAGCGAATCTGTAAAGGATAAAATATAATATAAACTTTATAAAGTATTTGATGGTCCCCAATAATGATTTGGATGTCCAATATATATATTTCAAAACCCAATAGTTGCATCCTTAAGAGACATGCCATTTCTTAACACTAGTAGTTGGTTTACTAAGCAAATAGTATCCCCTCAAAATATATGCAAATTAGTTTACTATATCAATTGCACCTCTTCAGTGAATGACGGTTATGCATAACAAGTTGGTTTGGTATCATTAATCATATTCTCTAATTGCCTTAGCCTTAATGCATAAGTTAATATCCTTAATCAATATTATGATGCCCTTCAATTGATATGAATATATCTTCATCCAACGATTGACTTTGAAGACTTTCTTATTCTACAAACATCATTGTCCATCTTTAAAAACATGGGCTTCGTATTGCCTAAACACCTTCTGCCAAGTCTATGTGTATGTTAGCAAAGATGAGATAAGGCATCTTCAATCACTCTGTTTGCTATATCTTGTTGGTTCTTCATGTAAGACACTACTTTGGTCATCGTCGTGACTCAATTTGTGAAGAGCCTAACTTGGCCTCATCTTCAAACTATCTAATTTCATCAATTTCTAGTGCAAATCATAAATTTGGCATTTGGTCAAACAGTTGGCAAGCAATCTAGCACAGAGCTTAATAGGACGGGTAGATAATTTCGACTAGTTTGTTTGCTATTAAAACGTTCCTTTAATGAATTGCAGATGAAACTGGATAGCATATAGAATTTTCTTCACTTTAATACTCCCCACATTTTCATATAAAGAAGTCTTTAAAGTTAGACCATCATACTACAAGGTTTTGACATTCTGGAAATAC
>MU226783.1:1169985-1180858 GCA_018584345.1 Thuja plicata
CTTGGGCTTAGCCAACTTCTATCGCAGATTTGTTTTTGGTTTCTCACATATATCATGGCCTCTCAATCAATCACTAAGGGGTGGAGCACAAGCAAAATTTCAGTGGACAGAGGCAAAGCAACAAGCATTTGAAGAGTTAAAGAAAATATTATGTTCAACACCAGTAATGGCCCTCCCAGATCTGCAACAATCATTCGAGATAGAAACTGATGCATCTGATTATGCTCTTGGCGCAGTACTCACACAACATGGGCATCCTATTGCCTATCACAGTGAAACTTTTTCTGATACAGTACATAGGTACCCCAGCTATGACAAGGAGTTGTATGCTATTGTTCAGGCCTGCAAACAATGGAAACATTATATACTGGGAAAGGAAACTATTATACATACAGATCATAAACCTCTTCAATTCTTGCAAACACAAGGGAAGTTGCAGAATGACAGACATCAAAGGTGGTCAGCTTATCTACAACAATTTCACCTCAACATTCGTCATTAAAAAGGAAGCAGTAACAAAGTGGCAGATTGTTTGAGTAGGCGTCCAATTGCAGGTTTGACAATGGTGTTGGATTCATGTGGTCATCAATCATCCACATGGGAACAACTATATGGTATTGACCCTGATTTTGCTAACATCTATAGTAATTTGGTAGAAGGAAAGTGTCTCTGATTTTCACTTGCAGGATGGGTTGCTTTGCCATGTTGGTCATATATGTGTACCCACTGAGGAACGAAAGAAAATGATATCGGAAGCTCACTACAGCCGTGTTGTAGGACATTTTGGTATTGGTAAGATTACTGCTATCCTTCAAAAGTATTTCTATTGGCCAAAAATGAAGCAGGATATAATTTCATATATACAAGTTTGTGCAGCCTGTGCAATTGCAAAGCCAGCAAACCGTAAGTTGGGTTTATACTTACCATTACCTATTCCTGATAAGCCATGGCAGTGTGTTTCAATAAATTTTATGTCTGGGCTTCCAACTATCAGGCATGGGCATGATTGTGTGTATGTTGTGGTAGATAGGTTTTCTAAAATGGCAGCATGTAAAAAGATGATTTCTGCAGAAGAGATTGCCAAGTTATTCTTTGAACATGTTTGGGTTCATTTTGGTTTGCCCAAAAGCATTATTTCTAATAGGGATAGTAGGTTCATCAGCAAATTTTTGTCTGCACTATGGGCTAAAATGGACACAAAGTTGACAAAGTCCACAACATTCCATCCCCAAACAGATGGGCAGACAAAAGTGGTGAATCGAATGATCATTCATATCTTACGGATGTATAATTCAAAACATCCTTGCACATGGGATGAAAGCTTACCCTACGTGCAACACAGCGACAACCGTGCACTCCATAGTACTATAGGGCACAGTCCATTTAGGTTTGTCTTGGGTATCAACCATTGGCACCTATGGATGTAGCACTGCCAGTTTTGCAATCTGATAGTCTATTGAATTCTGACAAGGAGGTAGATAAAGAAGAAAAATTCATTGATAACATTAGACACCTACAACAGCATGTTCATGACATTTTGGAGCAGAGTAATCAGAAGTATAAGGAAAGGCATGATAAACATAGAACTCCTCATCACTTTTAGATTGGTGACAAGGTATGGTTACATCTTCAGAAAGAGCGCCTTCACGGACCAAACAGGAAGCTTTGTCCTCTTCGTTATGGCCCGTATACTATTGTGAAGCAAGTTGGTGAGAATGCTTTTGAACTTAATTTGCCATCCTTCTTGGGCTTGCATCCAATTTTCAATGTGGAATTGTTGAGACCATAGTTACAAGACTCGGATTCGCCTCAGACTCGGCAAGGTCGGATCGGCCTCAGACTCGGAGTCGGCGGCTGGACTCGGCAAATTGAAAAACCCAAGAAATTCAAAGATTTTTAAGGATTTAAAGCATTTTTCATGCATCATTTAGTCAATTAACATCAAATACACAATAATTGAGATAAATAGAAGCTACTTTGCACACATATACAAGTTTACAACTTTACATAGATCGCGAAAGTATAAAGTTATAAACTATTAAACTAAATAACACACTAGAAACTGAAATATATGCAACATGTCCAAAAACTTAGAGATCAATGCACTACTTTGCTAAATATCACCCCAAACATGCATTGTGAGGTCTGATAATGGGGAATATGTCTTAGGATGAGACTGGTTTTTGAGACAAATTCTGAGAATAAGTTTGAAGACATCCCTCCATTCTCAGAACTAGTGAGTTAGATTTCACCAAATCATATTACTAATTGACTGGAGCATAATCCATTGAAGGTTTAAGGATTAGAAGTGCAAAACAAGCCCTCTTACCAAAAGATGTAAATCTGATTTCTGACGACAAGTCTGAAACTTACCTTCTCAGATGAATTTGACCTTTAAACTTTTTTTTTTGCACAAAAATACCTTTCAAACACTCAGCAACAACCCCTCTAATGATTTGGCAAGTGGGTGAACTATGGGAATTTTTCTAAAGATCGCTCCTGTTTTGGTGTTTTCAGATTTTAGTCTGAAGACAAGATGTAAATCAGACCTCTCTTGGCCTTGGAATGGGCTTAGAATAACTCCTATAAGTCTGCAATAAAGATCCATTAGACTTGAGGGCAAGGAATAAACTCAGAATTTTTTAAGAAAAAGCAATAAAAAATGTTTTATTTAACACTTTTTATGACTGTTGCTGCGGCAGAGTCCTGGGCTCGGGACTCGGCGAGTCCAGAGAGTCCACAGACTCGGCGAGTCCGACTGTACTCTGCTGGACTCGGGCGTGTCC
Source organism: Thuja plicata (assembly GCA_018584345.1). Lineage (NCBI taxonomy): Eukaryota > Viridiplantae > Streptophyta > Pinopsida > Cupressales > Cupressaceae > Thuja > Thuja plicata. Next base: position 1,172,772 of record MU226783.1, read on the forward strand.
AAGTTCAGAGTTGGTTAGACTCTGGATACCCGACTCGCCTCGGGACTCGCAGAGTCAGAGTCCTGCACAGACTTGCAGAGTCCTGTAACTCTGGTTGAGACCCTATTTTCCTCCTTTGTTGGACATTTCCCAAGCTTCTGAACACATTCAAGCTGTAGAATTATCTACTACTGTTCCGGTCCAATGTGACCATGTTACTGAAGTCATTTTAAGGACTTTGAGAAATCAGAACATTCCTCTTTATCGGGTGGTTCGAGCTGGTCAACATCCTCATCAAGGCAAGTGGTTAACTAAGGAACAAATTGAAGCACAATTTTCTCATTTGTTGCAGCAGATTAGTGCAATGGGCCCCATTGCCTCTCAAGGGGGGAGGAATGATCAAGATGGAATTGGGAAATACTGAAATCTAATTTTTTCAGTATTTTCTGTCTCACTAAACTGCATTTTTGAAGGTCTTCGGGGCATTTCTGGGCCAATCTCCTCCGGGGAAGTGTAACCTTGGTTTCACTTTCCAATTTTGGGTCCACAATTTTTTATTATCTTTCCAACGAAGTAAACGGTTCGCAAATCGGACCAAGGACTAGAAAGTTATGCCTTCTCCAAGGCCTAAAATTTTATATAGTTTTTTGAAATTTTTGGTAGTTTTAATAAGTTTATTTGTAATAAACATTATGATGACTCTTCATTTTGTTTCCAAGGTATTCTAGTGACCCTTGGGATCCATCATATTTGTATAAACTCCAATTTCGAATAGAATGGATTACTTTTTGGCTTGCAATTTTGTTGTTCGTCTTCTGGTTTTTATATTGAACTTGACAATACTGTAGGTAGCACACCAGGTATTGTAATCTGATTCATAAATCAGATCAAACTTAGACCTTGACTTGCAATTAAAACTGACTTGCATCTCAAACTTGCCCAAAATTTTCACTTTATCAACCTTCAAGACTCGAAAATGTTGTCACACTACAACTAAAACTAGCAAACTACTAACTGCCAAAACAAAAAGAGGGGTTCCCCATTTGCAATGGGGCGATGGTGTGAAAAGGTCATAACAGGAATCAGCTTTAGTATTTTCTTTACCCCTTTTATAAATGATTTTGAAGTCATACCCTAACATTTTGGTAGCCCATTTTTGTTGTTTTGGTGAGGATTGTCGTTCCAAAAAATATCTTAGACTCGTGTTCTGTCTTGACTTTGAAATGCCTCACCATTAAATATTGACACCATTATTTAATTGCATGAACATTTCCTTTTCATATGTGGGCCTCAACCAGTTTTTTCCTATGAGTTGTTGACTTTCAGATGCTGACAGATGCCCTTCTTGCATTAGTACTGCCCCAATTCCATGTCCAGAAGCATCACATTCTACCACAATTGTCTTAGAGAAGTCTGGTGTAGTTTAGCAACCACCCTTATTTGCTACTAATTTATTCCTCTTTCACCCAATCAACTTCATGGGTATTTTATCAAAGAGTGTGGCTGCAATTATTTTGTGAAATGATATACAATATGTAGCATAAGCTTGCTGATTTGGTTTGTTTTCAGATATTAATCAATTGCTTTCTGAGCATCAACAATCACATTGCATAAAGTAAAGATTAAACTAATTCATGAAGCATTCAACAATAACATTGTTTATTCACTGTTCACTTAGGCTTAATACATAAATGGAATAACTTCCAGATATGACAGACCTGCAATAACAGTGCCATAGCAACCAGCTATGATTTTGAAGCTCCCTTTAGGTTGATCCTTACACCAATACTAAGGGTGATGAGGTATTAATGCCCTCCAAGATAAGGCCAACTCCTTGAATAGTTTCAGACTTGTAAACGCGTACTTCACAGACTGTCCGGGAACTTATATATCTGAAAATGATGCTCAGAAGCTCTGCCAAGCACAATTAATACCACTGCCAAGAGATTGAAACCCAAATCTGAAATGAATAAACCCTTGTACAGGAATAACATCCAGTAATGCATTTTTATCAATCTGCAAATACAAATCTAATCCTACGCCTCTGTCCAAGTCTGTAAAATTCCTTACAATGAATGAATTTACTGTTTGGACCCTCAAACTGGATATTAAGGACTCCATACACTAGCTTGCAACTTATTGACATGCAATCAACTCATAAGAACTCACACCAAATCACAAATAGGCGCTAGTAAAATGTGACAAGTTGACACCAAAATCCTTAAGCCCCATGCCAAAGAATAAGTGATAGAATCCATGCCAAAACAAGGAGATTATCCCACGCCAAGCTAAATAATTCCACAACATTTGAATGGAGAATCACCACAAGTTAGGGCAACACAGAGAATAAAATAACATTATTTTCCCTTTGAAATGTTTCTTTTTTCTCATCCCAAGTGGATGTCCACCTTTTGGACATAAAATATTACCTTTAAATCTTTTATTTTCTTTCCCCAATTCCAATTTTAAGATTGGTGAGTTCCATAATGATGCAAAACAAGCCATTACTTAAGTGTCTTTTGTTTGTTCCTGTTTAAGGCCTTGCTTAGAACATAGAAGCAAAGCGTTTTTGAGTTCTTAAAACAATATTATTTGTTTTCTTATCCATCATAAAAGAAAAGTATTTGTGAATGAGAAATGGTGAATGCCCATTATATTTATTATAACAAAAAGTTCCTTGTCAAGGTTAGTGTGATTTAGTGAGTACCAACTAATAACAATGTTTTGGCTACAAAATTTATTCTTCGTTCTTTACCTTATTTCTTGTCTCTTTTCTGGTTATGTTGGAATTTTTAGAGGTTTCTTACCCTAGTGCTTCTTGTGATTTCATAAAATTTTCAATTCCCAATTTTCCAGTAAGACTTAAGAGTTGAGTATTTCATTAAATTGTGTACTATAATGTTTCTTAAGGAGCTAAAGTTAAAGCCCATACTTAGGATTTTTCAGAAGTTCAAATAGAACTCTGATGAACCTAACTTAATTTGTGATTTAAAAAAAAGAGAATTACAAAGCCTGAAAACAAATAAAAAGAACATTATACTGTATCAGATCTAGCCTATCTAGCAAATTAGCAGCTATCTCAAGTAGTTAATATGTAGATTTATTGAGAAACCGAGATGACTTTTAAGATAAACCTGTCTGTCTAATAAAAATGCCTGTTCCAAAAGCTGTTACTAAAGTGGTGAAACATAGCTGATATTGTAAAGTAGCTAGTAAAAACCAGCAAAAAGTGCAGATCAAAGCCAGGACCATGATTGTTTTTTCAAATAGGGCATACCCTCTCATTGTGATCACATACGAAAATGTAGGCCTCAATTTTATGTTAAATTAAGGATTTAAGTGCCGCTATTTTAAAAGAAATAGCAACACTCTTGATAACTTCTACTTGGAAAATTGATATATCAAGAAGTGCAGTTTGAACTATTGCTCTCTTGATGACCATGAAAACATTTTTGCAAAAGGGCATACCCTCTCTTTGTGATCACATACGAAAATGTAGGCCTTGAATTTTTTATTAAATTAGGAATTTAAGTGCCATAACTAAAAAAAATAATAACACTCTTGATTACTTCCACTTGGAAAATTGATATGGTAAGAAGTGCACTTTGAAATGTTGTCCTCTTGATGATGTGTTTTTTATCTTCATCTCAGCTATAAGAAATTTTGGGATTTTAGTTTTTCCCCCTCTTCTTAAGATTGGAATTTGTGGATTTGTGATACTTGGTTTTGCCCCCTTCTTAAGATGAGTGAAATTGTTTTTGCTGTAAAAGATTTGAAACTCAAGCTAGAGATGCATCTTAGAACATCATCCTCTTGGTGACGCCATTCAGTTTTTTCTTACATCTCAGTAAGAAAATTTTGGAATTTTTAAAGCTTGGGTTTTCCTTCTCAAGGTGATTGGAATTCTTATAACTGTAGAAATTTGAAAACCTAATAATCATATAGGCTTATAGCTATCTAGAAACATATTGGGTATTTTGCATGGTAATGAGACTCGCCAAGACTCGGCGAGTCCAAGGCGAGCTACGCTGGCCAAGTGACCAAGCCCAAATGAAAACCTTCAAATCACACATTCCTTCATGGTGCACACCATTTTCATATATATATTTTTAAATCCTAGATGGGCAATGTCATAAATGGAAAAAGTATTGAAATTTTGTTAGTTTGTTTTTATAAAAATAAATTACAATAGCTGAGTCTTAGGCCTAGGCTTGCCGAGACTCGACGAGTATGGGTTAGTCTTGGCTTCAGACTTGATTGAGTCTTTCCCAGATTCGTCGAGCCTTGGCAAGTCTAGGCCTAAGACTCGACCATTTGAATTTGTTTTTCTAGAAAAAATACACAAAATTTCAATGCTTTTTTGGTTTATGACATGTCCATCTAGGGTTTTAAAGAAACATGAAAATGGTGCGCACCATGAAGGTTTGTGTGGTTTTGAAGGTATTCATTTGGGCTTGGTGGCGGGGGCTTTGCCCCTCGACCTTGTTGGGGGCGCTATCCCTTGACGCCATTGGGGGTGTGGCTCCTAGACCCCTACAAGGTGTGTTGACCCCAAGCATGCTAGGGTTGCTGCTCCAAGACCAGACCCCTGCGAAGGGTGCTACTCTCAACCTCGTTTTGGTGTTGCCCCTGTACTCCCATCAAACTATAAGTCTAAGCAAGCGATAGACCAATGATGGATCATGATCATAAAAATCTACAAAATACGTATCCCTTGTTGCAAGTCTCAACATATTCACAGTCAAAGCCACAACCAAGGATTATATTGTTTCATATTTTGGACAACTTGTTTAGTACACAAGGACTGCGATAGGCAAAGTTGGCATACTACAATCCTTGTATTGTTGGATACAAATAAGTCCTAGTTGGCAAGAAATGCCATTTTTGTAATGCAAAATGTATCAATCATGACTTGCACAAACAACTCATAGAACAATCCCATCTATTAGTATCCTAGCTAAAGTCAAAATTGAAAAATAACCATTGATCTTTTTTACTTAACCACTCCTCTTTGTTAATAAGCTTGTCAACAAAAAGTGCAAAATTGAAGGCTTCAAAAAAGCTACTAATATATTCCTTACATGAATCTACACACTAGTCATTGAGACACAAGAAAATATCATGGCTACATCATTAGCCAAGGCACATCTTAGATGCCAGCTCATGTCTTGTTGTGATGGTGGGGTGAGTGATGCAACCTCCTTTGAACCCATAGTCTTATAATTTTAGTTTTGATATTTATTTTGATGCAATTTATTTCATATTCCATGAGTTTTGTATATATTTGACAATATTTATATATCTAAGTGTGTTATTTCCTTAAACTACAATTTGTGTTATGTGATTGTTGTATGCTTGTGTATGTTGATCAAATTAGCTTTCTATTTGATGAAGTTATTGTGTCTTTAAGGTTTATTTATCAAAGTTTGCATGAAACAATTTCAAAATCCTTAAAAATCTCTGAATTTCTTGGGTTTTTCAATTTGTCGAGTCTTTGCCAAGTCTAGAAACCGAGTTTGAGTCTCAGTCAAAAATCAGCTTGCTGAGTCCGAGTAAAGTAACTATGGTATTTTGTAATAGAACTTATAAGGAAATCATTGAATAGCTTCTTCAGACACTTGGTTCCCCAATTTATGTTTTCTACATTTCATTTGTAACTAAGGATGCAATAACCTAACTTCATGACTATTTTGATGGAATGAAGCTTAACAAAAATGCTGTAATGGGTCATGAAATGCCTTATTCTGACCCGACTTAGGAACCTAGATTTTCAGCATTTTTATTCACTAATTTATGTTTTTTACATTCCATTCTAAGTTGTCGATTTGGGTACATGTATGGATATGGGTACAAGATACGGGTATGCAGGGATGGCATTTTTTTCTGCTTTGGTATGAGTACGTCTATACACACACACACCTATATCATAAATAATTTATATTAATATATTATAGAGAAAATATCCACAAGGAGGTCTAGATAGTATGAGACCTTACAGTAAAATATAATTTAAAATAATTCTAATTCTTTGCTTGATGCTTGAGCACTGAAAAGAAACGCACTCAATTGCTTAGTGTCTTCCATTCAAGCAGCTATAAATAATCTAAGCAGAAAAGAATGACTCATGACGGGGCAAGAAAATATGAGGCTTTGTAGCCTCTGCCAAGATTGTTAACATGGAGTCGATCTGTACTAGAGCATAAATACTGGCTGTTTCTTAATGATGATAATGTCTTTGTTCTAATCTTTGGTGTCAAAGAATTCACGATTTCTTGATATATTACCTTTTACAATGCATGCAAGGTCTCAAATTCTCAATACATTTTCCTTTTCCTGAATATTTGAATTGTGAATAAATTTTAACAGTTACACTTCATGATGAAATATTGTATGTATGCAAACATTCATTACTGTTAATTGGGAATTACTTTACAATTTTTCTGTTTGATTGTTTATTTCTTAAATAACTCCCATTTTACATGTTTGCAGGCTCTGTAATATTTTGGCTTGCTTTAATCACTGGAATTGGTGTATTGGTGGCTATAAGCTTGGATGGTTCAAACTTTTTCAACCCTTGATTCCTATAAAAATCAAAAGTTCATGCTCAGCTTTGAAGGGGTTGTGGCTTTTACAGTTTTGATCATCTTATCAATGTGTTGTTTTCTAATCTGCTTAAAGCGATGGTGCTTTCATCAACTGCTTTTGTAAGGTTTTAAATTTTTTGAAATTAATAATTGTGGGTGATCTTTATTTCAAGCTTTGTGAAACTTCTGCCAATCTATTTGCATACCCAGACATCATATTCTAAGAGGGATATAATGAGCCATTTTTCTATGAAGCTCATTTTTACGATGTTAGGTTCTAGCTGGCAGCTTGCTTCACAAGCTATCTCTTGGAATATTCTAGTTATTAATAGTAGGCAGTGCTACTCATTTTGCGATACAGTTGGTGAAATACCACTGGTTTAGGGTATTGGCTTTTAATAAATTGGGGTTCTAGTCTCCATTTTGAGAAGTATTTGATCCATTCTTTTCTGGATTCGCAGGCGCAGTCCTTTCCTTTTGAGTGTGCAGATGCCCCCAACTGTTATTCTTTTTTGTATTTGTGCCTTATTTGTATGCAGATATGCTACATATTTTTGAATGAAGGGTATTCTTTCATGATATTCTAAGTTGCTAGCATTTCTCCTTTGACTAATAGTAGTTTAACTAAATTTTATTTTTGAGATGAGAGAGCATTACAAAGCCTGATTTTGATGTAAACAATCTCTACTGTTTCATAACTGTCCATGCATGTCATCCTGTTTGCAATTGCTGTCCAACTTAATATTTTATGATTTTTAAGTACACATCTATTTTACTCTGAGCTAACAACAATGTTAGGCAGGTGATTATTGACTAAAACAATTATGGATGCCACATTAAGTGCAAATTATGTTACAAGAGATTGTGGGGTATTTCATGGGACTGAACAGATTTTGTCTATGCTTTTGAGGTCCAATTTATAATGTTTTTTTCTATGAAAATTTTGTTCCTACTCATTAATGTGGTTATATCACAGTGTTGGCACCCCCATTTGTTGTGTCTAATTTTACCCTATGCTTTTCTATATATCTGCATTTTGTGTTTGACTATAATAGGGTTATAGTCCTTAGTCATTGTTTATTCATGTGACTTTGGATGTTGTTTCACGCCTTAGTCAAATACCCACGTTGAAAAACCCAAATTTGGTTAACTGTTATGTTTGTTGGGTTGTTGGGGTTTCAGTGTTGTCAATTGTGTCATGTCTTTCTGGTGCAGGAGCACCCTGGAGATGCCAAGCAAATATGGTAGTCTCTTGTCATTTTGGTGTGCTAGTGTGTGTAAGACCCTCTAGTAGGGAAATGTAATTATATAAGGTCATTTTGACCAAGAGTGGTTTAGGTAGTTTTCATTTTGTGCTTCTTTTCTTGTGTAAATAGCTCTTTTTGGCTCCTTTTAATGTGTACTTGATGATGTCATCAAAGGTTAGGATGTTGTCATAGAAGTTTCTAGGGTCCTTAGGTACCCTAGGTGGTCTAACTAAGGTTAGATAGGGTAGATTGGTGGAGAAAACACTTCACAAGTGTA
>MU226783.1:1187126-1199171 GCA_018584345.1 Thuja plicata
AGTTTGAAAATTCTTTCAGTTTGGGACTGTTTGCTGTCCCGTTTTGGCCAAGGAGCAAAGATGTGGACCTAACTCCACTTCCCACCATTGGTTTTGTATGGCCACCTGGGAATGGAGACTAGGTCCACGGAGCTTCAAAACTATGGAAGGAGGAGCTCTCAAAGTGCTGGCATGTATTTTTAATCACTTGCCCTAGGCGAGCTAAACTCATAGCCCGGTTAGAGGAAGCAAGTGACAAAGAGTTTAAAAGTTGCAGGGGGTGTTCTCATGAGCCAAGAAGGCCATGGGTGTGTTGCATGATGTTGTGGAGGTGTTTCCCAAGGTGGAGGAGTGCCCAAAGATCCAACAAGACAAGTTTTGAAGCCCAAGACACCAAACTGGTCTAAACACAAGAATTGAGCCATTTTCTGATAACAGGGTGTACGGACAGTTCCAGACTAAGGGACCTAGGAAATCCTTGTGGGTTTTTGCCTTACCTAAAGACTACCACAAAAGATTAAGGTCTCCTTTGAGAGATTTTTGCTGTTTTTAAGGTTTCCTAAAAACTAGGAGGCCTAATTGTGCAAAAAGGCTACAAGGCCTACAAAGTAGGAAACTAGAACCCGATGGCAATATGGATCAACTTGGTGGTTTCAAACCTAGGTTGGAATTCAAAAATGGAGTATGTTCAAGCCCTAACCCTCCTGCAAATCCAAACTTAAGTGTAGGGCTTGGAGTGGTTTGAGTGGAAGGTTCTTGTGGAACACAAGAATGGTGTCTTTAACATGATAAGTAGTTTCCTTGGTTGGAGAGGAAGAAATGATTCTTCCAAGTGTTGAAGGGTGGATTGAGGAAGCCCTAGAGGTCCTGAGAGAGACCTATTAAGAATTTCAAGCAAGCTCAGAAGGTTACCAAGGAGGCTCCCTATCACTTTCCTATAGGCTCGACTGAGGCTTTGTAAGAATGGTAAACTGTTATTTTGTTGGAGTTTCGCCCATCAACATCTCCCTTGCTTTCTTGCCTCCTTAAACAACCTTTCTGTGTTCTTCCTGATCCTCGAAGTTCAAAATATGAGGCATTGTGATTCGACTGAGTACCATTTTCTTGGCCTTTTAGATCTTTAGTAGTTCCCTTAAGTGTAGGCCTCTCCATGGTTCCCCTGATTCTCCAATCCCCAACGCGGAAGTTCATAAGTAGCCAAAGTGTTGATTTCGTTCGACTTTGAATTGTTGAGGTTTCTTTTACATACCTACCTCCTTGGTATACATTTCCTTGCATGCCTGATTCCCAAAGTCCAAAGTGTATTCTTGGATAAGTGTTGTATTTGTTTGCCTATTAAGTCATTCGTGGTTCCCTTATTCTCCTTCCTCTTTAAGCATTTGTTCCTTCTTTTTTTCTTACAGATGCTCAAAGCCTGAAAGCCTAAATCCTTTATCTGCCAGGCTTCTACAATGCTCCATCCATCCATCCCTTGGGTACTTTTTCCCTCGTCTCTTCTATTTTTGGACTTTCGCTTCCTTCCTTACTTGTCTACCATTTCCTACAATCGCCAAATAATGTCTGTCACATTGATCCCTTCTACCACTTTTGGCACATGTTAAGTGATATCTCATCTTTTGGACTTTCTGGCTTTACACCACTTTGCTACCTTCCCTTCCATCCTTGATTCCTCAAATGTCCTTTTCTCTATTGACTTCATGTTGACATCAACTCCATCTGTTGACATCATCCCTTCCAAGCAATTGCCCTCCATGTTGACATCATTCTTGCAAAATGTAATGTCCATTTTTATTAGACCATGGGAAATATCTAAATAATAAAAATTATGTTTATGTTTTTTTTCTTGTTATGCTAGGGTATCCCAATGACCCAGCCCAACAACCCGAACTGCCTTACCTTGCAGTTACAAATTGCCAAGTTGGAATCTAGGAAGGGGCGAGTGGAGGGGAGACTAGTCCCCTAAAGGGGAAATGATAAAAAAATAAAATAATAATAAATAAAATTGTTCCAAAATATAACACATCAAAAGATGACTAGTTTTAATTGGTTAAAAGTACTATATAAGTCACTTTTGCAAAGCCAAGCTATAATATACAATTTTAAGTCAATTTGTTGAGTGAGGAATTTAAATGTGAAAAATATTATAAAAGGGCATTTTGGTGAAAGAAAGGAGACTCTTAAAAATAGAGAGGAAGATTCTTGATTTTTGTTATTGGCAATTGTAATTGAATTTGATTTATGAGAGTAGGAATTCCACTTGAAGATTTTTTTTTTTTTTTTGGCAATGATGTTGATTCTTCATTTGATGATAGATGGTTAACTTCATGTTTGTCACAACTCTTAATATTTCTATTTTTAACTTATTTTATAAATAGATCAATTTTGGATTGTTTAATATTACCAATATAATATTTAATAATTTGAAATAAAGATGTTTTCTTTTTCTTTTTCTTTTAATCTAGGCATATAACATATATAAATATTTAATTATGAGGTCACAAACATGTGTCTTCACATGTACTTGCATACACTCCCATAGGTTTCATTCTGCATTTATGATGTTTGTGTATGTTTTTAATGATGTTTGTGCATGTTATATGTTTTTTTATGATGTTTTTGCATTTTATGTTTCATGGTTATATAGATAATTAAACATGACGTGCAATGATAATATGACTAAGTACTTGCTTATAACATGCCTGTTTTGAATCTTTATTAACTTATAACTTTATTAATCTTTGAAATGCCTTTCGATTGGTCTCTTGCTTGCCCAACGACTCCTCTTCTGTCTGCTTTTGGTTTTGGAGTCAACGTTGATGTTGAATTGTCGTAAGATCTTATGATGGTTGCAGGGCCGCCTCAAGTCGATTCTTCCCTGGGTGCCACTTCTTCACTGGGTGCTTCAGGGATTTTTTCTCTGTGCGACACTCTAGAGCTCCTTGTAGTCAATGTTGCCCCTGGGATAGGGGCTCCTTTTGCTACTATTTTCCCTGGTGGGTAATAGAAAGCTTCATGAATTGCTTCTTGACTTGGGTTGGAGGCCGTTATTATTTCTCTTGACACTTGTGGTAGTGTAGAGTAAGGGATTTGCCGCCTTCCGTAAGAGCAAATCTCTCTTACGCTACCTCAATGATAAGGGTGTGCAAAGCTAAAAAGAGAAGGGAACAAATCTAAAATTTAACTAAACTAGATATAATTACTTTAACTAAATAAAAGGAAGTAAAATTATATTAGGGAAATATAATTGATTGCAAAAAATGTCAATAAAACACAGATTACAATATGTATTGATATTTTGACTTCAGAAACCAAATATATATATAGCAAAGGACATACTGTGGAAGTTTGAAGGCTCCCCAACTTGAATGAAAGCACACAATAGGGATGTTTGCATGCTGCGCTGGAGTCCTTGGCAAAAGAGAGCGGAAAAGTCACGAATTGGGTTGCAAGTTTCAGGTACCTGTGTGCCACCTACACATACAAAGACAAGAAAATTGTTGTGGCCATAAAGAGGCTTGCCGCAGTCAAACCCTTGCTTTGGTGTTCCAACTTGCATGGACAACTAGATAGATAGGTATGTGATAAACCAAAATGAAGACAGGTAATAGAAATAACTCTACGCTTAGTGGAAGAGAACCCCTATTACACAAAGGCGAGCATTAAGAACGAGCCTCGCTTGAGGGAGGAAAGCCCTTATTGCTCAGAGATAAGATGGTTAGTAAAAACAAGCCTCATTTGAGAGAGGAAATCCCTTACTACCTTAAAAAGATACCATCCAAAGATATTGAAAGTAAATGTACAAAGTAATTAGATAATCAAAGATGGTAAAGAGATGCAAACGAGAACGAGTGTATATCTCCTTGCGTCGTTAGTAGATTTCAGCTTCGCTTCGCTTTGAGAGCTGAGAGAACAAAAGAGCATAATTGAAGACACAAGATGGGGCAATAATGAGAGCCACAAACCTAGAGAGACCAGAGAGCCAAAATGGGCTGAAAATAATGCTTTTATTATTGCTTGCGGGCGGAAGTAGTCATTTTTGTATGCATCCAAGAGAGGGGACACACGTTGAAAGCAAGTTTTCTCTCCAAATTTTGTGGACACTAGTGCACTGCATTGATGTCTGTGCGCCACGCTCATGTCCAAGCATATGGGCTACAAACTTGGATAGGAGATCGTGAACATTGTGTTGTGAGGGATCATGATGTCAAAAATATGTTCGTTTGATCAAGATCCTCTATTGCTAATTCGTGGGACTTGATGAAAAAGTGTCATAAATGCAGAGGTGCAAATTTAGGACACTACATTTTGCCCTCACTTTAGTGTGTATACACCTAAAAATGGTCAAAGCAAACACTTAATTAAATCTAAGCCATTTGGATTAATTAAAATAAAAATTAATTAACTATGTAATTGAATTAATTATTTAATTACATAAGTTCAATCAATTAATTAAATCCAATTCAATAAATCATACATGGCTAATTAATTAATGTTGGGATAATAGAAAGGTGTGTCCTGAGAGGGGAGGGGTGAATCCGTACCCTTAAAAACTTTCAAACAAATCTTTGTAACCAAATATATCTTTATAACTGACTGAGTAGATAACATTCACCAAACATGTATGTCACTGCTGAAATGTAAATGCATGTAAAGTAAACAATACACATACATGAAATTTAAGTACTCATGACACTAGTATTTTGGTATCGCAGAAAACCCCTGTTAGAAGGCAAAAATTGCGGTGGGGATGAGACCCACAAAACTTCACCACTGCAGTAAATAAAGTAGCCTCTTAAAGCTTACAAAGATTGATCACTTCGGATGATCTTACCCTGTTAGGAGTAACAATAAGACTGATTAGATCTACCTCGTGTGAGGATTTAGCAACACAAAGTATGTGTGCACTTGGTTAAGAGATTTATACAAAGATGGTTAAGTCTACTCTGTTAAGAGATTTTGGGGTCTATTACAATTGTTAGAGAGTAACAAAATTGTGATCTGAACAAATACAATCTCTATATTGTGGATACAGATCCTTTAAGTGCAATAAAATGTATCACCTTACTGTGAGTGATAATACCTTATGCTCTGCTCAGCTCGGTAGCCTTTCCTCTGTTCTGAAAATTGATTACTACAATGTAGTCCTTGTCTAATACCTTTGTCTGATCTCTGATGTCCGTAGTATGGCAGCTACTTATTCATTACTTGATCAACATACAATACAAAATGACATTGTAGTATTACATATATCAAACTCCTTGACCTAATTAGGGTTTTACAATAACTTACAAAACCTAAGATCAACGATGTACAAAATTTACCTTGACCATCTAAACATAGGAGAAATAAACAATTAATGATGTGAATTCGTAATTAATGTTCTCCTTGATCATTGTAAACCATTATCCAGGTCTGCAAAAAGTTGTTACCTAGGTTGATGTGCCATAACAAACTTTTATGTGACCGCTGGTCTTCTCGGTAAATACTATCTCTCCGTGCTCGGTGTTCTCCGTGTATCTCGGTTATACTGTGTACTCGGTGTAGACTACTGCTCAGTAAAGTCTGTCTACTCGGTAATCACTGCACTCAGTTAACTTTGCGCGTGATCAGTGCTCTTAGTTAACTTTGCACTTCGGTGATTATACCAAGTGGTCTTGTTTGTGACTTTGTTACTGACTGTCCATTTGAGTGCATGGATACTAATGAAAACTTTCTAACCTCTTTTGGAGTAACATTCTCCCCCTTTGGCATTAGTATCAAAAACTTGTATATGTAGATGTAGTATACACACAACAACTTATACATAGTTACTATACATAGTGACTCCCCCTTTGTACATGCTCGGTATATGCATATGTTCCCCCTATTTACATAGGTACATATATTTCCCCCCTTTTTGAAAATAATGACAAAAAGAATAAACTCATAGCTTGTCAAAAATGTTAGGATGGCTTTCTGGAGATTTTCCATTAACTTCTCCCATTCCTCCTTTAGATGCTCAAGGGTCAATAGCTCTAGGTTAAGCTAAGCATGCATATCATATATGGTTTCGGTAATTGATAGTTTCAGGGTGACAATCAGGTTCTTTTCCATTGTTACACGTTTCTGCATCATAACTAAATGCGGTAGTAACGTAGCCTGTAGCATGGTTACTTGTTCTCTGATTTTGTCCTCTTCCTTTTTCAAATCAAGTCTCAACTGTTGTGTTTGAAGAACTTTGGTGTATTGCATCTATAATGCATGTTGCTTGGTTGATAGACTTGTAGAACTATCTTTTAGATCTTGATCTAATGTCTTCATCTTTTCACTAAGCTCGGTAGTGAAGTGATCTCAAGTGTATAAATTCTATAGAATTTAAGAGCTTGAGTAATGACAGCTTCTAATCCAGTTACAAATTTTGACAGAGTTACCTTGTTTACTGCCACTGCCTGGTTGATCTTCTCAGTAACTTTATACTGAATTTTCTTTTCTTCTCTTTCCTCTAACTTCTGCTTGACATCAGTATCTGGATTATTTTTTGCCTCAGTGAGCAGTGCAAGTTGATCAATGATGGGGGCTGATTCATTGATATCTAAGTCGGGAACAACTTGTAGAATCTCCTTGACAATTTCTAACACCTGTGCATTCTTATGTTCTTGCCTTAACGTATCTTGAGCTGCTTTCCGGGTGCATAATTCACCATATTTCTTCAATGTTTCTGGATCGAGTGTCCATGGATCCCATGCAGGAATCTCTATGATTTCATCTAAAGTGACTGCATCCTTGCTTCCTTTGTTCTTCTTCTTTCCTTAAACACTTGATGAAGGAGATAGTGTCAATGATAATTGAGCCTTTTACTCGATTTCGTTCTTTGATGGCTCGCTCGGTGTGATTACTTGGGAAGGTGCCTCGGTAGCTAACCTAGTGTCAGTGTTAGTAATAATTGAGAGGAGGGTGGGGGTGAATCAGTGGCCTCAAAAATTAATCCTTAAATCAACCCTTTAAACTTAGTACCACAAATTTATACCTCTAGTTATCTTTTGTCCTTTAAGATGAATGCCTTGAAATACTTATATCAAATTTCTACTTGTCGGAATGCTTTGTAAAACCTTCTACTGTATGTTTACCGATAAGCAGTCTTTCTATTTACCGAAACACAATAAATAACTAGTGTATACCAATCAATCCAGAGTAACTTATGTGAAATGCAAAACAACAAAGCAATGACTCATAAACACAAAACACATGGATTTTCAACGTGGAAACCCTGTTAAGGGAAAAACCACTAGAACCGGTACCCCAAATTTTTACTCTTCTGAAGTGAGCTCGGTGAAGAGCCAACCCTGTTAAAGGTTACAAACACACTGTTAGGTGAGACCTTGTTAGAGGAATTAAATAGATAGTTTATCACTTAGTATCTGACATCTAATGCTACCATCCTTGATCAAACACTCACTTGGCCTGTCAATAGGTAACAGGCATATCCAATGCTACTTTGTATGATCAAACTTTTTGATACTCCTTGGGATGTAACTCAATTATAAAAGACTTTTAAGTCCTGCTCGGTTAAGAGACTTGATGCTTCAATGGTTAAACTGAAACAGTAAAGTGGTCTGTTCACACATACAACTTGAATTGCAGATTTTCAGATCTATTGTAAGTGCATTACCTCTTTGATCAATATAATCAATTCAATACCTTTTCTCCCCACTGTTCTGCTATGTGATGTTTCACTGTTCGTCAGTGTCTGCAAAATTTAGCTCTTTCCTCAGCTTGTTGATCAGGTCTGAATGAAGATTTTATTCTCCTTCAGAATCTCTTCAGCATCTATTCTCTTGTCACTCCCCTTATTCATAATGAATAAGCTTGTCTCTTAAATAGACACGATTTCACCGTTTCTTGGCTTTATTGATCTTGGTGTGTTCCACAATTCTCGCCACTTAGATTTAAAGCAAAACTCCAGTTTTATCTCGTAGAGATCTTCTTGCCAACTGGACATATCAGCTTTAAATCCTTTACTTATCTCCGACTTTATCTTGTTGATTAAAACAATGATTAGTATCAGTTAAGTCTATATTTAGCTCTTGATAGCTAAGCATTTTGTCATTTTTGAACTCTTTGTTTTGTCGGTCAATACTTCAGTTAGTCATCGATGATAACTGACTGTTTCGTCGGCGTGACTTTAGTTGTCTTCGGGATTTCCGTCTGTCGGGCAACACCGTAATTCTGTCCGTTGGGTTACACTATGCTTTTCTCGTCGAGTAACACTATGACTTTGCTCGTTGGTAATGCTGTGCTTTTTCTCGTTGGGTAACACTGTGACTTTGCTCTTTTGGTTCACTCTGACCGTTGATGTGCACTCCGTCGGTGTATACAATCACTTTGTGAATACTCAAATTTTATGCATTACTAATAGCATAGCCTTGATTCATTGGTTCTTTGAAGTCTTTAGCAGTATATACATGACCAAACAGATTATATCAAGTTGACATCGATGACAATACATTACATTAACTGATTTAATGCCTTGCATGATCATCAACTTAACATCTTCAAACATTAAATCAGTTATAGTTCATCAATCTCTCCCTTTGGCATTGACTGCAACACACTACATTATCACACTATATTATCACTAATACAGTATGAAATATAATAGTTGATGTTCATCAAACTACCAATCCTTATGTACTATAAGCGATACAAATATCTGGTCCTCGGTAAGCTCTCATAACTTAGATTTGATTCTTGCAGCTTTCTCTCTATCTTCAATCCCTTCATCGGATAGATGTAGAATCTTTCTTCTTATGATGTGATGTGTTCTATCCCTATGTCAGACTCTCTCTTTGACTGCTCTTTTCTTTTGATACATTTTGTCAGCAATTCTCTCCCTTTGTATGTACTCTCCCTTTCTGGTTACATCTCTCCCTTTGGATAATGTGATGGATATAATATCTCCTGATATAATCTCTCCTTGAGTGATAATGGCTATAAATTCTTCTTCTTCTTCTTCTTCTTTTTCTTCTTCTTCTTCTTCTTCCAAGGAGATAGTGTCAATACTAATTGGGCCTTTTGCTTGGTTTGTTGCTTTTTTGGCTTGGTACTTGATGTGATGACTTGGTGAGGTGCCTCGATAATTGACCTTATGTCTGTAGTAGAAGTGTCTACCGTGTTGTTTGTATTGTCTGTATAACCTTCACCTTCTTCTTCTTCTTCTTCTTCTTCTTCTTCTTTTTCTTCTTCTTTCAAGGAGAGAGTGTCAATACTAATTGGGCCTTTTGCTCAGTTTGTTGCTTTTCTGGCTTGGTACTCAGTGTGATGAATTGGTGAGGTGCCTCGGTAACTGACCTTGTGTCTATAGTAGAAGTGTCTACCTTGTTGTCTGTATTGTCAGTATAACCTTCACCTTTTTCTTCTGCATCAACGGTATATTTTTTTGCATCACCCTGTGTTATTCCACCACTATCCTGTTAGGAATGACAGTCCACAAGACAACTGAGAGAGGGGGGGGGGGGGGAATTAGTTGTAATTTNTCACCCTGTGTTATTCCACCACTATCCTGTTAGGAATGACAGTCCACAAGACAACTGAGAGAGGGGGGGGGGGGTGAATTAGTTGTAATTTAGATTATTAAACTTTAAACTTTATTAACCATATCAGCAAATGCAAACAATAAAACAGTAATAGACAACACCATAACACAAGATTTGTTCACGAGGAAACCCTGTAAGGAGTCAAAGGAAAATAGTAGGCTCACTGCCAAGGCACACTGCCCAAACAAGGTTAAAGCCACCCTCAAGGATTTACAATCCACATCAAGTGTATGCAACAAATACACAATCCCGTGAACTGTCTGATAGCAACTATCTTTGCTTGATCAGTTCCAATGAAGTATCAACACTGCTCTTTGTCCAACAGTCAAGCGTCCCAGCTTCACAATTTTCTGCTCTTTTCTTTCTCTCCCAAACTTTTCACAAATTAAAAGATCACTCATATATACCCTTTTACAATAACCCATTAGGTTGGCCAGTTTAAGATTTCCTAATACATAATTAACTAGGTTGGCCAATTAAGGCTTCCCATCATACAAATAATTTCATAAGCCCTTGCTAAGATACACACAGTACCTATAACAAAATGCAACATTTACAATTCATCACAAATACTTCCAGATCCGCAATCCGCTCTCATAATTAATTTCCACACGTTACAAGTCTAAAGTCGGCCAGGAAATAGGTCTTCTCCAGAACACACATCACAACTGATGTCATCAGTACCCAAACATAAATCAAACTCAACCCATTTCACTAACATATGTTTGTTCCCAATTAGTAAGCTCGCAAGTTCTGAAACATCTTCCTCAGTAAGATATACTCGAAACACAGAGACCTTCTCTGTCCAGAATCACAGTTGCAGTCTAGAGAAACAGTCTTCACCAAATGAACTGTAACATCCACATAATGTAACATAAAGTCAAGCGACCTTAGGAGTAAGGTCAGAACACAAACTTCTGCATAAATCCAACTTTGATCCTTCTGAATCGTCCGTACAGTGTCTGTACACTCGTTCCAGTTAAGTAGTCAATCTATCTTCTCCATAGAAATATATGTTGACATCAGTGAGAAAACATGAAAATCAACAGCATGATCAGTAACCAAAACTGATATCATCCAACAATATCCCCCTTTGGCATTGATAGAAACATATGGGAAAATCCATATGCATCAACCCAAAAGTACTCTCTCTCAATACAATCTTCTCAATATCCTCAACATAACTTTCCCAAAACAGTAGGGATTTTCTCATAGATTCCTTCCCCCTTTGGCAGCAATGGCAAAGGGTGCCATAAATCATCTGTAGTCTTCAATAGCTTTTTCAAATCTTCATGTTCAATCAGGTGCAATATCACCCAAATGTGCTCCATAGTGTTCTTCTGCGATCACTCCCCCTAAGGAGTAGATCCATACATCAAGTCCAGAGAATAATATAGCTTTGAGATCCACTGGATTGATGCATATCTGCATCATTTTAATTACCACTGAGAGGGGCCATTACCCCAAGCATGCCTCTGAGGTATTCAAAAGAATCTTTTGGCAAAGCTTTAGTAAATATATCTGCTATCTATTCCTTTGTGCTTATGTACTCCAGTTTAATCTCCTTAGTAGCTACCTTCTCCCTCAAGAAATGATACTTGATAGAAATATGTTTAGTCTTTGAGTGCATTACAGGATTCTTCAACATGTTTACTGTACTTGTGTTATCATAATGAATAACCACTAGCTCCTTGAAAATTATTCCAATATCTTCCAGCATTTATTTCATCCAAACAACTTGTGTGCAATTAATTGCAGCAGCTACATATTCTGATTCAGCAGTAGATTGAGCAATACAATTCTGCTTTTTTCTTAACCATGAAACCAATCTCTTCCCAAGGAAAAATGTACCACCACTTGTGCTCTTTCTTTCATCCACATTACCTGCCAATCAACATCAGTGAAAGCCTGCAAAGTAAAATCATCAAATTTTTTATACCATAATCCATACTCTACTGTTCCTTTCAGATATCTGAAAATTCTTTTCACAGCAGCAAAGTGTGTTTCTTTAGGATTTGCCTGATATCTAGCCACAATTCCAACTGCATTGGTAATATCTGGTCTAGTGTGTGTCAAATATTGTAAACCTCCAATCATTGACCTGTACTTAGTCTGCCTAACACTTTGAGTCTCATCACTTTTAGTTAGTTTGTTCTGTGTTATCATTGGTGTACCAACAGGTTTACAATCATCCATTCCAAATTTCTTCAACATTTCCTTAAGGTACTTGGTCTGAGATATAAATATGCCATTTTTACTCTGATTAATTTCCAAACTAAGAAAAAATTTCATCTCACCAATCATTGACATCTCAAGCTCATTCTCCATTTCTTTAGCAAACTTCTTACTCATTTTATCATTTCCTTAAAAAATGATATCATCAACAAAAACTTCTATAATTAAGATTCCATCTTCATCAGTTCTTAAATACAAATTACTATCTGCATTACCTTTTCTGAAACCAAGATGAAGTAGATGTTTGTCCAGTCTTGCA